>CM023540.1:65314013-65914013 GCA_013350335.1 Chimonanthus salicifolius
TTTTAAAGGATGGAAAATGATGGAGGAATGTTGGTAATTTTTAAATGCATTTTTAAATGTTGAAAATATGATTTAAAATAGGAGATGATGAAGAACCATGGACCAAGAGAAATTGGACTTGATGTATTTAGACCATGAAATGATGGAAAACGTGTTGATGGATTTTGGGTTTTAAAATGATGGACCTAAGTATATGATTAAACCCCCATGGAAGGACTTTCGTTATGGACCTAATGTTTGTAAATGATTTAAAGAAAAGGATGAAATGAGACATCATGGGTTCGGCCATGTTGTATGGCCAAACCCCATGAACCATTTGATGGATCATTTGGTAATCCATGCATGATTATGGATGGAATGATCAAGCTAAGGAATGGATGGATTTGTTATGGACCTATGTTATGTTAATGAATGATTTATGGACCTAAGTCCTGTGTAATTAAGCTAAGTGATTAGCTATGGAAAGAATAATGGCTAAGATGGAAATATGGTGAAAATGAATGACCATGGGTTTCGGCCATGGTGTATGGCTGAACCCCATGGAGAATGTTTTATTGACTTAGGGTTTTATTAATGTTAAATGATTAACTTATGTGTGTTTGGATGAATGAATCAAAAGATGGCATGATCTTGGACCCACATGATTAAAATGATCATGGACTAAAAAGAGGGGCCCAAACCAAGGGAGTGAGGCTCGGCCATGTTGTATGGCCGAACCCCACTAAGGTATTTTTGTGGACTTAAACCTGGTTGAAATCAAAAGGGGTTGATTTATTATATTAATAAGGTAACGAGATTTCACAATCGGCTGTACGATCGGCTGATGCGATCGGTTTCGATTTTGGACGGAAACACCAAGGACCCGTATTTGGACGTTGGTAGGATTCCTACCTCATTGAAAACCATGGAATATGTATATGTGATGTTTTTACTTGAATTATTTTGGTATCAAATGATATCTCATAATGATGGGATTTTAATGCTATGATGTTTATTATTATATAGCATGTTTGCACTTGCATCTCATGCATGGCTGGGAGGGATCAAATGAGGGCAGTCCACGCTCCATTCGGATTTTCGATAAATAATCGTGGGAGGAATCTACACTGATTTCAATGGATGTATGATGGAGATGTACCAGCGTCCACGCTCCTTCGGGCGACCGATAAACAACCGTGGGGAGATGTACCGGAATCCATGCTCCGTCGGGTGACCGATAAACATCTGTGGGAGATGTAACTGGAGTCCACGCTCCGTCGGGGTGACCGATATAGCATTCGTGGGGAGTCATGACAATACCTTGATGTGATTTTCCATCAAGAGGGATCTATGTGATTGTGATATGATGGGTGGGACTCATGGCATATGACACCCATGGCATGGCATTGACTTGCATGGTTTTGATATTACTTATATTTATGGTTTTTGTTTATACTAATCCATGTGTTGACCCTACTCGGAGTACCTATTGGGCGCGTTGTCTAACGCCCTATTTCTACCTTAGATGATGACACAGGAAATGGACGAGCGAAAGACTCAGGCTTTTCTATCTTTGGTAGGATAGAACTCTATTATAATTCCACATTTTGTTTTATTCTGCAAGCTTAACTTATTACATGTGAACCGTTCTCGTGGACTTAGTTCCACACACGTATGTTGGCCAGTTAAGGGCCGGGCTTTGGAAGCTCAGACTTAGCTCGGTCGTGACGTCCTGTTCTCTCTCACTATTTTATTTCCAAAAAAAAAAAAAAAAATAGACTCTGATTTCTTCGAGTGAAAAAGGGCGGGGTATTACACATTCAGCGTTGCTCTCCCATCAAGCATACTAAGTTCAAAGACCCCATCGGCGTACAGGACCAACCCATCAAGGACATCGATACGTCGAGCAAGGTAAAGGATGTAGTTATGGACCTAGAACTTTGGGGTACTCATAGAACCGACCAGTCGATTGTATAGACCCATCAAGAGTACCAGGACCGACCCATCAGTGTACCGGCATGTCGACCTATGTTTGACAAATTTCTGGACATGAACCTCTGTCAGCATGGTTTTGCCTCAAGTCAGATGGTCAGCAAGAACGACATATCAATAATAAACTTGTTGATCCATCGGTAAGATAGACCTGTTGAGCGTCGGCCATCGTAGTGACCGTTTCTATCCGTTTGAGTTTGTAATTAATACGTAACGGTCATATTTCAACGATACTTTGTCTGTACTCACCCCATCGACTAGACCGACCCGGTGACCGAGTAGTCGGGATTTTTGTGTTTGCCTATATATTCTCCAAAAATTGATGGGTTTAGTTGGACACTTGGAGAGAACTTTGAATAGGAAAATCCTTAGCATTTAAAGTCATCCCACCTCCTCTCCATGCACTTCACATAGGTGAATCAATTGAACATCCAATCTTTAGATTGAGATTGAGAAAGAGGAAGGCAAAACCACTGTAGGATAGATATTGGTCACCAATTTTATTGAGACTTCCCAAGGATTGTGAATGTTCAACATGGAGTATCTTCGTCAACATACGAGATCACATGGGAAGGAGATTCAGACATACATCTTCAGATTGTAAGCTTCAAATCCAAGTGCTTCTTGTTTGATTGTTTTTATAAATCAATCTTGTAAAGTGGATTAAAGAGGGTTTACTCTTTAAACACTATAAAAAATAGAGAATTTACTTTAGGGAATGTACAGTGGATTATAGAGGGTGTACTTTGGAACCACTTTAAAAAATAGAGGGATAAGGAACGTAGACCGTGGTAGGTTAAACCTTGCAAAATCCTAGGGATTGGGTGAAAGTCCAGTCAATCGGATAGGTGGAATTCATACTCTATTATGTGAGGTTTAATTCGCCCACTAGTAAATTAGGATAGCCCAAGGTAGGGTGAGTCCAGCAGTGGGATGGTTGAGGGTTTACTCTGAAACCACTATACATATTGTGATGTGGGGTTGGTCCTGATTTGTGGTGATTGCTCCTTCAAATATTGGCACACTCTTGTATCACACAACACGCTTATCTTGATTAAATTGTTGTAATTCCACTGTAAATCATTTTAGAATAATCAAGAAATTTGTGAAAGACCATAAAAACGGGGTGATTGCCCGATTCCCCTCCCCCCCCCCCCCCCCCCCCCCCCCCCCCCCCCCCCCCTCTCTCCCCTCTAGTGTTAATCTTGGACCATGTTCGAGCACCCTTAACAACTTTCAATTGGTATCAGAGCCTTGTGCTCTTCATAAATGATCTAACAATCCGAGTAGACCCTTGTGCTAGAACACCAATCATGAGTGCCAAAAATTTAATCCATTTTTCTCTATTGTTTCTACCATCTTTCAAAAAAAAAAAATAGAGAAAGTGTTGTCCTTATATGAAGAAGATGTTTGGACTTCTGTCCAAAATGAATTTATTGAAAATATATGCATGGATAGTTCAATGGAAGGCTCCACCTCTCATAACCAATTGGAGAAACATGAGAGAGGTAATAATGTAAGTTTTAAATGTTTTATTGCCTCCATTGTTGATGACCAAGAGGGATCCTCTAGTGAAGAGGATAGTGAAGTGGATCTTGATGAGGATGATGATGACCTCCAAGAATCCTTTAAAGCCTTGTTCATAGAGTATGAGATTGGCAAAGGATTTTGATAAGGCAAGAATTGAGAATGCCAAACTCTCTACCCAACTTCAAAGTGTTTATATAAAAAATGATCTTCTCTCAATGAATTTGAAAAATCCAAATGATGAAATGCTAAATTCGAGAGAAAATCAAAAGTTACTTCAAGAAAACTTAAAGACTTATGAGAATGGTATCTTGAAGCTCAAGGAAGTTGGAAAATGTCTTGGAGATAAAAATGTTAAGAAATCAAAACGCATGGTTACCCAAGGAAATCTAAGATTGGAATAATCTATTCTGGGTAAACCTCATTGTGATGGCATGGTTTTGGAGATTCTCATTCAAATTTAAAAAGACCAATGAACCAATCCAAGTTAGGTAAAGGCCACACCACACACACTTTTATAGTAAAATGCTCTATTTGGATTAACCGAGCATTTCAAACATGAGTGCAAGACTAGGAGAATGCAGGTTAAGTCAAAGGCGGCTAATGGTCTTCCTTAAAGAGCAAGGAAGGGAAAGATTGAGGTGATTGGAAATTCACATTTTGCCAAGAAAAATAAGGTATATTATTTTGAATATGTGAATGTTCCTAGAAAACACAAAGCACCTCACTCCAAGCATCATCCCTACAATGGAAAATCAAATAGGGATAAGTTAAGACCTCTTTGTAATATGAATTGGGAGAACAAAAGGAGGGTTTTGTCTCAATTTTTTGGATTTGGGCCAAATGTTCAATATGGTAGAATTAAATTGCCAAAGTCAAAGGATTTGAGAGGAAAGGCCCGGATCAAAATTTCATATGGATCCCTAAGGGATAGGACCTTGCTCATGCCCTACATTGGTCTAAGATTTGAGCCTAATTTGTATATCTCTAGACCAAGTGTAGTTGAACTCAAATATTCGTTCAAGTGAGTTCAAACAACCATGAGTTGTGGCATGGCACACTTGACTCTTTCAGGCCCTGTTTATACATTTCCTGGCTATTGTATACATCATGCTTCATGAGTCATACATGTATGGACTTAGATTTCTAGTCTTAAAGTGTTTGCTCAAATGTGTGAAGGGTTGTCAATGTTGGTATCACATTTTGAAGCATGTTTTGGAATCACCGTTGGTTTCTTGCGTTTCATTCCATGTTCTTGTTTGATTGTTAGATTGAAATTTATGCAAGATACTTGTGTGGTATACATGCTTATATTGGTAGAATCAGGTTTATCACATGCCACATGGTTTTCAAAATCAAGAGGGAGATTTTAAAAGAAAAAGGATTTATAAAGAAAATTTTGTGTTTTGTTCTTTCAACACATCGTGGAGTCTATGTATCGAGTGTGCACAAAAGTTTTTGATATAAAAACCACTCTTCTGATTTTCTTAAAATTCCATGTACTTAAACAGGTATATCTTTAATTGGAATGTGTATTCTACACGTAGGCTTGTACTTTATACCTTAATATTGGATTGTATCTTATTTCATCTCATTCCATATGTTAAGTTATTAGTGCATCTTTTGGGAATGAATTATTATTGTGCATTACCTCATGTATCTCTCTTGTATGTGCGTTGTAACACCCCAGATTTTCCTTAGCTTATAAATTTATTGGATGGGCCCACTTGGATTACAATTTAGTTGAATTTGAAATTAAAAAAGTTGAGATGGACATTAGATGGGCAAGGAAATGGGTCAATTACCCAATTAACACCCAATGGGTCATGGGTGAGCTTGATCTAAAGAAATAATTGGGTAAATTTAGTTAAGTTAGTTGAAATTGGATAAGTTATTGCATTTAATACATTAAAGTCCACCTCATCAAGTGAGGTGGCATGTGAGTGATGTGGCATTGCCATGTGGCATTCATGTCATTACATGGAAGCCAACTAAGCAAGGATGCCACATCATCGAGTGAGGTGGAAAGTAGAATTGAGGTGGCATACAAGTGGAGGTGACACACCAAGTGACATGCCCAAAGTGGGACCAAAGTGCCATGTGGTGACCAAGTCACCACATGCATGGTCAACCATGGCATGAGTTGACTTGATCAACCACTTTTGAGTTTAAGTCTTGAATTAAGGTTTTGTCTTAAATTGAGAAGATGAAGGGATGAGATGGAAGGCTAGGATTTCATCTAAGGAAAAATCAAGGGTGGAGATTAAAAGTTGGGTCATCTTGTCCTTGTACATTGTACTTAGATACTTGGGAACCAAAAGTCTTCACCTCAAAGCCATGAAGCGAACCTTGGTAAACCAAGGGCCTCCATTGGTTAGACCAAGCTATTATGAGAGGAAGGGAAGAGTTTAAGGCTTTAATATAAAAACCCAAACCAAATGGCATTCCAAACCCCTTGGCCAACCCCTCCTCCCTTGAATAAGGATTTTCTCTCCACTCCTCTCCTCTCTCTCCCACCTCTACCTCCATCCACTTGAAGACTTTGAAGAACAAAGAAAGGAGAAGAAAAACCAAGGAAGAAGAGAAGACCAAAAAAAAAGAAGGAGATTGAAGAGCCAAAGATGAGGAGCAACTCATTGAAGGAAGGCATGTCTAGACTTAATAAAATGGGGATTAATCTAAGGAAACCATAGGTTCGACCATGGTGTGGCTGAACCCATGGGATTCATGATTGGTCGGAATGAATGCCCAAAATTGTTATATAGTCATGGAGTTGGAAATCCATTCAAAGGATCTGACACAAAGTCAGTCGACTAAATCTTGTGTTTCAGTCTACTGAAAGTGCACTGGCCAAGCAAAGAACGGATCTGACCCAAAGTCAGTCTAGTGAAAATATACTGGCCTAGCACACATGGGATCTGGTTGTGTTTCAGCCGACTAAATCTTATGATTCAGTCGACTGAAAGTGTATTGGCGAAGCACACAAAGGATCTGACCCAAAGTCAGTCGACAGAATCTTCGGTTTCGGTCAACTAAAAGTATACTGGCCAAGCACACATGGGATCTAGTTGTGTTTCAGCTGACTGACAGTGTACTGGACAAGCATGCAATGAATCTGACCCAAAGTTAGTCGATTGACTCTTGTGTTTCAGTCGACTGAAAGTGTACTGGCCAAGCACATATGGGATCTAGTTGTGTTTCAACCAGCTGAATCTTATGATTCAGTCGACTGAATTAGAAGGTTTTACTCTGGATTTTCCTCCAGAGCTTCTGCCTATCTTGTAGGATGGAAGAGAGATGAAAAGGAAGAACAATGGGTTCGGCCATGTTGTATGGCCGAACCCCATGGATGATTTTATGGACCTATGTATGTTTAAAGGTTAAATGACTAACTTGGGATTATTAGATTAAGAAATGAATGATTGACTCACATGGATTAAAATAATATGAGGACTAAAATGAGGGTCAAAATGAAAGAATGAGGTTGGCCATGTTGTATGGCCAAACCCCATTGATGGTTTTCTTGTGGAACATGAACACACTTAAAGGAAACATGGGACAATAGGGTTCAGCCATGTTATATGGCCAAACCCCATTGAGGGTCTTAATCGGGTTACGGACTATGATGCGTAACTGCGTTGAGAAATGAACATGGAACTTAAATAGAAATAGGGATGATGAAATTAAAATGGAAAATCAAATTAATATCAATGTTTGAATTTGATGAGGTAAAGACGTTCACAAAGAGATTGTGATTCGTCTCACGCTACCGTTAGCGTTATCCTTGCAAGACAATAAAAGATAGTATACCGGAAATTAGTAGGATTCCTACCTCACTAAGAACACTATGGAGTATAATGTGACACTTGTTTTATTCTAAATATGATGAATGCATTGGCTAAATAAATTGAATATGATTATGAGTTAAATTTCAATGATATTTTGTATTTTAAATGAGATGGTATTCTTGCATACATTACCTCATGCATGGCATGGGAGGGAACACATATGACCAACAAGCCAAGTTCTGAGCGGTCCGGACATAACTTGTGCTTGAGATTAGCTTATATGAAGCTATATGAACCATTGAGATTTGGCCGCGTCAGGTTGATAAAAACGTACGGCATAATTGGGCCAAAGAGCTCCTGGGTAGTTAGGCCCAAAACCCTACGCAGAGGGAGGAGTCCACACTCCATCGGTAATCCCGATTAATTTGTGGATGGGTATATAGTGCCCTGGTGGTTGCCGCCTCAAACACTGTGGACATAATTGGCCAAGGAAACTATTGATTGATTTATGATGTGATTGGGTATGGACATTGGGAGGGATTTCATTTGGCATTGACACCATGACATGGCACTTATGTTGGCATGATTATGATATGAACATCATGCATTGTTTTATCACTTACAAGATGTTTTACAAATATGTCATTAATGATGTATAAACCTTTGATTTATGATATTCTAATATTACTCCTATGTGTACCCTAACCCTAATTGGAATATCTACTGGGCATGTTGACTACTGCTCTACTTCTACCCTATAGATGATGGAACAGGAAATGCTAAGGAAAAGGACGTGGGACCGGAAGGAGCCAAGCGTAGGTGCTTGGGAAGATTCAAGTTTAAATTACTTAGTTTTGATTTTAATGATGTATTCGAAGGACTTACATTTTGGGTTGCAATAATTTAGATTATTTGGGACACCTTAGAACTTATTTGCTATGGTTTAATAATCTTTAAGTTTTATTGGAATTTTATGGTGATTGGTTTTCCTTGCCTAATGATGACAAGAGAATGAATAACAATCTTATTCATATAAATTATTCTGCAAACAATGTGACAAGCGTGTGTAAAATTTTTAGTGGACTTAATCCACGCACACGTAACGGTGGCCAGACAAGGGTAGGGTTTTGGAATCTCGGACTTGACTCTCGTCGTAACGGTTCGTTCTCTCTCACTTACAAAAAAAATATATACTTTGATTTATGCAAGTGAAAAAGGATTGGGCGTTACAGTTGGTATCAGAGCAAAACCGGAAGTGTTGAGTCCGCAAAATAAGATTAATATTGTATCATATCTCACTGACAAATAAGAATCCCAACTGACCAACTCCTAGGAGTCGCTGCACGGGGGCCGAATTAATTTACTTTGATGAAAATCAGACTGTAAGCATTAAACATGAGAACAACTTTTGATGAGAAAGAAACAACAGCAAGGGAAGGACAATCACTATAAATTGTAGATTTATTAAACATAACGAAATAGGTTGTCCCTCCCTGAACAAGGAACACTACATGATACTTAGAAAATTTCCCCAAAGTAAGGAACACTATATGATACTTAGGCAATTTCCCCAAGTGAGGAACACAAAGAGATATATAGGAGAACTAAAACAAAACTTTCCCCTCCCTATGATTATTTGATTAAGTGTAACTTCAAATTATTTAAACACAAGTCCTAATGAGAAAACTAAGTCAACCAATGTTCCGATAACTTAGGAAAATGCCTCCACGAAGAAGAAATACCCGACAGAACCAGAATCAGGAAAAGGGAGAGGACTGTGTGAATATTCCTGAGGTACCTCCTGAGTTGTAGAGCCCAGTGCAGGCAGAAGTCACCTCTGTTCTACAACAACAGCAGAACGACAACGGAGGCACTACTTCCAATGAATCCCAGGACAGAACAATAGTGAGAGATTTCCAACAGCAGCGTCCCCCTTATTTCAAAGGGAATGAGGGACCCGCAGGAGCAGAGAATTGGATTGACAATATCATGAAGATCTTGAAACTGCTTAAAATCACCAATGATTAGGACCGAATACTGCTGGGTACCTCACAAATGGTAGATGATGCAGGCAAACGGTAGAAGGTCATAGAACATCAACAAGCAAAGACTCCAGTAGTGAATGGAACAGAGATAACTTGGGACCAGTTCTCTGGGATGTTTCTGGACCATTACTTTCCATAGGAGGAGAAGGAACACCAGACACAGGCATTCATAGCTTTGGTCTAGGGCCCCATGACCGTCGCAGAATACTATCAAGAATTCCTCCGTCTATCATGCTATGCTCTATACATGGTGGACAGAATATAAGAAGGCCCGAAAGTTTAAGCGAGGCCTGTGACCTAGCATTAGAGCCAAAGTCACTATTTTCAAATCAGTTACTTTGGCAGAGGTGGTCAGTCGAGCCAGCATAACCGAACAAGAGCTGATGGAGACAGCCAGATTTGTGGAGAACAGACGAAGCCAGAGCGGGGGAAATTCTTTCTGCCCTCGTAATTAATTCAGACCCAACTTTGGGAAATCCTCAGCCTCTATTGCTTCCATTGGTGGTTTTCGTCCTCATCAGCCCTCCACATTAGAACCAATCTCTCAGTCTCCTCGAGGCGTCATCGTCTGTTATCAGTGTGGCCAGCAAGGCCATATCAAGAGGGAGTGTCCACAGAACAACAGACCTTCTTACTCCATGGGTTCTTTCTATAATAGCCCGGATTTTCAATACAATAAATATATTGGCTATTATTTATTTTAATTGTTAAAAATTAAGATTCATAGATAGAATGGATGTTAAATGGATAAGAATTGGGGCAACGGCCCAAGTATGGTCCAATGGATCATGGATAGATTAATTCTATTTAATTGGGTCAATGTGGTCAATTGGGTCAAATGCCCAATGGGTCAAGATGAATTGATGATTAGGGTAAATGGGTAAGGAATGGATTTAATCGGGTTATGGAAACAATTAAGATCTAAAGGCATGGGATCCACCTCGTCAAGTGAGGTGGCAAGTGTCGGAGTTGATATCAAAGTGGCATAGCCAAGTGGGACCCAACTCCACCGCATCAAGTGAGGTGGCGTGTGGACTAAGGCACATGGTTGAGTTTAAAAGTGAGTCCAAGAGGATTAAGAGAGGTAAGTTGAGTTAAATTATTTAATTAAAATCACCTAAGTTAAATGGAAATAAATCCAAGTGCTTGAGTTAGGAGTTTGAATTTCATTTAAATGAAGTGAGTTGAATGGGTGGTAAGTCACATGGAAGATGAAAAGATGGAGTGAGTCAAAGGGGAGGTGGAGGGTTTCCATCTCATGGAAATCCTAGACACCAAATTCGTTGGGTAGTGGGTTTGTGCCAAGTGTACGGCATGTGTCCTCTTGGTTAGCCAAGGGACACATGGGGAAGACTCCACATTGATGTGGGTGGTTGGGAGGTGAGGTCTTGTCCAAGAAACCCTAAGACAAGATGGGAAGGGCTCATCTCGACCCTCCCTTGGCCGATCCACCTTGAGACAAAAAGGAATAGAGAGTGTTCCATCTCATTCACTCTCTCCCTCTCACCAAAAACCCTAGGGCCGACCTCTCTCCTTGAGACAAAAGAACTTAGAGTTTTCTCCCATTCTCTCCTCCTCTCCCTCTCTCAAACCTTCACCTAAGACAAACCCTCTCTTAGGGTTTTCATCAAAAACCCTCTCCCTCTCAAGTAACACTCTTTGGCCGAAGATCAAGGAAGAGGAAGAAAGACTAAGGAAGGAAAAGAACGGAGGAGCAAGACTGAGCGAAAGAAAACGGAGGAGTCGTGGAATCGGTATGTATTGCTTAACAAGGTTTATAAATTAAAAGGAGGTTAAGGGAACCATGGTTTTGGCTATGGAATGGTCGAAATCATGGGGTTCCATATGAGATTGAAAGTGGTTGGCCAAAATGTTATGGGCCATGGATTTAAAATCCATCCAAGGAATGAGATGGAAAAATGGACAAAACCCTAATAGGTAAGATAGGTTGTTAAGGACAATATGTATACATGCATGGTTAAGCATGAGAAATGATCAAGAACATGGTTCAGCCCTTGCATGGCCGAACCCTAATCTTGACATGCATAAGGACCATATGCATGTTCAATATAAGGAATGGAGAATGACCAAAGATCATGGTTTGGCCCTTGCATGGCCGAACCCCAGATTTTATGTATGGCCCATATGAGAACTCAAAAGGGATTGGATGAGGTTCGACCATGATGTATGGCCGAACCCCATCAAAGGATCTAATCACGGGTATGTAATCTTTAAGAGGAAATGATGGTTAGGGTTCGGCCATGTTGTATGGCCGAATACCATGGAAGAATGTTGGTGATTTTAAATAGGTTTTAATGATGAAAATGATGGAAAAATATGTATGGATCTAGAGTTGTTTTTAAATAATTAAACCATGGGCTATCAAGTAGGAAATTATGGAAAACAATGGACCATGGGTTCGGCCATGATGTATGGCCGAACCCCATGGAGAAATATTGATGGATTTAAATGTGTTTAGACCATGAGAAGATGGAAACAAGGAACCATGGGTTCGGCCATGTTGTATGGCAGAGCCCCATGAACCATTTTGATGGATCATTTTGTAGATCTATGCATGTAACACCCTGGAATTTCAAAGATAATAATTTACATGAATTTATCCATATTTACGGAATTGCCATTTTGATATATTTGATTTGAATTTAAATGGGTCAATGGTTCAATCAAGACCCAAAGGATGGTAGTTTTGTTTACAAGACAAATAAATGGATAAGATGTACTTAAACGGGTCAAGAATCATAATTGGCTCAAATTTCGTTAAATGGGTCAAAATGGTCAAATTGGACCCAATGGGTCGAGATGGATATGGTTAATCAATTTGTGAGTTTAAAACTTAATTGGGTTAAGTTTAATTAATGTTTGAGTGGGATTGAGATAAATTAAATGATGGTGATGAGTTGAGATGAAGTTATGAGTTGAGTTGATTTAATGATTGAGTTTTGATGGAGTTAAATTAAATGATTGAGTTGAGTAAATGTGAGGGAGAAGGTTTGTAATTTCAAATTAAAATCACTCCGCACGTTGGCTGCATGAGAGGCTTTCCATGCATGTAACTCCCATTCTAAAAAAAATGAATGGGTGATGGTTTTGGGAGTTACAATTGTGGAGAGTTGTATTTCAAAAGTTTAAATCCATATACACGTTGGAATGGTATGGGAGTGTTATGTTTTGCATGAAGCTCCAAATGGAGAGGTAATAATTACTTAAGCTAAAACAATGGCTGTTTGAGAGTTACAAATACAAGGTTAACCAAGGGGCTAGTCGTTGGAACATGGAGAGTTTTTTATTTAAAAAGTTGAAACTCCAAAATAGATATTAAACCAATGGGAGTTACAAAGTGTGTTTACACTTGGAGGAGGGGAGTTTCATTTCAATGATGAAACTCCCACATGGGACGTTGATGAGGATCAAATAGAGCTGAATGGAGCTGCTGTTTTATGGAGTTACTGTAACGCCCCTCCCTTTTTCCACCCTTCCGAAAATCAGAGTCTGAAAATTTCTTTTGAAAGAAACACAGAGTGAAAGAGAGCGGGGGCGCCACGACGCGAGTTAAGTTCAGACTACTCAAGTCTGAACCTTAACTGGCCACCCATGTGTACATGGACTAGACCATGAATATGAATCACACATGGAACTAACAACAACATGCAGAATAGAACTAGATTAACTGCAGAAATAATTTGAAAAGATAGCAAGTAACAGTCTCACATGATAATTAAGGTAAACAACCATCCATAGTTAATAGTCTAATCAAATAAATTCAAATGACAGTAAATAAGAAGTCCAGTTCAACATTCAAGCACTTAGGCTTGGCTCCCCTCCCGGTCATCGACCTTCTCTTTCCCTTTCCTTGTACCTGCATTCTCCTCTGAGGATAGAATTAGGGCGTTAGATCAACGCGCCCAGTAGGTTCCCGAATCAGGGCTACCACATGATTAGCATATAAAACATGCATATATATCATAATGCATGATTAGTAAAAACAGGTAAAACCATGCTATGAAGTATGCACATGCAACGAGTCTCTCCCATCATGTACATTCATAGCCATCACTTGATGTGCCTCACATTGACAAGGTAAATCACAATATACTTCCATCTGGGTCTCACATGATAAGGTAATCCACAGTAAACCTCGTTACCTGTGGAAAGACACTTCATCATTGAGTTGATTCATATAACTTTTTTTTCCTCCTGGCGGGACTTTTATCGCCTAAGGAGACCAATGTGATTATGATCATCATGTTACTCCTCCTAGCGAGACTCTCATCGCCTAAGGAAGACGTAACCCATAATTGCAACACTGTAGAACCTCAGTCCTCATCCCATGTCCATGCATGAGATGCCAATGCTTTGTATGCCATTTGTAAATGCATAATATATCATTCGAAACCACATAAAATAAACGAGAGTCTCATAAAGAAAACTAGGATAAAACTGTAGTTACAAGTAGGTAGGAAACCTACTGAAGATTCACTTCAGTACTTGATCTTTCGTTAGCGTCACCCGGTCACGACTCGCACGTCGTCAACTTCTGGTACCTTGTCCATAACAATCAGTAAATCATACTATCATTTACTTATTCATTCACATCTAAGACCCAACCACATCATGTGGGGTTCGGCTATGCCCTTGGCCGAACATCACCAACTTAGGATTTAACTTCCTTTTTCATTCAATCAACTCTTAATTACTTAACCCATTCCATCAAATAATTGTTGACGGGGTTCGGCCATACTACATGGCCGAACCACATCCTATAGATTTTCGTCCCATAGTCCATAACTTATCATGTATGGTTCCTTAATTAAAAACAACCATAACCTCCCATCCATAACAGTCCATTTATCTTAAAACAGCCCCATGGGGTTCAGCCATACTCATAGCCGAATCCTAGGGTTCACTTGATCCAATAATCACCATGATTACTCATGGTTTAATCATGCTAACTCACCCATGAATTATACATGGTTCAGCCACATAAAAATCCACCAAAACAGTAAACATGTTAATCCATTAATTTCCATAAGAACACCATAACTTTATACGGTTTTTAACTCACCAAAACCATCTAATATTTTCATGGGGTTCGGCCATCCAAAGTGGCCAAACCCTATGTCCACGTTTTGGTCCTCTTTAGCATGTTTTAAGTGTCACTTATTCATATAAAAATCAGTACATCATTGCTGTATTTTTACCTCTCAAAACCATCCAATAAATTCATCACTTTGTCCAAATGACCATAACACCTCATGGAATTCGGCCATCCAAGATGGCTGATCCAAATGGTCCAATTCATCAATTTTAATCCAATGTTTAGACCCATGCTAACTTCAGTCCTTATGTCATTCAAATCCATGTTTTTAACCCTCTTTAAAAACATGCAATTGAATCTTAAAGAAGCCTCAAAAACAGTCCATAAAAACTCCATGGTTTCTATGTTTTAAAACATCAAACCAACCTATCTTTTACATGGGGTTCGGCCCTCCATGGTGGCCGAACCCAATGGTTATTTTTAACATTTTTAAACCTCTATTAATCAAGGTTAAAACCTTGGTGTATTCGGCCATAACCATGGCCCAATACACACCCCATTTGTTCCATGTTATTAAACCAAAATAACATATAAATACTTACCAAACTTCCAATCTTTCTTCTTGCCTTTGATCCTTGGTTTCTCCCTTTTATTTCTTCCTTTCTTCCTTAATTCCTTGCTGGTTTATGCTTGATTAACTGCTGCCAAAACATCTGTTGTTCAGCCAAGAAAAACGAATTGGAGAGAGGGAGAGAGAGATGGGAATTCTTGGATTTGCAATGACAAAAATCGGCCAAGTATGGTAATATCTTCCTTTTGTAGTTTCAGCCCCATCTCCCATTCATCCTCCCTCTTTACTCTTGCCAAAAACGAAGAGATGTTGGGTGTCAACCAAGACACCCCTTGGTGCTAAACGTTGCACCCATTGGAAATGAAACAATGCATCCATTCAATGGATGGGCGCCGCCCAACCTTGGTGTCCGTTGGCTTTGCCAAGGTACCTCTTCACATTCAACAGCTGAGATGGGTTTGATCAAGTGTTGTGTGAGATTACAACTCATTTCCACCTCCTCTTGACTCACTTAACTCATGATATTTTTATTCTAAACCAACTCATCCAACTCATCACATTTAATGTTCCATATTTGAGTCAACTCTTTTCTTAAATCAAACTCACTTCAAATCATTCCAACTCAAGCTGAACTAACTCATTCTTGAGTTCATTTGAGGGCCCACACGTCATCCGTGGTCAACCCGACCCATTGGGTCCCCAATCATGTAACACCCTGGAATTTCAAAGTTATCAGTTTATATGAAAATATTCATATTTACGGAATTGCCATTGTGATAAAAATTGATTTGAATTTAAATGGGTCAATGGCTCAATCAAGACCCAAAGGATGATAGTTGGGTTACAAAACAAATAAATGGGTAAGATAAATTTAAACGGGTCAAGAATCATATTTGGGTCAAATTTGGTTAAATGGGTCAAAATGGCTAGATGGGACCCAATGGGTCGTGTGAATGGCATGATTAACCATGGATTGAGTTCAAGCTTATTTAATTTAAGTCTATTAATTATTTGAGTTTGGTTGAGTTGAAATGAATGGTTGGTTAAGTTGAGTGAATTTATTAGTTAAGTTAAATTAAATGAATGAGTTAGGTTGGGTGAGTTGATTAAATGAGTTGAATGAATATGTATTTTTAAATGAGTAAGATGTAGAGATAGAAGGATTGTAGGCTGATTCAAATTCAAACACTAAAAACGTTGGCTGCATGGGAAACTTATATGCATGTAACTCCCACCCAAGTTAAGAATGGAAATGACGTTACATGGAGTTACATGGGTGAGAATTGAGTTTTCAAATCATTGTGCACATTGAAGATGGTATAGGGTTTATGCCTTGCTTGGGTCTTCAAAAGACAGCCAATGCATGGAGTAATGGTTCATGCATGTAACTCCAAGGTTGGAGAATAAAATGGGTAGCTTATTGGAGGAGTTACACACAATAGATTATGGCATTCTATGGCATTCCAAATTCAAATTAGATACTAAACCAATGGGGGTTACAAAGTGTGTTCACACTTGGAGGAGGGGAGTTTTATTCCCATGATAGAACTCCCACATGGGACGTTGATGAGGGCTGAATGGAGCTGCTGTTTGTGGAGTTACACATAGGAATGGTGGCTGTTACATAGGCCAAAACATAGAGGCAAACAATGGAGAATGGTGCAGCACATGGGAGTTACATCTCAATATGAAACTCCCATGTGAGAACCTAAGAAAAGGGGGGGTTACACTAGTCCAACTGCAAGGGACGTTGGCTGCTTGGGGTGTTTCATTTCATAGATGAAACCCCCAAGTAACATAAAGAACCTTGATTGAAGAGAGGGAGTTACACAAGGATTAACCTTGGGGCTGTTTTTGGTCAAGCAAAGGATTGTCATTGTTACTCTCTCTATCTCTCTATCCCTCTATCACTCATAGACGTCCTCTACCTTTCTAAACCAAGAGCAGCAGCTGGTTGTTTGTTTTTCAATTAGTTTTGGGTAATACTTTCATCTAGACAAAAATCAGCAAAAGGATTTTGGCAACAAGGATAGCAATTTTATTCAAGACCAAAGTTCACTTTCTCTCTTTCTCTCCCTCTTAAGTCCTTGTCACCTGGCTGAATTATCTCAAGGAGCTTGCATCAAGATCAGTCTCAGCCCAAAGAACAGTAAGAGAGAAGGAGAAGTCAAGGAGATAAAGGGTCAAAGAAGGAGTCAAAAGAACCGAAGGAGACGCGGTATTAGTAAGTGCATTTTGAATCCTTGTTTAAAAGATTGGATAAGAAAATGAGATTTGGCCATTGTATGGCCAGATCCATCAATGGTTCAGATTTAGAATTATGATGTTTAAAATGATAAAATATGGACCATAGGGTTCGGCCCCATTGGATGGCCGAACCCCATGGAAAAACTTGGTGGATTCTATGGTATTTGAAAGTCAAAAATCCATATTTTGGAGTGAGGATTTTAAAAGATTTTTATATGGAATTAAGCTTGCTGTTTTGGAGTGGATATGACATGACTGAACCATATTTATCTTATGTTAATTTACTGATTAATTTCATAGATAAATATGGGTGGATTTCCATTAAGAGAACCATAGGGTTCGGCCATGTGTATGGCCGAACCCCATGGACTGATTTAGATGATTTTAAGTGTGTATTTTAAAAAGGTAAAAACATAAATAAGGAAGTTATTTTGGACATAGATGAATGATTAAGAAAATCAAAACCAAAGGACATAGGGTTCGGCCACCATGGAGGGCCGAACCCCATGCAAATAAAGGTATGGTTGTGATGTATTTGAAACATATAAGCCATGAAATATGTGGACTGTTTTGGGTTATTATTTAAGATTCAAATACATGCTTTGGAAAGGGTTAAAAGCATGGATCTGTATGACAAAGGACTGAAGTTAATATGGTTTAAAACAGTGGTCCAAAACTGATGAAATGGATCATTTGGATCGGCCATTTTGGATTGCCGAATTTCATGAATTAATATGGTCATTTGGGACAAGTAGATGAACTGATTTAGATGGTGTTTAAAAGGTATAATGGCAGCAATATTATATTGATTTTGTATGTTTAAATAACATCAAACACATGTTTTAGAAGACCAAAACATGGACATAGGGTTCGGCCACCTTGGATGGCCGAACCCCATGTAAGTATTTGGTTGTTTGGTTGGCTTTCAAAAAGATGGAAATTACATCAATTATGGATTTAGGTGATGATGGAAAATAGGATTAAAATCTTTAGGGTGAGGTTCGGCCATGTTAGGTGGCCAAACCCCACCAATTGTCATGTGATGGACTTTGTTGTCTAAGGAAAAAATTAGGCAAAGGATAGTATAATGGCATTATGGTAAATAAGGGTAAAAAGATGAAAAGATCAAAAGAATGGACTTATGAGCCCAAAACCTAAGGTAGTAAGATTCGGCCATGTAGTATGGCCGAACCCTACCAAGTATCATTTGAAAAGTTTGGGATACTTAGATGGTATTAAGTAAATAAAAGATTTATCAAGTTTACATGTGTGAGGTTCGGCCATGGGGTATGGCCGAACCCCACAAAGTGGATTTTTGGGATTTAAATCAAATTATAATCATATGGTCAAATGATTAACTTGCTGCCATGTACATAGGGTATTCGGATTTCTAGAACGGTGTACAAAGTCGTGATCGAAAGACGGTCCAAAGGAAGGGTCGAACAAAGTAAAAATATTGTAGGTTTCCTACCTTGTTGTAACCACACAACTTATTCGCTGTTTTATGTTTATTTGAATAAGTTATTTGAATCAAATGTTATATTTACAAATGGCATGTTTGCATAGACATCTCATGCATAGCATGGGATGATGGGGAAGTAACCGGAGGCCACACTCCGTCGGGGCGTCCGAAAGACCATTGTGGGGTACCCTGATGATGAGAATCCCATCAGGAGGAATCCGGAGGCCACACTCCGTCGGGGCGTCCGAAAGACCACTGTGGGTTACCTTGACGATGAGAATCCCGTCAAGTGATGGCTATGTTGAATGGTGATGGGTGGGACTCATTACATGTTCATTTCATACATAGCATATTTTTATAGAATTTGTCACACTTGCATAACTATTATCCTATTTGTATGTTTTTGACTAACCATGTGGTAGCCCTATTCGGAAACACTACTGGGCGCGTTGATCTAACGCCCTATCTATATCTTTAGTGGATGATGCAGGGAAAGGAAAGAACGTGATTGGAGAAGAGGACCAAGTACGAAAACTTGGGCGATTTGAATGATTGCAATGGACTATGAATGGATTATTTATGGATGATTTATTTGGAACAATGTAATTTGTTAAATTAGATGTTGGCATGTAATAATGTAGTTAATTAGATGCTATGGTTTGTTTTACGTTGGATGTTTGGAATAAACGATTAGTTAAGATCGGTTAGTGATTTTGGAAAATAAATAAGGTACTTTGCTATCTAAAAATGGAAATTGGATTAATCATAGGTTCTATTATAACCTCAGTTAGATCTAGACTAAGTTAATTCCGCTAAGTAAATATGTACCATGTGCGGATCAGTTTTATGGACTTAGTTCATACGCACATGGGCTTGGCCAGTTAAGGGTCGGATTTAGAGATCCGAACTTAACTCGCGTCGTGACACTCCGCCCCGATCACTTATTGATTATTATTATTTAAAAAAAAATAAACTCTGAAATTTTAACAGTGAAACGGGCTGGGTGTTACAGTTGGTATCAGAGCGAAACGGGAAGTTGAATCTTCCGAAGTAAGATTAAGACGGTTTCATGTCTCACTGACGGATAAGAATCCCAACTGACCGACTCTTCGGAGTCCGCTGACTGGGGGCCGGATTAATTTACTTCGTGGACTCAGACTGAACAAATCAAACTGAGAACAACAGTGAAAGATAGCAAAAGTACATTATTATAATTCATCTATCAAACGTAGTAAAAATAGGATATACATTCCCCAATACTCCCCAATTGAGAAAAGAAAAACAAACATAGGGAATTTAGAGACTCTCCCCTCAAAAACAAATAGAAAATCAAGTTTGCTTATTTGGAAATCTCCCCAAAATTGTGAAAAATACAAACTGTACGAGGAAACTAAGTCAATAATGTTTTTATGACTTAGGGAAATGGCTCCAAAGAGAAGGATCTCTCAGAATCAAAAAGGGAAGGAAAAAGTGTTGCAAATCACGCAACATGAAAAAGTGTTACCACAACACGAAAAATCTGTGCATGAGAAGGAGCCGTCTATACATGAGAAAGAGGTAACCCAACCTGATGAGGAGCAACCTGTTCATGAAAAGTCTCACAATGGGGAAGAATCACAGCACTCATGGAGGGAAGAACAGGGGAGTGAGAATGCATCACAGAAAGAGGGAGAAGGAAACAGTGGTGTACATATACCACATGTGCCGCCTGAGCTTCAGGGATTAGTCCAAGCGGTGGTAACCTCAGTACTCCAGCAACATATGAATGGGAGTGAAAGTTCCAGGGATGCCAGTGACCGGAGTATGGCACGAGAATTTCAACAACAGCGTCCTCCCTACTTCAAAGGGAAAGAGGGGGCTGTCGGAGCTGAGCATTGGCTGAAGAAGATCACTCAGATCTTAAAATTACTTAAGATCTCGAGTCATGCTGACAGGATTTTACTGGCTACTTCACAATTGATAGAAGATGCCGGTAAATGGTGGGAGGTGGTGGAGAAGCAGAGGGAACTCATACCAGCTAGGGAGAGGACAGCCATGACATGGAATGAGTTTTCAGCAACCTTTCTGGAACATTACTTTCCGGAGGAGGAGAAGGAGCGACAGACGGAACTTTTTCTGTCCTTGGTTCAGGGCTCTATGACGGTGGCAGAGTATCACCGTGAATTTCTCAGTTTATCCATTTATGCATTCTATATGGTGGACACAGAACTTCGCAAGGCAAGAAAGTTTGAGAGGGGTCTACGGCCAAACATCAGGGCCAAAGTGACCATATTTAAGTGCACCACATTGGCTGAGGTGGTCAGCAAGGCCACAATAGCAGAAAAGGAGTTGAATGCAACAGTACGGTTTGACAATCGTCGAGCTCCAAGTGGGAGGGGTGGGTTTCAGCCCAACAAGAGGTTCCGTCCGAACTTCAGTAGACCCTCACCATCTACTGGGTCCGCGGGGAGCTTTCGTCCCAACCAGCCCTCCCCATCTGCATCAGTCACCCAGTCATTCAAAGGGGTGAACAACTGTTTCCACTGTAATCAGCCGGGTCACTTCAAGAGAGACTGTCCAAAGCTCAATAGGCTCTCATATTCCAGAGGATCTTTCCGTCCACCAGCTAGGCCAGCTAACTCCCGAGGAGGCAGGACATATAATCAGGCGGGACGGGCGCCTACTCCTACCGGATCTGGACGACTATTTGCTCTGGAACCTCCTGAGGATGTGGATCATTCTGTGATTCAAGGTATGGCCGTTGTCAATAGTTCTTATGCTTATGCATTGTTTGATTCTGGAGCATCGCACTCTTTTATATCTGCATCCTTTATAACTGCTACTGGAACACTAGTACAAAAGCTGTCCACCACACTCACAGTAGTATCCCCTGTCGGAGACACGTCTTTGGGACTCATATGCACGGCCATAGATACAGAACTCGCTGGGCTCAGATTTGAGTTCAATTATTTGGTACTCGACATGACTGAGTACGATATTATATTTGGCATGGACTGGTTGGCTAGTTATGAAGCCAATATTGATTGTTATCGCCGAAGAGTGACATTTTGGTCACCCGAGGGAAAGCAGTATATAGTTCGTGCTGACAAGCAAAGCAGATTGCAGGAAGGGTTGCATCACTTGGTGTTGAACAATATTGTCATCAACAAAGCACCAGTCACTGAACTTCCAGCAATTGTGAAAGAATTTGTTGATGTTTTTCCAAAAGAACTTCCTGGTATACCGCCCATGAGGGAGCTCAATTTTGAGATCAAGCTATATCCTGGTACCTCACCAGTGTCTCTACCCCATTATCGAATGGCACCAGCAGAAATGTCCGAGTTGAAGAAGCAGCTTGATGAATTACTCAGACTGGGTTGCATTCGGAACAGCACATCGTCATGGGGAGCTCCAGTGTTGTTCGTGAAAAAGAAGGATGGTTCACTTAGAATGTGTGTGGACTACCGGAAGTTAAATCAGCTAACTGTCCGGAACAAGTATCCTCTACCCAGGATCGATGATTTATTCGATCAGTTGAGGGGATCCAGTCATTTTTCCAAGATTGATCTGATGTCCGGTTATCATCAAATCCGGGTCAAAGAGGAAGACATCGAGAAAACAGCTTTCAGAACACGGTATGGACTATTTGAATTTGTAGTCATGCCATTTGGGCTTACCAATGCACCGGCTGTGTTCATGGACTTAATGAACAGAATATTTCGTCCATATTTGGATCGGTTTGTTATAGTGTTCATTGACGATATCCTGATCTATTCCAAGAGTCAGGAGGATCATGCTGAGCATCTTCGAATAGTATTGAACACCTTGAGACAGAACCAGCTGTATGCCAAAGCAAGCAAATGCGAATTTTGGCTACCTGAGGTCAAATTCTTAGGGCATGTTATAACAGCAGATGGTATAGCCGTTGATCCGGCTAAGGTGGCAGCAGTAAGTGAGTGGAAAGCACCAAAGAATGTCACCGAAATCCATAGTTTTCTGGGTTTGGCTGGATATTATAGGAAGTTTATCATGGACTTCTCCAAAATTGCATCCCCATTGACTCGACTCACGCAGAAAGGAGTCAAATATGAATGGTCAGAGCTGTGCAATCAGAGATTTGAGGAGTTGAAAGAGAGACTTACAACTGCTCCTATTTTAGTTTTGCCGGAAAGGGGCAAAGGTTATGAAGTACAATGTGATGCATCAGGAGAGGGACTGGGATGTTCACTCATGCAACGTAATCGGGTGGTGGCATATGGTTCAAGACAACTAAAGATACATGAACGCCTCTACCCCACACATGATCTGGAATTAGCTGCGGTGGTCTTCGCTCTCAAAAGCTGGAGACACTATCTATATGGGGAGAAGTTTGAAGTATTTTCAGATCACAAGAGCTTGAAGTATTTATTTGATCAGAAAGAGCTCAACATGAGGCAGCGCAGATGGATGGAATATCTGGCGGACTATGAATTTGCGCTTCGATATCATCCGGGAAAGGCCAACAAAGTGGCGGATGCTCTCAGCCGCATGTCTCATGCATCAGTGGCATGTTTGATCAGGACTGAATGGGAGATGTTGAATTCCATTCGTGAGTTTAATCTATATATCACAAACCATGGGAGTATGTACAATTTGATCATACGATCCAACATGGTTACAAAGATTGAACAGGAGCAACGAACAGATCCGGAAATGGCAGAGACATGGGCCAAGATGTCTAATGGCGAGGTTGTACCGGATTGGGAATTACAACCAGGACAGGGTCTTATGTTCCGGGGTAGAATATATGTGCCAAGAAGCTGCAGAAAAGAATTATTGATAGAGGCACATCAGAGCAAGTTGTCCATTCATCCGGGTAGCACAAAAATGTATCATGATTTAAAAAGACATTATTGGTGGCATGGACTCAAGAAGGATGTTGCAGACTATGTGGCTCATTGTTTAACTTGTCAGCAGGTTAAGACGGAACATCAGAAGCCACCAGGGTTACTCAAGCCCTTAGCAGTGCCGGAATGGAAATGGGAGCACATTTCCATGGACTTTGTGACGGGGTTGCCGAGGTCATCGAAAGGCAATGACGCTATATGGGTTGTGGTAGACCGATTGACTAAGTCCGCGCATTTTATTCCTATTAAGATGACAGATTCATCAGAGACATTGGGTCGGAGATATATCAAAGATATCATCAGATTACATGGTATTCCACAGACTATAGTGTCTGATAGAGATGGCCGATTCACCGGCAGGGTATGGCAGAGCATGCAGTCGGCCATGGGAACCGATCTACTTATTAGCACAGCATTCCATCCACAGACCGATGGACAATCGGAAAGAACAATACAAACGTTGGAGGACATGTTGAGGGCATGCATGCTAGACTTCAAAGGTGGATGGGAGGATCATTTGCCATTGGTGGAATTTTCTTATAACAATAGCTACCAGGCAAGCCTCCAGATGGCACCATTCGAAGCTTTGTATGGTAGACCATGCAGGTCACCAGTGTGCTGGACCGAGGTCGGCGAACCTGCACTGATAGGACCTGAGTTGGTTGCAGAAACTACTGCACAGATTCAGTTGATACGTCAACATTTGTTGACCGCACAGAGTCGGCAAAAGAGCTACGCTGATAAAAGGAGGAGGTTTCTCGAATTTGAAGTGGGAGACATGGTATTCTTGAAGGTCTCGCCACGAAAAGGGCACATGAGATTTGGGAAGAAAGGAAAATTGTCGCCAAGATATGTGGGACCGTTTTCAATTATCAGAAGGATGGGAGATGTAGCCTATCAGTTGGCACTTCCTTCGCAATTGGCGTCTCTACATGATGTATTCCATGTATCTATGCTGAGGAAGTACAACCCTGATCCATCTCATGTTTTGAATGTGCAAGATATAGATGTGCAAAGCGACGTCACTTATGTCGAGAAGCCGGTTGGAATATTGGAAAGTGAGCAAAGGGTGTTGCGTAACCGAGCGATTCAGTTCGTCAAGGTGGTATGGGATCGACATGGTGTTGAGGAACCCACTTGGGAATTGGAATCGGAGATGAGAACGTCTCACCCTGAATTGTTTATATGATTTACTTTGAAATCCTACTTCGTTCGATTTTCGGGACGAAAATTATAAAAAGATTATTGTATTGTAACACCCTGGAATTTCAAAGTTATCAGTTTATATGAAAATATTCATATTTACGGAATTGCCATTGTGATAAAAATTGATTTGAATTTAAATGGGTCAATGGCTCAATCAAGACCCAAAGGATGATAGTTGGGTTACAAAACAAATAAATGGGTAAGATAAATTTAAACGGGTCAAGAATCATATTTGGGTCAAATTTGGTTAAATGGGTCAAAATGGCTAGATGGGACCCAATGGGTCGTGTGAATGGCATGATTAACCATGGATTGAGTTCAAGCTTATTTAATTTAAGTCTATTAATTATTTGAGTTTGGTTGAGTTGAAATGAATGGTTGGTTAAGTTGAGTGAATTTATTAGTTAAGTTAAATTAAATGAATGAGTTAGGTTGGGTGAGTTGATTAAATGAGTTGAATGAATATGTATTTTTAAATGAGTAAGATGTAGAGATAGAAGGATTGTAGGCTGATTCAAATTCAAACACTAAAAACGTTGGCTGCATGGGAAACTTATATGCATGTAACTCCCACCCAAGTTAAGAATGGAAATGACGTTACATGGAGTTACATGGGTGAGAATTGAGTTTTCAAATCATTGTGCACATTGAAGATGGTATAGGGTTTATGCCTTGCTTGGGTCTTCAAAAGACATGCATGGAGTAATGGTTCATGCATGTAACTCCAAGGTTGGAGAATAAAATGGGTAGCTTATTGGAGGAGTTACACACAATAGATTATGGCATTCTATGGCATTCCAAATTCAAATTAGATACTAAACCAATGGGGGTTACAAAGTGTGTTCACACTTGGAGGAGGGGAGTTTTATTCCCATGATAGAACTCCCACATGGGACGTTGATGAGGGCTGAATGGAGCTGCTGTTTGTGGAGTTACACATAGGAATGGTGGCTGTTACATAGGCCAAAACATAGAGGCAAACAATGGAGAATGGTGCAGCACATGGGAGTTACATCTCAATATGAAACTCCCATGTGAGAACCTAAGAAAAGGGGGGGTTACACTAGTCCAACTGCAAGGGACGTTGGCTGCTTGGGGTGTTTCATTTCATAGATGAAACCCCCAAGTAACATAAAGAACCTTGATTGAAGAGAGGGAGTTACACAAGGATTAACCTTGGGGCTGTTTTTGGTCAAGCAAAGGATTGTCATTGTTACTCTCTCTATCTCTCTATCCCTCTATCACTCATAGACGTCCTCTACCTTTCTAAACCAAGAGCAGCAGCTGGTTGTTTGTTTTTCAATTAGTTTTGGGTAATACTTTCATCTAGACAAAAATCAGCAAAAGGATTTTGGCAACAAGGATAGCAATTTTATTCAAGACCAAAGTTCACTTTCTCTCTTTCTCTCCCTCTTAAGTCCTTGTCACCTGGCTGAATTATCTCAAGGAGCTTGCATCAAGATCAGTCTCAGCCCAAAGAACAGTAAGAGAGAAGGAGAAGTCAAGGAGATAAAGGGTCAAAGAAGGAGTCAAAAGAACCGAAGGAGACGCGGTATTAGTAAGTGCATTTTGAATCCTTGTTTAAAAGATTGGATAAGAAAATGAGATTTGGCCATTGTATGGCCAGATCCATCAATGGTTCAGATTTAGAATTATGATGTTTAAAATGATAAAATATGGACCATAGGGTTCGGCCCCATTGGATGGCCGAACCCCATGGAAAAACTTGGTGGATTCTATGGTATTTGAAAGTCAAAAATCCATATTTTGGAGTGAGGATTTTAAAAGATTTTTATATGGAATTAAGCTTGCTGTTTTGGAGTGGATATGACATGACTGAACCATATTTATCTTATGTTAATTTACTGATTAATTTCATAGATAAATATGGGTGGATTTCCATTAAGAGAACCATAGGGTTCGGCCATGTGTATGGCCGAACCCCATGGACTGATTTAGATGATTTTAAGTGTGTATTTTAAAAAGGTAAAAACATAAATAAGGAAGTTATTTTGGACATAGATGAATGATTAAGAAAATCAAAACCAAAGGACATAGGGTTCGGCCACCATGGAGGGCCGAACCCCATGCAAATAAAGGTATGGTTGTGATGTATTTGAAACATATAAGCCATGAAATATGTGGACTGTTTTGGGTTATTATTTAAGATTCAAATACATGCTTTGGAAAGGGTTAAAAGCATGGATCTGTATGACAAAGGACTGAAGTTAATATGGTTTAAAACAGTGGTCCAAAACTGATGAAATGGATCATTTGGATCGGCCATTTTGGATTGCCGAATTTCATGAATTAATATGGTCATTTGGGACAAGTAGATGAACTGATTTAGATGGTGTTTAAGAGGTATAATGGCAGCAATATTATATTGATTTTGTATGTTTAAATAACATCAAACACATGTTTTAGAAGACCAAAACATGGACATAGGGTTCGGCCACCTTGGATGGCCGAACCCCATGTAAGTATTTGGTTGTTTGGTTGGCTTTCAAAAAGATGGAAATTACATCAATTATGGATTTAGGTGATGATGGAAAATAGGATTAAAATCTTTAGGGTGAGGTTCGGCCATGTTAGGTGGCCAAACCCCACCAATTGTCATGTGATGGACTTTGTTGTCTAAGGAAAAAATTAGGCAAAGGATAGTATAATGGCATTATGGTAAATAAGGGTAAAAAGATGAAAAGATCAAAAGAATGGACTTATGAGCCCAAAACCTAAGGTAGTAAGATTCGGCCATGTAGTATGGCCGAACCCTACCAAGTATCATTTGAAAAGTTTGGGATACTTAGATGGTATTAAGTAAATAAAAGATTTATCAAGTTTACATGTGTGAGGTTCGGCCATGGGGTATGGCCGAACCCCACAAAGTGGATTTTTGGGATTTAAATCAAATTATAATCATATGGTCAAATGATTAACTTGCTGCCATGTACATAGGGTATTCGGATTTCTAGAACGGTGTACAAAGTCGTGATCGAAAGACGGTCCAAAGGAAGGGTCGAACAAAGTAAAAATATTGTAGGTTTCCTACCTTGTTGTAACCACACAACTTATTCGCTGTTTTATGTTTATTTGAATAAGTTATTTGAATCAAATGTTATATTTACAAATGGCATGTTTGCATAGACATCTCATGCATAGCATGGGATGATGGGGAAGTAACCGGAGGCCACACTCCGTCGGGGCGTCCGAAAGACCATTGTGGGGTACCCTGATGATGAGAATCCCATCAGGAGGAATCCGGAGGCCACACTCCGTCGGGGCGTCCGAAAGACCACTGTGGGTTACCTTGACGATGAGAATCCCGTCAAGTGATGGCTATGTTGAATGGTGATGGGTGGGACTCATTACATGTTCATTTCATACATAGCATATTTTTATAGAATTTGTCACACTTGCATAACTATTATCCTATTTGTATGTTTTTGACTAACCATGTGGTAGCCCTATTCGGAAACACTACTGGGCGCGTTGATCTAACGCCCTATCTATATCTTTAGTGGATGATGCAGGGAAAGGAAAGAACGTGATTGGAGAAGAGGACCAAGTACGAAAACTTGGGCGATTTGAATGATTGCAATGGACTATGAATGGATTATTTATGGATGATTTATTTGGAACAATGTAATTTGTTAAATTAGATGTTGGCATGTAATAATGTAGTTAATTAGATGCTATGGTTTGTTTTACGTTGGATGTTTGGATTAAACGATTAGTTAAGATCGGTTAGTGATTTTGGAAAATAAATAAGGTACTTTGCTATCTAAAAATGGAAATTGGATTAATCATAGGTTCTATTATAACCTCAGTTAGATCTAGACTAAGTTAATTCCGCTAAGTAAATATGTACCATGTGCGGATCAGTTTTATGGACTTAGTTCATACGCACATGGGCTTGGCCAGTTAAGGGTCGGATTTAGAGATCCGAACTTAACTCGCGTCGTGACACTCCGCCCCGATCACTTATTGATTATTATTATTTAAAAAAAAATAAACTCTGAAATTTTAACAGTGAAACGGGCGGGGTGTTACAAATCAGCCCCTTGACCCGTTTTTGACTCCATGACCCAATTATGGGTATTTTGGTCATTTGTAATTGGTTTTTACATGTTCATCAGGCCTACCCATTTTTACTATACCTGATTTCCAATCAGTTCAGCTTGACCCCATTTAATTTGAGCTTACACAATGGTCAAATCATCCATTCGACCCATTGGGTCCAATTGGGCCCTTTGACCCATTTAGCCATTTTCGACCCAATTGATGTTCATTACCCATTCAATCAAACTTGCCATTTATAATGTGCTCCTATGATCTTAATTTGAACAATGGGCCCCACCTATTTCCTTATTTGACATCACAAAATAATTAATTTAACAACTCAGGGGCATTTTCGTAATTTTCCACTTCATTGAGAAATCGGGGTGTTACAGTTACACATTATAGAGGTGGCTGTTACACAAGCCAAAACAAAGAGGCAACCAATGGAGGGACAGTGCAACACATGGGAGTTTCATCTCAAAATGAAACCCCCATGTGAGACCTTAAGGAAAGGGGAGGTTACACAAACACCATCCATGGGAGACGTTGAGAGCCTGGGGAGGTTTCATTTCATAGATGAAACCTCCAAGTAACATAAAAGACTTTGGGTTAAGACAATGGGAGTTACACATGGGTTTAATCAAAACCCATCTCTTTGGCCGATCACCCATTTGGAATCAAGAATTGGATATCTCTCTCTCTCTTCCTTGGACGGTTTCCATCTTTCAAAACCAAGAGCAGCAACTGGTTGCTTAATCAGTCCTTGGATTGATCTCTTTCATCAAGACAAGTTCAGCCAAAGGGTTTTGGCATCAAGGCTTAGCACATTCATCCAAGGCCAAAGTTCTCTTTCTTTCTCTCTCATTTTCTCTCTCAAATTCATATCACCTGGCTGAAGTATTCCAAGGAGGTTGCAGCAAGGTTTGTCTCAGCCAAAAGAACAAGAAGAAAGAAGGAGAGGCTAGGGAAGTAAAGGACCAAGGAAGGAGTCAAAGAACCGAAGGAGATGTGGTATTGGTAAGTGCACTTTGAACCATTGATAAATAAAGTTGGTTAAGGGAATGAGATCTGGCCATCGTATGGCCAGATCCATCAATGGTTTAGATATAGGATTATGATGTTTAAAAATGGTAAAATATGGACCATAGGGTTCGGCCCCTTTGGATGGCCGAACCCCATGGGAAAACTTGGTGATTTTAATGGTGTTTGAGGGATAAAGTCCATATTGGGTAATGAAGATTTTTAAAGGATTTAAAGTGAAGATAGCTTACTGTTTTTGAGTAGCTATGGCTTGGCTGAAACATATTATTGTTATGGCTAATTTATGGATTAAAAACATGGACAAATGTTGGAAGGATTACACCAAGAGAACCACATATGGCCGAACCCCATGGATTGTTTTGGGTAGATAATTGGATTATGATTTAAAAATAATATATGTTTGTTTATGGACTTAGTTTAGGTATATAATCAGCCATCATGGATGATGGAAAGATGAACAAAAGAAATTAGTTTGGTGAGGTTCGGCCATGTAGTATGGCCGAACCCCACTAATGATGATTGATGGACTTAGTGATTAATTTGTATGGATGAGTGAAGGATTTAAAAGATCAAAAACTAAGTGGTGAGGTTCGGCCATGTGTATGGCCAAACCCCACTAAAGTGGTTTGGTGATGGACTTTGTTTAAGATAAATTAAACCAAAGGATAAGCTAAATGGCATGATGGTAATTATGATGAAATGATCCAAGATGAAAAGATCATAGGAATGGACATGTGAGCCAAAACCCAAGATGGTAAGGTTCGGCCATACAGTATAGCCGAACCCTACCAAGGTTCATTTGGGAGTTTTGGGTTAATCAAAATGGTTTAGATAAATAAGGGTGACCAAAGTTTTAATGGGTGAGGTTCGGCCATGGCTATGGTCGAACCCCACTAAGTGGTTCTTGGAACATTAAGCTTTGCTGGAAATTAGGTAGACAAATGATTAACTTGCTGCTATGTACATAAGGTATTTGGATTTCTAGAACGGTGTACAAGCCGTGATCGGAAGACGGTTCAAAGGAAGGGTCAAACAAAGTAACATAGAGTAGGTTTCCTACCTTTATTGTAACCACATTTCTATATGCTGTTTTATGTTGATTTCGATAACTTATATGAATGTAAAGTTATGTTTCTAAATGGCATGTTTGCATAGACATCTCATGCATGGCATGGGATGATGTTGCTGTAACCGGAGGCCACACTCCGTCGGGGCGTCCGAAAGACCACTGTGGGGTACCTTGATGATGAGAATCCCATCAAGAGAAATCCGGAGGCCACACTCCGTCGGGGCGTCCAAAAGACCACTGTGGGGTACCTTGACGATGAGAATCCCGTCAAGAGGAGGCTATGTAGAATGGTGATGGGTGGGACTCATTACATGTTCATTTCATACATAGCATGTTTTTATGGAATTTTGACACACATGTATTATTATATTATTTGTATGTTTTATACTAACCTTGTGGTAGCCCTATTCGGAAACACTACTGGGCGCGTTGATCTAACGCCCTATCTCTACCCTTAGTGGATGACGCAGGAAAGACAAAGAATGAGGATCGAGAAGGGGACCAAGCAAAGAAGTTTGGGCGGTTTGAATGATTTAAATGGACTTTGAATGGACTATTTATGGACTTGTTATTTGATTTAACTAGACAATGTAATTTGGTAATTAGATGTGTTGGCATGTAATAAGTAGTTAAGTAGATGCTATGGTTTGATTTATTTTGGATGGTTTGATTGAACGATTAGTTAAGATTGTTTAGTAATTTTTGGAGATTATGATTATGTACTTTGCTAGCTTAAGTTAAAAACATGGATTAGTCTTAGGATCTATTATAACCTCAGTTAGATTAAGACTAAGTATATTCCACAAGTTTATTGTACCATGTGTGGATCGATTCTTATGGACTTAATCCATACGCACATGGGCTTGGCCAATTAAGGGTCAGACTTTAGAAGTCTGAACTTAACTCGCGTCGTGACATTCCGCCCAGATCACTTGGTTGATTATTATATTAAAAAAAAAAAAAACTCTGATTATTAGAGTGAAAAGGGCGGGGTGTTACAATGCATGTTTAAGAGATTGAATGATCAAGCTAAGGAATAGAGGGATTTATTATGGATCTATGTTTATGTTAATGAATCATTTATGGACCTAAGTTATGTGTAAATAAGTTAAGTGATTAACTATGAAAATGAATGGTGCCTAAGATGGGAAATGATAACATAAGGAACCATGGGTTCGGCCATGTTGTATGGCCGAACCCCATGAAGGACTTTCATGGACATGGGTGTATGATTAACCCCATGGGGGATATTTTCATGGACCTAAGTGTGTTTCATCAAATTAAATGTTTAACTATGGAATGTTAGTAGATTGGGTAATCAAAGAATGGATGATGTTGGACCCATTTTGTTTAAAATAAGACAAGGGTTGAAAAGGGGGTCAAAACCAAAGAGTGAGGTTCGGCCATGTTGTATGCTCGAACCCCACTAGTGGGTAGTGGACAGTGGACAATGGGTAGTGGACAGTGGAGAGTGGGTATTGGACAGTTGATAGTGGACAGTGGACAGTGGGTAGTGGACAGCGAGTAACCGACTGATTTTAAAAATGAAATATGTATATGATTTTCCATATGGTTAAGTTAAATTGGAAGGAAGAAGGGAATGGTTTAAATCAATTGGAATAATTAATTTGATTATTTTATGGAATTCATTTAAGGTAAAAAGATTCCACAACCAGGGGTACGACCGGTGAGCGGTTTTTGGACGAAAACGCAAGGACACGATATTTGGTCGTTGTTAGGATTCCCACCTTATTGAAAACCATGGAATATGCATATGTGATGGGTTTACTTCTATGTTAATTTTGGTATAAAGTACTATATCTCAACTATGGGATTTTTTATGCTATGATGTTTATTATTACATAGCATCTTTGCATTTGCATCCCATGCATGGCATGGGAGGGATCAAATGAGGGGAGTCCACGCTCCATTTGAATTTCCGATAAACACCCGTGGGGAGGAATCCACACTGATTCCAATGGATGTATGATTGAATTGTAATCGGAGTCCATGCTCCGTTCGGTGGGACCGATAAGGCATTTGTGGGGAGAGATTTACTGTGTTTAAAATGTAATCGGAGTCCACGCTCCGCTCAGTGGGACCGAGAAGGCATTCGTGGGGAGTCATGACAATACCTTGATGGGGATTATCCGTCAAGAGGAATACTATGTGATTGTGATATGATTGATGGGTGGGATTCATGGCATTTGACACCCATGGCATGGCATTGACTTGCATGGTTTTGACATTATATATATCTATGTGATTTTTATACTAACCCATGTGTTTGACCCTACTTGGAGTACCTACTGGGCTCGTTATCTAAAGCCTTACTTCTACCTTAGATGATGACACAGGAAATGGACGGAGCGAAGGACGTGATCGGAGCCAAGCTTAGGAGCTTGGATAATCTAGTTTCATTTTATTTAAGTTTTTATTTTGGACATGTAGTTTGAGTAATTAGCATGTTGGGACTGTAATAACTTAGACTATTTTCTATGGTTTGGATTTTAATTTTGGACATTTTAACTTAAGGCAATTATTATTAGTGATAGACTTCCTTGCTATTTAAAATTGGGTAGGATAGAACTCTATTATAATTCCGCATTATGTTTATTTCCACATGTTTAGCCTTAGTACGTGTGAACCGTTTTAGTGGACTTAGTCCAGGCACACGTATGGTTGGCCAGTTAAGGGCCGAGCTTTGGAAGCTCGGACTTAGTTCGCATCGTGACGTCCCGTTCTCTATCACTCTTTATTTCAAAAAATAAAATAGACTCTGATTTTTGGCAAGTGAAAAAGGGTAGGGCGTTTACAATTTTCGTCCCCCAGTTCGGTTAGCTCAGTCACAAGCATCCAGGGCACACAACCAGACAGGACGGGCACCCATTCCGACAGGATCTAGACGGCTATATACTTTAGTTCCTCCTCTAAAGACGGTGGATCACTCAGTGATTCAAGGTATGGCAGTAGTTGATAGTTCTTATGCTTTTGCGTTATTTGATTTAGAAGCATCCCACTCTTTTATATCTGCTACCTTCATATCTGCTACTGGTATCTTAGTATAACAACTATCCATTACACTCACTATTATATCCCCTACTAGTGACACATCACTGGATTAAATTTGCACCTCCGTAGATACTGAACGTGCTGAGTTCAGATTTAAATTCAACTATTTGGTACTAGAGATGACAGAATACGACATCATATTTGGCATGAACTGGTTGGCTACCTTTAGGCCGGCATTGACTGTCACCTTCGTAGAGTAATATTCTGGTCACCCAAGGGAAAACGATTTATAATACATGCCAGCAGACAGAGCATTCCTATGACCAGGAGATTACATGAAGAAATGAACCATGTCGTACTGAACAGTATCAGACTAGACAAGACGCCGGTGGCTGAACTACCTGCTATAGTGAAAGACTATGCATGCGTATTTCCAAAAGAACTCCCTGGTTTGCCTCCAAAACGGGAGATTGATTTCGAGATTAAGCTCTATCCTTGCATTACTCCTGTATCATTGTCTCATTACCGTATGGCTGCTGCAGAAATGTCGAGCTAAATAAACAAATTGATGAGTTGCTCAGACTGGGATTCATCCGACACAACACCTCATTCTGGGGAGCACCGGTATTGTTCTAGAAGAAGAAAGATGGTACTCTTCAAATGTGTGTGGATTACAGGAAGTTGAATCAGCCGACTGTCAGGAATAAATACCCTCTGCCCAGAATTGATGATCTATTCGATCAACTCAGAGGCTCCAGCCATTTCTCCAAGATTGATCTTATGTCAGGCTACCATCAAATCCACGTCAGGGATGAGGACATAGAAAAGTCAGCATTCAGAACTCAGTATGGACTGTACGAATATGTGTTCATGCCTTTTGGACTCACCAATGCACCAACCGTGTTCATGGATCTGATGAACAAATTATTGCGTCCTTATCTAGATAAGTTCGTAATTGTCTTCATTGACGATATTCTAGTTTATTCCACATGTTAGGAGGAGCATGCTGAGCATCTGAGGACAATCCTGGACACACTAAAGAAGAATTAGTTATATGCCAAAGCAAGTAAGTGCGAGTTCTGGCCATCTGAGGTGAACTTCTTGGGGCACGTCATATCAGCAGGAGGAATAGTTGTGGACCCGGCCAAAGTGGCAGCAGTTAGAGACTGGAAACCTCCGAGGAATGTGACCAAAATCCTCAGCTTTCTGGGACTGGCTGGCTACTATCGGAAATTTATTATGGACTTCTCCAAGATTGCGGCTCCACTCACCCTACTAACTTAGAGATGAGTCAAATTTCAAGATGTGTGCAATCGAAGGTTTGAGGATCTAAATCAGAAGCTTATCACTGCTCCCATTCTGATTTTACCGGAGAGAGGCAAGGGATAATGAAGTATATTGTGATGCTTCAGGAGAAGGACTTGTGTACTCTCTCAATCAAAGTCATCATGTGGTGGCATATGGTTCAAGGTAACTGAAAATCCATGAACACAATTATCCCACTCATGATCTGGAACTAGCAACAGTGGTCTTCACTATCAAAAGCTAGAGAAAGTATCTATATGGTGAGAAATTTGAGATGTTTTCATACCATAAGAGCTTAAAATATCTGTTTGATCAAAAGGAGCTCAGTTTGAGACAACGCAGATGGATGGAGTACCTGCAAGACTATGAATTTGCACTACAATATCACCCTGGCAAGGCAAACAAACTGGCGGATGCCCTCAGTCGTATTTCACGTGCAACTATGGCCAGTCTGATTATGAAAGAATGGGAAATGCTGACAACCATTCGAGAGTTCAATTTGCACATCAAAAATCGTGGGAGCATGTATAATCTGATGGTACAATCCAGTATGGTTTCCAAGATTGAACAAGAGCAGCGGACAAGTCCTGAAGTGGCACAAATTTGGACCAAGATGTTGACTAGAGAGTTCATACTGTAACGCCCTACCCTTTTTCACTCGCCGAAAATCAGAGTCTATTTTTTTTTTTGGAAATAAAAAAGTGAGAGAGAGCGGGACATTACGACGCGAGCTAAGTCCGAGCTTCCAAAGGCCGGCCCTTAACTGGCCAACCAATCGTGAGCGTGGACTAAGTCCACGAGAACAGTTCACACGCGATAAGGTTAAGCTTGCGGAATTAAACATAATGTGGAATTATAATAGTCCTATCCTATCCAATTTTAATTAGCAAGGAAGTCCATACCTTAATGATAATTACCTTAAGTTATAATGTCCAAAATTAAAATCTAAACCATAGCAAATAGTCTTAGTTATTACAGTTCCAAATACTAGCTACTCAAATTACATTTTCCATGAAAAACTTAAATCAAATGAAACTAGATTATCCAAGCTTCTATTATCATTAAGTGATGGACTTCCTTGCTAATTAAAATTGGATAGGATAGGACTCTATTATAATTCAGCATTATGTTTAATTTCGCAAGCTTAACCTAATCGCGTGTGAACCGTTCTCGTGGACTTAGTCCATGCTCACGCTTGGTTGGCCAGTTAAGGGCTGGGCTTTGGAAGCTCGGACTTAGCTTGCGTCATAACATCCCGCTCTCTCTCACTCTTTTATTTGATTTTCGGCGAGTGAAAAAGGGCGGGACGTTACAGTTGGTATTAGAACTAAATCGGAAGGATGAATCTTTCGAAATAAGATTAAGACGGTATCATGTCTCACTGACAAGATAAGAATCCCAACTGACCGACTCTTCGGAGTCCGCTGCACGGGGACCGGATTAATTTACTTTGTTAGACTCAGACTGAAAGATTCAATCTAAGAGCAACGCTTGACAAAAAAATAATGACAGCAAGGGAAGGACAGTCACTATAAAATGGATTTACCAAACATAGCAAATTAGGACATATTTTCCTGAAAAAGAGAAACATCTGGGTTTTTCCCCCAACATTGAGAAACACCACTTGATACATAGGAAAGTTTCCCCGAAAACAAGAAAACAACAGGATTTCCCCAAATTGAGAAACAGTGATGGATTTATCAAACATAGCAAAATAGGAGATATTTCCCCGATTTCCCCAAATTGAGAAACAACACTTGATACTTAGAAAGTTTCCCCAAAAACAAAGAAATACAAAGATGCTTATTTGGCAATTTCCCCAAAATACGTAAACACGAAACTTTACAAAGGAGCTAAGTCAATGATGTTTCATTGACATAGGAAAATGCCTCCGAGAAGAAGACATACACAACAGTACCAACAACAGGAAGAAGAACATAACGGAGAGGGTCTGGACAGTGCAAACATTCCTGAAGTACCTCCTGAACTACTGAACCTGGTACAAGCAGTAGTTGTAATGCCCCGCACTTTTCCACCCTTCCGTAAATCAGAGTCTATTTTTTTCTTTATAAATAAAGTCAAGTTGGAAGAGAGCGGGGAGCGTCACGACGCGAGCTAAGTTCGGACTTCCAAAGCACGACCCTTAACTGGCCACCCATGTGTGTATAGACTAAGTTCATGAAAACCAATCCACACATGGTACTAAACAAAACTTACGGAATATACATAACTGAATTGCGGAATAAGTCAAATATGCAGGACTAAACTGTTTAGATTGCAATGTACAAGTCATCTATCCAAAATTACTTAAATCAATTAACCACCATCAAAACTATACACAAACCATAGCAAAGTTACTAAGTTAATACATGTCCATATAAAAGTATCCAAATGTCAATAAATAAATCCCATTCCAACACCCAAGCTCCTATGCTTGGTTTCCTTCGCGATCCTCGGCCTTTGCCTTTCCTTTTCCTACGTCTTCCACTAAGGATAGAAGTAGGGCGTTAGACAACGCGCCCAGTAGGTATTCCGATTAGGGCTAACACATGGGTTAGTATATAAAATCCAGATATAATATACCATATCATACTTATAAAACATCGTATCCAAAATTATGTATGATAACAGAGATCCAATCATACAGATAAAAACCAGTAAACTTGCATGATAATAAAGATCATATCATGCCGATTCAATGCCATGTCATGCTAGCATATGTCTTATGCAATGAGTCCCACCCATCACATACATATAATCTCTTGATAGTATTCTCATCTCTTGATAGTATTCTCATCTCTGGATAGTATCCTCATCTCTTGGTAGTATTCACCACATCAAATTACTCCTCATGACTTACTGATGCCCCGACGGAGCGTAGGTCTCCGGTTAAAGTATCCTCCTGGTGGGACTCTCACCACCTAAGGAGGCCCCACAGTTGCATCATGGACATTCAGACGGAGTGTGGGTTCCGGTTGCATAACATCCCCCCCATGCCATCCATGAGATGCAAATGCCAATCATGTTACAAAATATTACAAAACAAAGCATGAAAATCCCATAATTGCAACATATTGTTTGATACCAAAATAACTTATCAAACATGAAATAAAATCATCAAAAGTACATAATACATATCCATGGTTTCAATGATGTAGGAATCCTACCGAAAGTTCACTTAAAAGTCTGATCTTCTTAACCGTCACCCGTTCACGACTCGTGCGCCGTTCAAGTCCCGTTACCTTGTTTATATAACAGCAAGTTAATAACATAACCTTTTGATTTCTTGTTAGGTTTAAATCCCAAAAACCACCTTGTGGGGTTCGGCCATATCCCATGGCCAAACCTCACCCACTTTGGATTTGATCTTCCTTTTCATTTGATCAATACCATCCATATAACTTACATAAACACCTTATACTAAATAATATACCTTGGCAGGGTTCGGCCATACAGCATGGCCGAACCATACCACTTTGGTTTGACCCCTCTTTCAAGTCCTTTAATCCTTCATTCCATTATAACTTGTATTTATGGTTTTGCCACTACTAACCCTTGTTTAATTTTTGCTTAATAATCAAAGTCATATTCTGCCTTAGTGGGGTTCGGCCATACAACTTGGCCGAACCTCACCAATCCAAATTGGGTCTATTTCAATCCTTCATACTTAACTAGCCCTTAATCTTTCATCATCTTTATGGCTCCACAAATACTTATGTCCATTAGAATCATTCCATTGGGTTCGGCCATACATATGGCCGAACCTTATGGGTCTTTATTTCCACCTATTAACATATTACAAATCCATTTAAGATATTCATATCATTCCAAAAATTTTATCCTTCAAAACCCCCAACCATGACCTATGCCTCTTTCTATGGGGTTTGGCCATACCCATGGCTGAACCCTATATATCACCCTTGGTTTTTTTATCCATTAATCATGCTTCACCATATGGTCATATCTTAGACTTTTTAAAAACATTACAAAACCAACAATAATTTCTAATCATATACTTGAATCCAAATACCCATACAAGGGTCCATGGGGTTCGGCCATACACATGGCCGAACCCTATGGTTCTCTTGAGTCAATCCTCCCATCCTTTATGTATGGTTCATACTCAACCTTTTAACCATAATTATGATATGATTTAGCCATCCAAAGACCAACCTAAAACATCAATTTTTATTCCAAATAAAACACTTAAAAACTCTCATATATTGGTATGGTTTTTATCTTTCAAAACCATCAAAATCACCATAAGCTTATTAAATCCTTTCATGGGGTTCGGCCATCCAAAGTGGCCGAACCCTATGACCCATGATTTGAACCCTTTAACATACATCTTATGTCTAATTAAAACATGTAAAAATCTCCATAATATTGCATGGGTTTTAGCTTTCAAAAACCATCAACCTAACCAAATCTTTTCATGGGGTTTGGCCATCCAAAGTTGTCGAACCCTAGGATCCACTTTTTATCCTTTTTAAACAACATTAATCCAAGGTCCCTTGATGGATTCGGCCATTCCATGGCCAAATCATGCTCCCTTTTACCAATTTATTTAACTAAATTCTTATGTAAACACTTACCATTTTCCTTTACTTTTCTTCTCTCCTTTTGATCCTTGCTTTCTTCCTTCTTGCTTCCTTAGTCCTTGGCTGATTGAAAGCTTGAACAATGGCGAAAACACCAAAGGATGATTCGGCCAAAAAAATAAGTTTTGAGAGAGAGGGAGAGAGATGAAGTTCTAGGATTTCTATGTGATCCAATTCGGCCAAAGGATGTGTTACATCTCTTTTGTATATCAGCCCTCAAACCTCTCATTTACCCTCATAAATGTTGGTCTAACCAATGAGTCTTTTGATACTAACCAAGGCATCCCTTGGCACTCCCAACGTTGGGCTTTGGGTTTCCATCATGAGATGGAAACCCTCCAAATTCCCAAGGTGATTCTTATCCCATTCCATTTAATTTCATGCATGGAAAACTACTCCTCATGCTACCAACGTGTATGACTTGGCTTGGTCTTTGAAATCAATACAACTCCTCATCTTCCTCCTTTATGATGGAGCACTCCCAACGTGTACCCATTACTTGTCCTTGAAACAAGTTCAACCCCTCATCTTCCCACTTGACTCACTTGGGATGAGGGTCTCCATGTCTTTCAATTTAACTCTCCCAACTCATTAGCTCAACTCACCTCATTTAATGTACTTGAGTCAACTCCATTATTTGATTCATTTCCAACTCAATTCAGTCCTAACTCAACCTGATTTGACTCACCCTTTGCTCTCACTTGAGGGTCCATGCGGTCAACCATGGTCAACATGGTCAGCTCGACACATTGGGTCCCCATTTAGCTCATTGATCCCATGTGACGCCATGACCCATTTATGGGTGGTTTATCCATTTAAATGTGATTTACAAATTTGCATCCAACCTACCTATTTATCCTTCATTTAATTCCAAATCAATTCAGCCTAACCCAATTACGATTGGGCTCACCCAATGGTCAAATGAGTTCATTTAATTCCAAATCAATTCAGCCTAACCCAATTAAGATTGGGCTCACCCAATGGTCAAATGAGTTCATCATGACCCATTGGATCCCAATTGGGTCCTTTGACCCAAATAACCATCTTGACCCAATTAGATGTACATTACCCATCTACGTTAATTTGATCCTTATAATATGCACATTGGGTCTTAATTTGAACAATGGGCCCCACCATTTTCTCATATACGATCATAACCTTCTAATTTACCATTCCAATGGCATTTTTGTAAATATTTATATCTTTGAAAAATCGGGGTGTTACAGTAGTTACTTCCATTCTACAGCAACTCTTGAGCGGAAATGGAGACACAACCTCTAGTGGAACACAGGACCGAAAAGGTCGGGGTGGGGGAAATACTTTTCGCCATCACAAGAGATGCAAACCCAACTTCGGGAGACCTTCAGCCTCTACTGTTTCCACTGGAAGTTTCTGTTTCCAGTGTGGTCAACAAGGCCATTTCAAAAGAGAGTGTCCACAGAACGATAGATCTTCTCACTTTAGGGGTTCTTTCCATCGTCCAGCTCGACCAGCTCAGTCACAAGGATCTAGAGCACATGACCAAACAGGACGGGCACCTACTTTGATAGGATCTGGACTACTGAATACTTTGTTTTCTCCTCTAGAGACAGTGGATCATTCAGTGATTCGAGGTATGGCAGTAGTTTGTAGTTCATATGCTTATGCGTTATTTGATCTACTGCCTTCACATTTGTTACTAGCACTTTAGTACAACAAATGCCCACTGCACTTACTATAGTATCCCCTATTGGTAGACGATGACGAAAATTGGTGGGTATATCGATCCCACGATAGATACAGTGGCCCCATGGAAAATGTGATTGTTCTATGGATAGATATCATCTTCCCATGGATGAGAGTTTCAATGGTGGTTTGGGTTGATGCCGGACATTGGCATTATGGTAGACGTATTGGTAGTGTGAGGGACATTTTGGTCACATAAGTTGACATATTGGTCTTATAGTAGACATTTTGATTCCATAGTCGACCATTGGTCGTATGTTAGACCTGTTAGTCCTACGAAGGTATTAGTTATGCCCATGAATGGATTATACCCATAGGGGGGTTATATTCATGGATCTGATGAACAAAATCTTTCGTCCTTATTTGGACAAGTTTGTAATTGTTTTCATTAACGATACCTCGATTTATTCCAACCATCGGGTGGAGCAAGCAGAACATCTAAGAATAGCCTTGGACACCCTAAAGAAAAATCAATGATATGCCTAGTAAACAAGTGCGAGTTCTGGCTATCTGAGGCCAAATCCTTAGGACATGTCACATCAACAGAAGGAATAGCCATGGACCCTACTAAAGTGGCAACAGTTAGAGAATGGAAAGCACCGAAGAATGTGACCGAAATCCGTAGCTTTCTGGGATTGGCTAGTTACTATAGGAAGTTTATCATGGACTTCTCCAAGATTGCATCTCCACTTACCTGACTCACTCAGAAAGGAGTCAAGTTTGAATGGTCGAATGTATGCAACCGGAGATTCGAGGAACTGAAGGAGTGTAACGCCCCGCCCTCTCTGAGAAATCAGAATCTAATTTTTTTTTTTTATAATAACAATGTATTAACACCGGAAGAGAGCGGGCGGCGTCACGACGCGAGCTAAGTTCGGACTTCCTAAGTCCGACCCTTAACTGGCCACCCATGTGTGAATGGACTAAACCCACGATAACAATCCACACATGGAACTAAACAAGTTATACGGAATAAACTAGACTAACTGCGGAATTAGACTGAATAGATAGGAAGTACAAGTCTCATTTATTAAATAACTTAATCCAAACATCCATTGTCAATACCATAAACAAACCATAGCAGAGTTTACTAGCTGTTACATGTCCATAAAATATAACTCAAAAGAAAGTAATAAAGACGTCCCAATCATCAATCAAGCGCTTAAGCTTGGCTCCCCTCCAGGTCCACAACCTTTTCTTTCCCTTTTCCATTTCCTGCATTATCCTCTATGGATAGAATTAGGGCATTAGATCAACGCGCCCAGTAGGATTTTCGATTAGGGCTACCACGTGGTTAGTATATAAAAACATGCATATATCATAATATATATGGTCATCAAAACAGATAAATCAATGCTATGTAAATATGCAAATGTAATGAGTCCCTCCCATCATGCATATACATAGCCATCACTTGACGAGACTCTCACCGTCAAGGTAAATCACAATACATTTTCATTTCTTCTTGATGATATTCCTCCTGGCGGGACCCTCATCGCCTAAGGAGGCCGATGTGGCTCTCATCATCATAATATTTCTCCTGGCGGGACCCTCATCGCCTAAGGAGACCAATGTGATTCTCATCATTATAAAATTTCTCCTGGCGGGACCTGCATCGCCATGCATGAGACGTAGATGCCATATGCCATGTAATATATGTAATTCAATAGTAATAAAACCCATCTTAAAACAATTACTTGATGACCAAATAAATCAAAGGAAAACCATCCCATAATATTTAATCCAAAACCCATCTTAAGACATTCACATGATTTCCAAAATAATTTAAAGGAAACATCACAAGATGCATAATCCAAAACTCATCTTAAAGACAACCACCTGCTTTCCAAAATAAATTAAAGAAAACATCACCCAATCCATGGCTTACAAAAATGTAGGAATCCTACCGAATACCGACTCGCTTCTTTATTTCGTTTTCGTCCGACAATCCGGCTACCGACTCGCGTACCGTTCACGCTATCCGGTACCTTATTAAATTACCAAATCAATCCAAATTTTAATCATTTCCAAGCCCATAAATCATAACTTAGTGGGTTTCTTCATTTTAGCCCATATTTACCATTTTTGCCACTACCCTTCACATAAACAATTTTTCATTAATTCATGCCTACTTAAGCCCAAAATTTAATCCACAACTTAGGTCCTTAACTTAGGTCCATTATTGACTTACCAAAACATTAAAATTTGTCATGTAATTAATCTAACCATTACTCATTTAAACCCATTCAAACCCCATACTTAATCACATATATACCCATTGACCTTAAACCCAAATTGATTTACAATTTTTGGGGCATGGGTTCGGCCATACACCATGGCCGAACCCATGATGTTCCTTTCTCCATTTTTTTTCTTTTTTTTTCTTGGGTCCATTGTTACATTTTAGATCCACCAATAATCCTTCCTTGAGGGCTTTAAATCATGCATCTATACCATATTCTTAACCCCATTTGGATCATTACACTTGTTCATTTAAAAACCCTAAATTCATCAACAAATTATCCTTTAAACCTACCATTTAATCATCATTTCATCACCATAGGGTTCGGCCATATACCATGGCCGAACCCATGGTTCAAGGTTCATTTCCTTCATGCATTTCAAAACCATAAAACTCCATTGCATTTTTATCATAAACTCATTTTAAAACCTTACTCCCATGCATTCATTAAAACCCTAAATTCATTAATCAAAAACCCTAACCAATTAAACCAACGACCCAATCACCCACCATGGGGTTCGGCCATGTTACATGGCCAAACCCTATGGCCAATAATTCTTCTTCCAATCATCCCATTCTATGCTTAAATTTCATAAATTACATAATGCACATAACCCATTTATTTATTTTCTTAACCTAACCCTAATTTTTCCCACTTAGGGTTTCCTCCATCTTCCACCCTCACATTTGAGGGGTTTAACATCCATGACATATATCTATGTAACCACCATTAATTTTTACAAAACTAAACCCTAAATCTTAAACCCTAAAATCCAAAAATTTCTTGTTCAAGAAATACTCACTATCCGACGACTCCTCCGATTTCCGCCGCTCCCGTCAGTCTCCGTAGCCTCCTCTCTCCTTCCTTTTGATCTTTGGTAGGTTAAGATCTTTGATCAAGGGTGGCAATCCCCAACCCTAGAATCGGCCATGGTAGGTTTTGTGTGAGAGAGGGAGAGGGGAAAATTATGAGAGGGAAGGTGATAACCCTTTACCTTATAGTGATTTTTTTTTTTATTTGGCTTAATTTTTTCCACTTCTTTCTTCTCTCCTTCTCTTCTCTCCTCCTTAGCTCTCTTTCTCCCTTCACTTGAACATGGGACGGCAATGGAGGAGTGGGAGGGATGGAGTTAACAAAAAAAATGAGAACGAGACAGCAACAAAGCTCATCTCCATTTTTTACTTTACATTAATGACACCCACCAACCTTAAGATATTTTCTTAGATATTTAAAATGCTTTATGGTGGTGGTTATCTAAACCACCACCAAGCCAATGTGTTTCACTTGAGTTTGAGATGAGGTGAGTCTTCACCTCATGGCCCCACTTTGACCACTCTTAACTACCATTTTAAATAATTTAATTATTTAATTAATTAGATAATTACCTTAGGTTAATCCATTGGTACTTAGCCTAAGTCCATTACTCCACCCATGGTTGACCAAATCAACCATGGTGGCCGGCCCCACCAAACCTTGGCCCACACGCCACCTCACTTGATGAGGTGGAGGTGGGTCCCACTTGGCCACATCACCATTGTTTAATTCCAAATAACTTAGGTGATTTAAAATCGTTGAATTCACTTTAAGTGGATTACCATTGGGCCTATGGCCCAATTACATTTCCATCTAGCCCATTTACCTTAGAGCATAACCATCCTGACCCATTGGGTCCCAAATGGGTATTTGACCCAATTTGACCATTATTGACCCATTTAAATAAATTTAAATCCAAACCATAGTCTATTGGGCCACACTTGGGCCTTTATCCAAATTTTGGCCCATTTACCATTTACTCCACCAATTTTTCCAATTTTCATCATTAAAATAAATAATATTCACATATTCCTTGATTTACAAATTCCGAGCCCTTACAGGACCCGCATCGCCTAAGGAGACCAATGTATTATCAACATCATGATACTACTCCTGGCGGGACCTGCATCGCCTAAGGAGACATTCCATAATCATCATCCCATGTCCATGCATGAGATGCCAATGAATATATGAAGCATGTACATAAATCTCATGATTCAAAAACCATTTGAAGCATAATAATAATAACAACATATCTTATCAAAAATCATGATAAAACTAATCATCATAGTGGTTACAAGTAGGTAGGAAACCTACAGAAGATTCACTCAGTGTTCGTTCTTTCTTTAGCGTCACCCGTTCACGACTAGCGTGCCGTCAAAGAGATCCGTCACCTTGTTCACATAAACCATGAATCAACTTTAATCCCAAGCATTTATTTTGACGGGGTTCGGCCATACAACATGGCCGAACCACATCATCTAAGTTTGGTCCCTCATTTCATCTCTTGGTTGTTACCCTTATTCACAAAACTGGCATTGCTACCAATACTTAGTTATATCATGCTTTTAACTTAAAAGACCGCTGATTATTTCCATGAAATGGATTCATAAAACCCATACTCATAGTCCATGGGGTTTGGCCATACATATGGCCGAACCCAATGATTTCCACATTTGAACCTTCATGTCACAACTTAGCCATAGTACCCTCATGGTTCGGCCATGAAATGGCCGACCCATGACTTGTCCAAATGTTCACTTGGAACCCTTTTTAAACACATCATGTTGTTCCATGATCTTCAAGTTGAAACCCTTTTATTAAACACAACAATCCATATTAACTGATCCATGTGGTTCGGCCATACACATGGCCGAACCCAATGGTTCTTTTGATGTAATTCTTCCAATAATTCTACATAATTTATCCACTGCATCTTAGCCATAAAAACAGTAGGATTCAGCCATCCATAGCCGACACCATAATAATAAGTTAATTCTATTTTACAATCCTTTAAAATCTTCACACATGGTATGGTTTTCATCCCCCAAGAACCATACCTTTTATCAAATTACTTTCATGGGGTTCGGCCATTCAAAGTGGCCGAACCCTATGCTCTAAGTTTCTATCCTTTTAAATCTCATCATCATAATTTAATCATTGACAAATTCGGCCATAGCATGACTCAATTAAAACATGTAAACACCTCCACCATCGGTATGGTTTGTAGACTTCAAAACCATAAACTTAACCAAATGAATTTCATGGGGTTCGGCCAACCAAGGTGGCCGAACCCAATGACATATTTTTTCTTTCCATTTGCACAACCTTTATCCAAGGTTAATTTCCTTGAAACATTTCCATGGCCCAAAACATGACACTCAATTCTATGATTTAAACGTTTTCAAAACATGCATCTTAAGTCTAATTAAACATCTAAAACAATCCATTATTTGCATGGTTTTATCTTGCAAAAACCATCGACATGGTCATAACATTTCATGGGGTTCGGCCAGCCAAAATGGCCGAACCCTATGATCCATGTTTCCTATCTTTTAAACATCAATTTATATACTTCATATCCTTGGTAGATTCGGCCAACCCATGGCCAAATCATGTTCCATTAATCCCATTTTATTAAACAAAAATCCATGGAAATGCTTACCAAATTCCAAGTTTTTTTTCTTGTCTTTGCTCTTTGCGTTCTTCCCTCTTGTTTCCTTCCTTCTTCCTTAGCTTCTAACCTAATTGGTGCTTGATCAAAGGTGGAAAACACCACTGCTGGTTCGGCCAAAAGAATGAGTTTGGAGAGAGAAGGAGAGGTAGAGATGGAACTCCAAGGTTTGCAATGTGCATTCGGCCATGTGATGGTTGTTTTCCTTTTGTTAAATCAACCACTTAATCCACTCATTTCCCTCATAAAATGTTGCTCATACCAATGGGATATTTACTGCCAACCAATGCACCCATTGGCACCAGCCAATGCAACCTTTCAGCTCCCCATGTATCTCATCCAATTCCCATTCATTTCCATTTAAAACTTAGCATGGAAGCTCACACCACAAGTCCCCAACGTGTGGGACTTGTATTGTGTGGCTTGAGACCCAAGTAACTCTTCATTTCCCCTTTAACTCACTGAACTTACAGCCCCTTTGATTTCCATTTTGACTCACTCAACTCACAAGCCCAATTCACCACATTAAATGACACTCGTTTAATGCACTTGAGTCAACTCATCTCTTAATTCCAAACCAACTCAATTCAGTCCCACTTAACCTGATTTAACTCACAATTGAGCTCATTTGAGGGTCCACACGGTCAGCCATGGTCAACATGGTCAATCCGACCCATTGGGTCCCCATTTAGCTTGTTGACCCGTTTTGACGCCATGACCCATTTATGGGTTGTTTTAGCCATTTGCATTTGGTTTTCACATGTGCATCAAGCCTACCCATTTATGCTCCACTTAATTTCGAATCAATTCAGCTTAACCCCATTAAATTTGGGTTCACCCAATGGTCTAATAAGTCCATTATGACCCATTGTGTAACAACCGTCCCTTTTCACTGAAAATCAGAGTCTATTTTTTTTTTTAAACGTGACAAATTGCGCGGACGTCACGACGCGAGTTAAGTCCGAGCTTCTAAAGCCCAGCCCTTAACTAGCCAACCCTATGTGTGCGTGGAACGAAGTCCACGAAGAACGGTTCACACGTAGACGTAAGCTTAAGGAATACTACTGAATGCGAAAAATTACAATAAAGACTATCTTACCAATTTTTAGATAGCAGGGAAGATAACATTCATATTATTACCAAAATATCATAACATCTCCACGTCCAAAAATAAAAACCAAAATATAGCAAGCAATCTAAATTATTACATTTCTGATAAGCTAGGTTACTCAAAATACATTTCCAAAACAATATAAATAAACTAAGTAGCCGCCTCCCCAAGCTCCTAAGCTTGGGTCCATCTCGTCCTTCTACTCCGTCGTCTCCTGCGTCATCAGCTAGGGTAGAAGTAGGACGTTAGAAAACACTCCCAGTAGGACTCCGAATAGGGCGAGCACATGGATTAGTAATAACAAACACATATGAAATCATATAAGGAAAACTATAAGATGAATGTCATGCCATGGGTGCATTATGTCATGTGGCCCACCCATCATCCCTACCATCATAATGTCATATCCCTCTTGGCGGAAAAACCTCGTCAAGATATAACCAATCACAATGTATCCCCCTTGACGGTAAGGCCTCGTCAAGGTGTCCCCATGCTTGCTTCTCGGTCGCCCCGACGGAGCATGGACTCCGGTTATAGCCTATCAAGCTATCCCCATGAATGCTTCTCGGTCGACCCGACGGAGCATGGACTCCGATTCCTTTATTTTCCTGCCCATGCCATGCATGAGATGTAAATGCATAATGCTATGTAATATCTATCATCCATAGTCTCAATATAGAATTTATAACTTAGCATATAAATCATAGCCTTGCATTATGCCATATAAGATACATAAATCATGATCTTAAAACTCATCATAAAACATATCATATAATTACCAAAAATAAGTCAAGAACCATCACATAACAACTAATCCACGGCTTACAAAAAGGTAGGAATCCTACCGAATACCGATTAGCGTCTTTACGTTTTTCCGTTCCCGAATCCGGTCGCCGATGGCGCACCGATTGCGATGTCCGGTACCTTATTATACAAGAATAATTAGTCCTCGTTTTAACCATTTCTAGCCCATACATTACATTTTAGTGGGGTTCGGCCATACCCCATGGCCGAACCTCACTATCTAGGTCTTGTGGGTCCCATTTTGTCCATCAACATTTTTTTTTTAATCACATAAGTCTAAAAACCAGCCACCATAGGCTTCATTTAATCCATACTTAAGGTTACCTTTAAAAATGTCTAAGTCCAAGTTCATCCCCCATGGGGTTTGGCCATGCACCATGGCCGAACCCATGGTCCTACATTTTGGCCCATAATTACGGTTTTGCCACTACTCTTCCATGGTTTAATACTTCTTCCATCCATGCACATTTTTGTCCATAATCGATCCATAAATTTGGATCCATTAATGACCCATCACCCATGTCTTAAAATCATTAAAATCAGCCACTTAATTTAACCTAAACTCCATTAATTCAAGCATATACATACACATTAATCTTAGACCAAGAATGATCTACAATTGGGCCATGGGTTCGGCCATACACCATGGCCGAACCCATGATGTCTCTTTCTCCATTTTTCTTGGGTCCATTTACATCATTTGACTCCATCATAAGTCCTCCCATGAGGGGTTTTACATTATGCATTTAAATCACTCCTTTTGATCAACATTAAATATATTTTGAGTCCATCAACTTAGCTACATTCCCCATTTGTTTTCCATGGTTCCAAAATACTTAGTCCATCCAAATTTCCCATTATTTTCTTAGGCCTATTTACCACATTTAGATTTAAAATAAGTCCCTCCATGAGGTTTATGGTTCATCCCTAATTCCACACCTTTAAAACATTATATGTTATACTTGAAAATCCATACAATCTATCAACATTCTTAATCACTTTTTCCATCTCTTCACCCATCAAAACCATTCTTACATCACCATAGGGTTCGGCCATACACCATGGCCGAACCCATGGTTCATGGTTCATTATCCATTGGTGCCATTTTAGAACATAAAAACATTTACATTCATCCATGGATTCCATCATAAAAACCTCTTCAAAAATTACTTACATTTAATCATTAAAATCTTAAAACCCTAAATCCTTCTCCATGGCTTCCATTCTTATAAAACCCTAAAAAAATTCATACATTCCCTAATCACCCACCATGGGGTTCGGCCATACTACATGGCCGAACCCTATGGCCCATAATTTTCTTCCAACATTACACAAATCCATGCTTAAATAATTTAAATACATAATGTCCTTAATCCATTTATTTATTTATTTTCTTAACCCTAATTTACCCATTTAGGGTTTGCCCATTTTTCCTCCTTTCATTTGATGGATTTGAGATCCAAGACCATGATGTTTTGGCCACCTCTAAATCCAAGAAATGGATTTCATAAGCTCTTAAACCCTAAAAAAAATCTAATCTCTTGTTTAGAAGATACTTACGATCCGACGCCTCCTCCGATTTTCGTTACTCCCGTCGGCTTCCGTGACCTTCTTTCTTCTCCTTCTCCTTTGTTGGTTGGCTAAAATGCTTGATCAATAGTGAAAACCTCCAAGCTTGGGTTCGGCCATGGTAGGGTTAAATTTGAGAGAGGGAGAGGAGAGGATGGAGATGAGAAAGAAAATACTATGGCTTGATCTTGGAGTGATGGCCAAGCTTACACCTTTCTCCTCTCTTTTCTTCCAAGCTTTTCTTCTTCTTTCTCTTGGTTTTCTTCCTTTCCTTCTCCTTGGGTATGGGATGGTTTTGAGAGTGAAAGAGATGGAGAGAGTGAAATAAGGATGGGATAAGATGAAAACCCATCTTATCCCAAGGTTACTTGATTTATACTCAACCACAAATTCTCCCCACCAACCACACAAGATTTTTATCATGCTTTATGACCCAACCACCACTAACCAACGTTTTTAGTGTCTTGTAATGGTTGGTTTTGGTCTTCCATTTGACCATTTGACCATCTTCTTAATGTAGCTTAATTAACTAATTAATTGGATCATTAGGTTAATTAATTCCCATCCAACTTAATTCCATTTAATTAAATTCCCTTTATACCTACACCCATGGTTGACCAATTCAACCATGGTGGCCGGCCCCACCAATCCTTGGTCCACACGCCACCTCATTTGGTGAGGTGGAGGTGGGTCCCATTGGACCATGTCACCTTGTCAATTCATCACCAACTTAGGTGATTTAAATTTAATTAAATACATTCCTCTTATTCGATCACCATTGGGCCCATGGCCCAATTAAGTTCACCATCCATTTATCTTAGAGCTTAACTATCTTGACCCATTGGGTCCCAAATGGGTATTTGACCCAATTTGACCATTCTTGACCCAATTAATCATTATTGACCCATTAAATGAATTTCATCCAATCCATGGTCCAATTGGGCCATAATTGGTCCATTGTCCATATTTTGATCCACTTAACATTTATTCCATTAAAATTCTCAATTTCCATCATTAAAATAAATAATATCCACTTATATATTGATTTACAAATTCCGGGCCATTACACATTGGGTCCAATTGGGTCCTTTGACCCAATTAACCATATTGACCCAAATTGACGTTCATTACCCATTCATGATAATTTGACCCCTTATAATATATTCATAGGGTCATAATTTGAACAACGGGCCCCACCATTTCCTTATTTACAATCACATTTATTGAATTCACCAATCCAAGGGCATTTTTGTAAATATTCATCTTATTGAGAAATTGGGGTGTTACAATATAACTGTCTTTTTAAAATTTTCGTCCCGAAAATCGAGCGAAGTAGGGTTCCCAAAATAAATTACATAAATAATTCGGGGTGAGCTGTTCTCATCTCTGATTCAAGTTCCCATGTGGCTTCTTCAACACCATGTCGGTCCCATACCACTTTTACTAACTGAATCGCTCTATTTCGCAACACCCTTTGCTCAGTCTCCAGGATCCTAACTGGTTTCTCGACGTATGTCACGTCGCTTTGTATTTCTATGTCTTGCACATTCAATACATGGGACGGATCGGGATTATACTTTCCCAGTATTGATGCGTGAAACACATCGTGTAGAGCTGCCAATTGTGAAGGAAGTGCTATCTGATAAGCCACATCCCCCACTCTTCTCATGATGGGAAACGGTCCCACAAATCTTGGTGACAGTTTCCCCTTCTTCCCAAACCTCATGTGTCCTTTCCGTGGTGAGACCTTCAAGAATACCATGTCCCCCACTTCAAACTCCAGAAACCTTCTTCTTTTGTCAGCATAGCTCTTTTCCCGACTCTGTGCAGTCAATAAGTGCTGACGTATCAACTGAATTTGTGCTGTAGTCTCCGTGACTAGTTCAGGTCCAATCAATGCAGGCTCACCAGCCTCTGTCCAGCACACTGGTGATCTACAAGGCCTACCATATAAAGCCTCAAATGGGGCCATCTGAAGGCTTGCCTGATAACTGTTGTTATACGAGAACTCTACCAGTGGCAGGTGGTCCTCCCATCCACCCTTGAAATCTAACATGCATGCTCTCAGTATGTCTTCCAAGGTTTGTATCATTTTCTCCGATTGTCCATCAGTCTGTGGATGGAATGCGGTGCTAGTCAGTAGATCTGTCCCCATAGCTGACTGCATGCTTTGCCACACTCTGCCGGCAAACTGGCCATCTCTGTCAGATACTATAGTTAGGGGAATGCCATGTAGCCGAATAATTTCCCTGATGTACTGCCGACCCAACGTCTCAGATGAATCCGTCATCTTAATAGGAATGAAATGTACAGACTTGGTCAGTAGATCTACCACGACCTATATGGCATCATTGCCCTTTGAAGATCTCGACAACCCCGTCACAAAATCCATGGAAATGTGCTCCCATTTCCATTCTGGCACTGATAAGGGTTTAAGTAACCCTGGTGGCTTTTGATGTTCAGTCTTAACTTGCTGACAAGTTAAACAATGTGCCACGAATTCCGCCACATCCCTTTTTAGTCCGTGCCACCAATAATGCCTTTTCAGATCGTGATACATTTCGGTGCTGCCCGGATGAATGGAGAGTTTGGATTGATGTGCCTCAATCAATAGCTCTTTCCTACAACTCATTGGCACATATATTCATCCCCGGAATAAAAGACCCTGTCCTGGTCGTAATTCCCATTCCAGTATGACTACGCCAGTGGACATCTTGGCCCATATCTCTTCCACTTCCGGGTCTGCTCATTATTCTTGTTCAATCTTGGTGACCATATTGGACCGTATGATTAAATTATACATACTCCCACGGTTGTTGATATAAAGATTGAACACTCGAATGGTGTTCAGCATCTCCCATTCTGTTCTAATCAAGCATGCTACCGATGCATGTGATAGGCGGCTGAGGGCATCCGCCACCTTGTTTGCCTTGCCTGGATGGTATCGAAGCGCAAACTCATAATCCGCCAGATACTCCATCCATCTACGCTGCCTCAGGTTGAGCTCCTTCTGATCAAATAAATATTTTAAACTCTTATGATCAGAAAATACTTCAAATTTCTCACCATAGAGATAATGTCTCCAACTTTTGAGGGCGAAAACCACTGTAGCTAATTCCAAATCATGTGTGGGGTAAAGACGTTCATGTATTTTCAACTGCCTTGAACCATACGCCACCACAAAATTACTCTGACTGAGTGTACATCCCAGTCCCTCTCCCGAGGCATAGCAATATACCTCGTAACACTTGCCACTTACCGGCAAAACTAAAACAGGGGCAGTGGTAAGTCTTGTCTTCAGCTCTTCAAACCTTTGATTACACAGATCTATCCACTCGTATTTGACTCCTTTCTGAGTGAGTCAAGTCGAGTCAATGGAGACGCTATTTTGGAAAAATCCATGATAAATCTTCTGTAATAACCAGCCAATCCCAAGAAACTACGGATTTCGGTAACATTCTTGGGTGCTTTCCAATCTTTCACTGCTGCCACCTTAGCCGGATCCACGACTATACGTTCCTCAGATATAACATGTCCCAAGAAATTTACTTGAGATAGCCAGAACTCATACTTACTGGCTTTGACATACAGCTTATTCTTACTCAAAGTATTCAAAACTATCCGTAGGTGCTCTACATGTTCTTCCTAACTCTTGGAATAGATTAGGATATCGTCAATGAACACGATTACGAACTGGTCCAGATACGGACGGAAGATTCTGTTCATTAAATCCATGAACACAGCCGCGCATTTGCGAGTCCAAATGGCATGACTACAAACTCGAATAGTCCATATCGCATCTTGAAGGCTGTCTTCTCTATATCTTCCTCCCTAACCCGTATTTGATGATAACCAAACATCAAAACAATCTTTGAAAAATGGCTGGAACCCCTCAATTGATCGAACAAATCATCGATCCTGGGTAGAGGGTACTTGTTCCGGACAGTTAGCTGATTCAGCTTCCGATAATCTACGCACATCCGAAGTGAACCGTCCTTCTTCTTTACAAATAATACTGGAGCTCCCCAAGACGACGTGCTGTTCCGGATGCAACCCAGCCTAAGCAGTTCATCAATCTGCTTCTTTAGCTCCGACATTTCTGCTGGCGCCATCCGATAGTGTGGTAACGACACTGGTGAAGTGCCAGGGTATAACTTGATTTCGAAATTAATCTTCCTCATAGGCAGTAAACCAGGGAGTTCCTTTGGAAACACGTCCGCAAATTCTTTCACAACTAAGGGAAATTCAGTAATTGGTGCTTTATTTATAATGATATTATTCAATACCACGTGGTTCAACCCTTCCTGCAATCCACTCTGGTTGTCTGCACGAACCACATATTGCTTTCCTTCGGGTGACCAAAATGTCACTCTTCGGTGATAATAGTCAATGTTGGCCTGCCTGGAACTTAAACATGGTTCAGTCCCAAGGTATGATGGAAACCTCTTAGGGGACTTAACCGGATAAAAGACTATGATGGTAAAGGGAGATGAACCTAGGTTGACGTAGGGGTTGATGGAATTAAATGGATCACCAAATTGATGTATGTATATTTGTTAAATGTAATAAGGTAACGGGATTTCACAAACGGTGTATGATCGGCTTGATGCGATCGGTGATCGGTTTTTGGACAGAAACACAAGGGCCCGATATTTGGACGTTGGTAGGATTCCTACCTTATTGAAAGCCATGGAATATGTATATGTGATGATTTTACTTCATGTTTTGATGATTTATTTTGGTATCAAATGATATGTTTCAACTATGGGATTTTAATGCTATGATGTTTATTATTATATAGCATGTTTGCACTTGCATCTCATGCATGGCATGGGAGGGATCAAATGAGGGGAGTCCACGCTCCATTCAGATTTTCGATAAACAATCGTGGGGAGGAATCTACACTGATTCCAATGGATGTATGATTGAATTGTAATCGGAGTCCACACTCCGTTCGGTACGGCCGATAACGTATTCGCGGGGAGTCATGATAATATCTTGATGTGGATTATCCATCAAGAGGAATACTATGTGATTGTGATAAGGATGATGGGTGGGACTCATGGCATATGACACCCATGGCATGGCATTGACTTGCATGGTTTTGATCTTATGTATATCTATGTGATTTTTATACTAACCCATGTGTTGACCCTACTCGGAGTACCTACTGGGCGCGTTGTCTAACGCCCTACTTCTGCCTTAGATGATGACACAGGAAATTGACGGAACGATGGACGGGATTGGAGCCAAGCTTAGAAGCTTGGATGAGCTCGATCTATTTTATTTAAGTTTTTATCTTGGACTTGTAATTTGAGTAATTAGCTCGTTGGGACTGTAATAACTTAGACTATTTGCTATGGTTTGGATTGTTAATTATGGACATTTTAATTTAAGGTAATTATCATTAAGTGATGGACTTCCTTGCTATTTAAAAATTGGTAGAATAGCACTCTATTATAATTCCGCATTATATTTAATTCTGCAAGTAACCTTATCGCGTGTGAACCGTTCTCGTGGACTTGGTCCACGCACACGTATGGTTGGCCAGTTAAAGGTCGGTCTTTGGAAGCTCGGACTTAGCTCGCGTCGTGACGTCCGCTCTCTCTCACTATTTTATTTAAAAAAAAAAAATTAGACTCTGATTTTCAGCTAGTGAAAAAGGGTGGGGCGTTACACATACTAAAATGGGAATTACGACTTGGACAAGGTCTCTTATTCCGAGGCAGGACATATGTACCTCAAGGCTGCAGGAGAAAGTTGTTGCCAGAAGCTCATCAATCAAAGCTCTCCATCCATCTGGATAGCACCAGAATGTACCATGATCTGAAAAGGCATTATTGGTGGCATGGACTCAAAAGAGACGTGGCTGACTTTGTCCCTCACTGCCTTACTTGTCAACAAGTCAAGATAGAACATCAGAAGCCGCCTGGGCTGCTCAAACCCCTACCCGTGCCCAAATGGAAGTGGGAACATATTGCCATGGACTTTGTGACAGGACTGCCAAGGTCTTCAAAGGGTAATGATGCAATCTGGGTTATAGTGGACCGTCTGACCAAGTCTGCACATTTTCTCCCTATCAAGATGAAAGACTCATCTGAGACCTTTGGGACGGTGGTATATCAGGGACATCATCAGGCTACATGGGATACCCAAGACTATTGTGTCCGACATAGATGGCAGATTCACTGGCAGGGTGTGGCAGAGCATGCAGTTGGCTATCAGGACAAATTTGTTATACGGCATAACTTTCCATCCACAGACCGACGGTCAGTCAGAACGAACAATACAAACATTGGAGGATATGCTGAGAGCCTGCATGCTAGATTTCAAGGGCAGATGGGAAAATCCCCTGCCACTGGCCGAGTTCTCATACAACAACAATTACAAGGCAAGCCTCAAGATGGCTCCATTTGAGGCATTGTACGGTAGACCCTACAGATCTCCAGTGTGTTGGACAGAGATAGGTGAACCTGCTCTTATTGGAACTGATCTAGTTACAAAGACCACGGAACAGATCAAGGTGATACGACAGCATCTGCTCATGGCACAGAGTCGTCAGAAGAGCTACGCTGACAGAAGAAGAAGACCTCTAGAGTTTGAAGTGGGAGACCTAGTATTCTTGAAGGTCTAGCCACAAAAGGGACACATGAGGTTTGGAAAGAAAGAGAAGTTGTCACCCAGATTTGTGGGACCCTTCCCAATCCATGAGAAGGTGGGGCAAGTGGCCTATCATTTGATACTCCCTTCACAATTGTCAGGACTACACGATGTATTCCATGTTTCCATGTTGAGGAAGTACAACCCTAACCCATCACACGTGCTGAATGTGCAAGATATAGAAGTGTAAAACGACATATCTTTCGTCAAGTGACCTGTTCGAGTAATTGATACGGAGCAAAGGGTGTTACAGAACAAAGCGATTCTGTTCGTCAAAGTGGTATGGGACCAATATGGTAATGAGGAAGCCACTTGGGAACTGGAGTCAGATATGAGAGTAGCTCATCCTGAACTATTTGTATGCTTTGTTTGAAACCCTACTTCACCCGATTTTCGGGACGAAAATTCCAAAAGAGGGTAATATTATAACACCCCGGATTTTCCTTATCTTATAAATTTATTTGATGGGCCCACTTGGATTACAATTTAGTTGAATTTGAAATTAAAAAAGTTGAGATGGACATTAGATGGGCAAGGAAATGGGTCAATTACCCAATTAAGACCCAATGGGTCATGGGTGAGCTTGATCTAAAGAAATAATTGGGTAAATTTATTTTAAGTTAGTTGAAATTGGATAAGTTAGTGCATTTAATGCATTGAAGTCCACCTCATCAAGTGAGGTTGTAAGGGCTCGGAATTTGTAAATCAAGGAATATGTGAATATTATTTATTTTAATGATGAAAATTGGAAAATTGGTGGAGTAAATGGTAAATGGGCCAAAATTTGGATAAAGGCCCAAGTGTGGCCCAATAGACTATGGTTTGGATTTAAATTTATTTAAATGGGTCAAGAATCGTCAAATTGGGTCAAGTACCCATTTGGGACCCAATGGGTCAAGATGGTTATGCTCTAAGGTAAATGGGCAAGATGGAAATGTAATTGGGCCATAGGCCCAATGGTAATCCACTTAGAGTGAATTCAATGATTTTAAATCACCTAAGTTATTTGGGATTAAACAATGGTGATGTGGCCAAGTGGGACCCACCTCCACCTCATCAAGTGAGGTGGCGTGTGGGCCAAGGTTTGGTGGGGCCGGCCACCATGGTTGATTTGGTCAACCATGGGTGGAGTAATGGACTTAGGCTAAGTACCAATGGATTAACCTAAGGTAATTATCTAATTAGTTAAATAATTAAATTATTTAAAATGGTAGTTAAGAGTGGTCAAAGTGGGGCCATGAGGTGAAGACTCACCTCATCTCAAACTCAAGTGAAACACGTTGGCTTGGTGGTGGTTTAGATAACCACCACCATAAAGCATTTTAAATATCTAAGAAAATATCTTAAGGTTGGTGGGTGTCATTAATGTAAAGTAAAAAAAAAATTGGAGATGAGCTTTGTTGGTGTCTCATTCTCATTTTTTTTGTTAACTCCATCCCTCCCACTCCTCCATTGCCGTCTCATGTTCAAGTGAAGGGAGAAAGAGAGCTAAGGAGGAGAGAAGAGAAGGAGAGAAGAAAGAAGTGGAAAAAAAAAATTAAGCAAAAAAAAATCACTCTAAGGTAAATGGTTATCACCTTCCCTCTCATAATTTTCCCCTCTCCCTCTCTCACACAAAACCTACCATGGCCGATTCTAGGGTTGGGGATTGCCACCCTTGATCAAAGATCTTAACCTACCAAAGATCAAAAGGAAGGAGAGAGAAGGCTACGGAGACCGACGGGAGCGGCGGAAATCAGAGGAGACGTCGGATAGTGAGTATTTCTTAAACAAGAAATTTTGGATTTTAGGGTTTAAGATTTAGGGTTTAGTTTTGTAAAAATTAATGGTGGTTGCATAGATATATATCATGGATGTTAAACCCCTCAAATGTGAGGGTGGAAGATGGAGGAAACCCTAAGTGGGAAAAATTAGGGTTAGGTTAAGAAAATAAATAAATGGGTTATGTACATTATGTAATTTATGGAATTTAAGCATAGAATGGGATGATTGGAAGAAGAATTATTGGCCATAGGGTTCGGCCATGTAGCATGGCCGAACCCCATGGTGGGTGATTTGGTCGTTGGTTTAATTGGTTAGGGTTTTTGATTAATGAATTTAGGGTTTTAATGAATGCATGGGAGTAAGGTTTTAAAGTGAGTTTATGATAAAAATGCAATGGAGTTTTATGGTTTTGAAATGCATGGAGGGAATGAGCCTTGAACCCTATGGTGATGAAATGATGATTAAATGGTGGGTTTAAAGGATAATGTGTTGATGAATTTAGGGTTTTTAAATGAACAAGTGTAAGGATCCAAATGGGGTTAAGAATATGGTTTAGATGCATGATTTAAAACCCTCACGGAAGGATTATTGGTGGATCTAAAATGTAACAATGGACCCAAGAAAAAATGGAGAAAGGAACATCATCGGTTCGGCCATGGTGTATGGCTGAACCCATGCCCCAAATTGTAAATCAATTTGGGTTTAAGGTCAATGGGCATATATGTGATTAAGTATGGGGTTTGAATGGGTTTAAATGAGTAATGGTTAGATTAATTACATGTCAAATTTTAATGTTTGGGAAGTCAATAATGGACCTAAGTTAAGGACCTAAGTTGTGGATTAAATTTTGGGCTTAAGTAGGCATGAATTAATAAAAAATTGTTTATGTGTAGGGTAGTGGCAAAAATGGTAAATATGGGCTAAAATGAAGAAACCCACTAAGTTATGATTTATGGGCTTGGAAATGATTAAAACTTGGATTATTTGGTAATTTAATAAGGTACCGGATAACGCGAGCGGTACGCGAGTCGGTAGCCGGATTGTCGGACGAAAACGAAATAAAGACGCGAGTCGGTATTCGGTAGGATTCCTACATTTTTGTAAGCTATGGATTGGGTGATGTTTTCTTTAATTTATTTTGGAAAGCATGTGGTTGTCTTTAAGATGAGTTTGGATTATGCATCTTGTGATGTTTTCTTTTAAATTATTTTGGAAATCATGTGAATGTCTTAAGATGGGTTTTGGATTAAATATTATGGGATGGTTTCCCTTTGATGTATTTGGTCATCAAGTAATTGTTTTAAGATGGGTTTTATTACTATTGAATTACATATATTACATGACATATGGCATCTACATCTCATGCATGGCATGGGAAGGATATGACAGGGGAAGGATGAAATGAAACCGGAGTCCATGCTCCGTCGGGGCGACCGATAAACAAGCATGGGGACATTTCACATATGCATTATTATACCTTGATGAGGCTTTGCCAGCAAGGGGGGACTCTTGTAATTATGATACCTTGATGATGGTTTTCCATCAAGGGTGATGTTGTATTTATGGGTATACCTTGATGATGGTTCTTCCATCAAGGGGGGATGCCTAGTGTGGATCACATCTTGATGAGGCTTTTCCATCAAGAGGGTCATGGCACGATGATGGTATGGATTTTATTTGGAACGCTATGTATGGTTAAAAAAAAAAGGGACATTGTACAATGAGGATGAGATTGATGGGTGGGATTCATGACATAGAACACCCATTGCATGACATTACCCAAAGTGCATGGTTTTACTATAATATTATCAGTATGCTGTTATTACTAATCCTTGTGCTAGCCCTACTCGGAGTCCTATTGGGCGCGTTGTCCTAACGCCCTAGTTCTACCCTAGCTGACGATGCAGGAGATGGCGGACCGGAAGGGCGAGACGGAAGCCAAGCTTAGGAGCTTGGGGAGGCGGACAAATTATTTTTGTTTAAGTTATTTTGGGGAATGTGTAATTGTATAATTTAGCTTGTCGGAAATGTAATAACTTAGATGGCTTGCTATGTTGTATATTTTATTTTGGACGGTGCAGTCCAGTGCATTTTAGTAATTAAATGGATATTTCTTCCCTGCTATTTGAAAATTGATAGGATAGTGTCTATTATCATCCGCATTGATTTTTATGTGTTGCGAGCTTACTTTCTACGCGTGAACCGTACTCGTGGATTTATGTTCCACGCACGCGTAGTGTTGGCCAGTTAAGGGCCGGGCTTTAGAAGCTCGGAACTTAACTCGCGTCGTGACGTCCCTTTGTCACTTTTATGAAAAAAAAAAAAATAGACTCTGATTTTCGGTGAAAAGGGGCGGGCATTACAGAGGTGACATGTAAGTGATGTGGCATTGCCATGTGGTATTCATCTCATCACATGGAAGCCAACTAAACAAGGATGCCACATCATCGAGTGAGGTGGAAAGTAGAATTGAGATGGCATACAAGTGGAGGTGACACACCAAGTGACATGGCCAATGTGGGACCCAAGTGCCATGTGGTGACCAAGTCACCACATGCATGGTCGACCATGGCATGGGTTGACTTGGTCAACCACTTTTGAGTTTAAGTCTTGAATTAAGGTTTTGTCTTAAGTTGAGAAGATTAAGGGATGAGATGGAAGGCTATGATTTCATCTAAGGAAAGATTAAGGGTGGAGATTAAAAGTTTGGTTTTCTTGTCTAAGTACATTGCACATAGACACTTGGGAACCCGAAGATCTTCACCTCAGAAGCCATGAAGCCACCCTTGGGAAACCAAGGGCCTCCTTGGTTAAACCAAGGGCCTCCACTGGTTAGACCAAGCTATTATGAGAGGGAGGGAAGAGTTTAAGGCTTTAATATAAAAACCCAAACCAAAGGGCATTCTAAACCCCTTGGCCGACCCCTCCTTCCTTGAATAAGGATTTTCTCTCCACTCCTCTCCTCTCTCTCCCACCTCTATCTCCATACACTTGAAGACATTAAAAAACAAAGAAAGGAGAAGAATAACTAAGGAAGAAGAGAAAGACCAAAAGAAAAGAAGGAGATTAAATAGCCAAAGAGGAGGAGCAACTCATTGAAGGAAGGTATGTCTGGACTTAATAAAATGGGGATTAATCAAAGGAAACCATAGGTTCGGCCATGGTGTGGCCGAAACCATAGGTTCGGCCGTTCCATGATTGGTTGGAATGAATGGCCAAAATTGTTATAAAGCCTTGGAGTTAGAAATCCATCCAAAGGATCTGACCCAAAGTCAGCCGACTAAATCCTGTGTTTCAGTCAACTGAAAGTGTACTGGCCAAGCACACAAAGGATCTGACCCAAAGTCAGTCGACTGAATCTTGTGTTTCAGTCGACTGAAAGTATACTGGCCAATCACACATGAGATTTGGTTTTGTTTCAGCCGACTGAATCTTATGATTCAGTTGATTGAAAGGGTATTGGCGAAGCACACAAAGGATCTGACCCAAAGTCAGTCGACTGAATCTTGTGTTTCAGTCGACTGAAAATATACTGGCCAAGAACGCATGGGATCTGGTTGTGCTTCAACCGATTTTATGATTCAGTCGACTGAAAGTGTACTGGCCAAGTACACAAAGGATCTGACCCAAAGTCAGTCGACTGAATCTAGTTTTTCAATCGACTGAAAGTGTACTGACCAAGCACATATGGGATCTGGTTGTGTTTCAACTAACTGAATCTTATGATTCAGTCGACTAAATTAGAAGGTTTTGCTCTGGATTTTATGGACCTATGTATGTTTAAAGGTTAAATGACTAACTTGGGATTATTAGATTAAGAAATGAATGATTGACTCACAAGAATTAAAATAATATGAGGATTAAAATGAGGGTGGTCAAAACCAAAGAATGAGGTTCGGCCATGTTGTAAGATCGAACCCCATTGATGGTTTTCTTGTGGAACATGAACACATTTAAAGGAAACATGGGACAATAGGGTTCGGCCATGTTGTATGGCCAAACCCTATTGAGGGTCTTAAACGGGTTACGAACTATGATGTGTAAATGTGTTGAGAAATGAACCTGGAACTTAGATGGAAATAGGGATGATGAAATTAAAATGGAAAATCAAGTTAATATGTATGTTTGAATTTGAAGAGATAAAGAGGTTCGTAAAGTGATTGCGATTCATCTCACGCAACCGTTAGCGTTATCCTTGCAAGACAAGAAAGTATAGTGTATCGGACATTTGTAGGATTCCTACCTCATTGAGAACATTATGGAGTATAATATGACACTTGTTTTATTCTAAATATGATGAATGCATTGGCTAAATAAATTGTATATGATTATGAATTGATTTTCAATGATATTTTGTATTTTAAATGAAATGACATTCTTGCATACATTACCTTATGCATGGCATGGGAGGGAACACATATGACCAACAAACCAAGTTCTGAGCGGTCTGGACATAACTTGGGCTTGAGATTAGCTTATATGAAGCTATATGAACCGTTGAGATTTTGCTAGTTTTGGTTGATGGAAAAGTACGGCGTAATTGGGCCAAAGAGCTCCTAGATAGTTAGTCCCGAAATCCTGCGCAGAGGGAGGAGTCCACATTCCATCGGTAATCCCGATTAATTTGTGGATGGGTATACAGTGCCCTGGTGGTTGCCGCCTCAAACACTGTGACAATAATTGGCCAAGGAAACCATTGATTGATTTATGATGTGATTGGGTAGGCACATTGGGTGGGATTTCATTTGGCATTGACACACATGACATGGCACTTATGGTTGCATGATTATGATAAGAACTTCATGCATTCTTTTATCACTTATAAGATGTTTTACAAATATGCCATTAATGACGTATAAACCTTTGATTTATGATATTCTAATATTACTCCTATGTGTACCCTAACCCTAATTGGAATACCTACTGGGCATGATGACTAATACCCTACTTCTACCTGTATAGATGATGGAACAAGAAATGCTAAGGAAAAGGACGAGGGACCGGATTGGAGCCAAGCATAGGAGCATGGGAAGATTTAAGTTTAAATTACTTAGTTTTGATTTTAATGATCTATTTGGAGGACTTACATTTTGGGCTATTTGGGACACCTTAGAACTTATTTGCTATGGTTTGATAATCTTTAAGTTTTATTGGAATTTTATCGTGAATGGTTTTCCTTGCCTAATGATGACAAGAGAATGAATAGCATCCTATTCATATAAATTATTCCACAAACAATAAGATAAGCGTGTGTAAATGTTTTAGTGGACTTGATCCACGCACACGTAATTGTTGCCAGTCAAGGGTCGGGTTTTGGAGTCTCGGACTTGACTCGCGTCATAAAGGCCCATTCTCTCTCACTTATAAAAAAAAAAATATACTCTGACTTATGCAAGTGAAAAAGGACGGGGCGTTACCTGCGTGCTCGTGTATTTTTTCATCTCTAAACTCAATTTGGTAGAATCTTATTTGTGAGATGATCATGTGCACATGCAAGGTGTTGTTTCATTCCAAGTTCTCATTTTTGTGAATCTCTTGTTGAATGATACTTGCTCCATTATTGTGAATGGTATGAGTTGATCAAAATGTGATCAAATGTTTTTCATTGGTAATCCATTCATGTACTATTCTTCTCATTCCATGTACTTAAACATGTATATCTTTTATTGGAATGTGTATTTAACATGTAGGCTTGCACTTTATGCCTTAATATTGGATTGTATCTTATTTCATCTCATTCCATATGTTAAGTTATTTGTGCATCTTTTGGGAATGAATGATTATTGTGCATTGCCTCATGTATCTCTCTTGTATGTGAGTGCTTATGTATTTCTCCATCTCTAAACTCAATTTGGTAGAATCTTATTTGTGAGATGATCATGTGCACATACAATGTGTTGTTTCATTCCAAGTTCTCATTTTTGTGAATCTCTTGTGGAATGAAACTTGCTCCATGCTTGTGAATGGTATGTGTTGATCAAAATGTGATCAAATGTTTTTCATTGGTAATCCATTCATGTACCATTCTATTCTATGTTTTTGAACCTCATAGGAGTATTCTTGATTGAATGGTAAAAGTGATTATAAGCATGGGGAGCAAATTCGTCAAACACTTGTATGGTTGCTCATTTGTCACTTGCACCTTATCTTATTGGTATATCTTGGTGTATTTGAAAATAATTTTTCAAGTGTTTGTGTTGATAGCATAACTTGAACTTTTGATTGTTGCATATTTCTGTATTCCATATGTTTTTCATACTTCATTTCTATATATTTGATTGATATATTATATGTGAAATGTTTGTATGTTTTGTGTGTTTGTATTTTCATTCCTATGTTTAATATTTGGTATACATCATGAGTAATGATTTTTGGTTCATAAACACCAAGTTTTGCTAAACCTAAGATGGTATATTGAAAATGTCCAAGGTTATTGGATTGAATTGGATCAGAATTTTAGTTGGATTCAAATTGGTATATTGATCTAAGATCCATGTTTTTGTGCTTACATTAGTGAAAAGGTTTGAATCTTCAAATGGCACAAATTTGTGTGAATGTTTTGGCTTACATTGGCATTCAAAGGTTGAGTTGCAAAACTTGTTGTCTTGTGGACCTACATGCATCACAAGCACACACTCTCTCATCCCTCAAATTGGAAAATCTTATAGGGACGTGTTTACGTTGTTTCCATGTCTTAGTAATGCACTATCTTGGAAAATCATTTAGACAACGGAAATGTGTTTCGGAGAAATGCTCAAACAAGGAATATTCATCCTTCTCCAAAATTAGCTTTATGCACCTATGTTGTGGCTTTCATTTTTCAAAAGGTGAATCTTAAAACCAAATGGGTTTTGGTAATGAAAGACAACATGATTAAGTGGTCCAAGTGTTATTGGACTTGGTCCATTGTGCTCTCAAATTATTGAGCATAGGAGAGCACACCTTGGAATGTTTTATGGGAAGAAATAAGCATCCATCTTCCATGTGCATAATGAATTTTCCAAGGATAGGATGTTTGTTCATTCATGTTCTTAATTGGCGAATGTTTTGTTAAATGAACTTGGTTTGTTGATTCTTTGTTCTCATATGGGTAAATATGTGTGCATCACCTTGTTCTCTCATGGACTGTGCTTAATTGGTGTATGCTATATTTAGTTCACGATGCGTCTCACTCATATGTTTTTATCTTGTAATATTTTTGTATGAGTGTTTTTCCTTCCTCTTGCATGCATTGTTCTTGTTCAAAAATTGGTAGAAGTTTTGAAAATGCATGTGGCCCTTGTCCCTCCTTCTCCATCTCCTCTTAGTCCAACAATTGGGACTTGGTGAAGCACACTACATGTGGGTTATTTGTGCTTATTTACCTTTGTCAATTTATGACAAAAAGGGGGAGAAATATTAGAAGCTTGATGTAAGCATCAGAGGAGATTTTGGAAGCTTGAATGAAAGCTTAAGTTAAGGGAGAGAAAGGAGGATAGTCTTTGATTAAGGGGGAGTTTAATCAAGACTAAAAAGGGTTTAGTCCATTAGTTATAGGGGAGCACTACGTACTTATGGACTAACATATGAGGGGGAGACCTATGCTTCACCTAGTTTGCATTGTATGTGTACAGGTACATGTAGAGGATCACAATGGAGTTTGCAAGCTAAGCAAGATGAAGGTCGCATCTTGAAGCATAGAGTCTAGGATTTTTTTCATTTGAATATGTATTCATAATTGTTGTATCTTTGTATTCCAATGATGTATATAGGTTGGGCTAGGTCATCGAGTTTGTTTTCAATAGCTTCTAGGTGTTGTGTCATGGAAATTGACAAAGGGGGAGATTGTTAATGCCCTGACTTGCGTCCGGTTAGGCACTGTAGAAATGTAATAAAGTCTAATTTGTTTTCTTATGTGCGATTCTGATCTAGACGAGATTGATTTATGGCGAATATTTGGGTAGATCATGTGTGACATTTTCTACTTGGACTTCATAAGAGGTCAAGCTATAGACTATATGTTGGTTAGTAGTATATTCACATACTATGCGTCGGGGTAGAACCTGCCGAGGTTTTGGGTCTTAAACGGGCCCACAGTGACCCCTCCATCTGCTTGGGATTCTTATCGACTGTGTATGTTTGGATCCGAGGCTGCCAAATGTCATGTCCAAACTTTGATCATATGAAATGTTAAGTCCATGTTGATTATGATTTCCGCAAAGGCTTATTGTTAGGAAAAAAAAAATCTCAAGTCCGCGGGCCCAAAGGTCGGGACGTGACAGGCATTACTAAGTCTACACCTCCTATGTTATCCCAATCTATATTAGCTACCATATTACCTAGATACCCACTAAGGCCAGAGTTCCTCACACCCGGTCCTTGATAAGGTTTCAACTTCTCCAAAAACTGATCCCTCCAGGAATGCCCTAACACAATCCTCTTATAGCAATCTAGCACTACCTAGTGTTTAGAAAGCGAACCCATACCCAAAATGACATCCAAACGTGTCATTTATAACACTAGTAGATCAAATCTTATGCTCTATCCCCCCAAGTCTTATCACACAAGACTTTGACACGGTTCGTTAACACTTCTTGTAACGACCCGATCCGAATCTTCCCGATTTTAAGGAGATTTTGGGATCTTCGAGTTGTTTACTGGACTTTGGGGCATTGGAGAGAGAGTGGACCCGTGTTGGGCCCGAGTTTGTCTGAACTCGAGCTTGGGAGCTCAAGGGGTATTTTGGTAATTTTGAATTATTGAGTGTCATGTCAATTAAAAATGTTTGAAAAATCACACGATTTTCTCCCGACCTTCGACATTTAATTTTTCATGGGTTTTTGATTCATGTTTTATCAAACGTACGGTGTCAGTATCGAGATTTATCTTCATGATTTTTGAGGTTTTTCTATTATATATATTTATATATATACATTGCAAATTGATATTAATATAATAATTAAATAACTGATATAGTGAGGCTTATTTTTTTTATTATAAAAAAAATAATAAATAAAATATAATAAAGTAAGGTTTTGTCATTTATGAGTTTTTTCCAAAATATGTAAAGGAATTAAAATGTAACCCCCAAAACCCTCAAAAATCCTAGGCCCTCTAAACCCTAACCCCTTAACTCTCAAATTCGTAGCACTGTAGCAATTTGCTACAGTTCCGCTGCCCTCTCCTTCTCTCTCTCGATCCTTTCTTCTCTTCAGATCTCACCCTTTCTCTCGGTGCTTCTTCTCCTTCTCATTCGTCCCTTCTTCTTCTTCTTCCTTCTGCTGCGAAGGGACCCTCCCCGCTGCGGCTTTGACGCTGCTGCTGTTGGACTTCAGCCGCCCCCTTTTCTCCTTCATCGTCGGCAGGAGATCGGGCTTCCGCTACCACCCCAAACTCCAAGTTTCTTCTCCTTCTCTCCTTCTCCTTAATCACTTCTTCCTTTCCCTTTCTCTCTTTGGATTTCCCCGATTTCTCTGTGCCTTTCCTTGACTTTCAATGGTTTTCCTTGATTTTCAACAGTTTTACTGATTTTCATCGGTTTCCCTGGTTTTTCGTATTTTCCCTTGATTTCCCTCATTTTTGTAACGCCCGTCCCTTTTCACCGAAAATCAGAGTCTATTCTTTTTTTTTTAAATGAAGAGTGACAAAGGGCGCGGAACGAAGTCCACGGAAAATAGTTTACACATAGAAGTAAGCTTGCGGAAATTAATCATTAAAGCGGGGGTTAGAATAGATTCTATCCTACCAGTTTTAGATAGCAAGGAAGATACATTCATTTAATTACTAAAACATCTCATAATCATAATGTCCAAAATAAAATCCAAACCATAGCAAGTAATCTAAAATTATTACAGTCCGACGAGCTAAGTTACTCAAAATTACATTTTTCAAAATAAACATAAATAAACTAACTAGCTCGCTTTCCAAGCTCCTAAGCTTGGCTCCCGTCGCGTCCACCATTTCCGCCGTCTCCTGCGTCATCAGCTAGGGTAGAAGTAGGGCGTTAGACAACGCGCCCAGTAGGACTCCGAGTAGGGCTAGCACATGGATTAGTGATAACAAGCATACCGATAACAATATAATAAAACCCATAAAATGAATGCCATGCCATGGGTGTCTATGTCATGTGTCCCACCCATCATCCATACCATCATACAATGTCATATCCCCCTTGACGGTAAGGCCTCGTCAAGGTGTCCCCATGTTTGCTTCTCGGTCGCCCCGACGGAGCATTGACTCCGGTTATAGCATATCAAGCTATCCCCATGTTTGCTTCTCGGTCGCCCCGATGGAGCATGGACTCCGGTTATAGCACCTCAGGCTATCCCCATGTTTGCTTCTCGGTCGCCCCGACGGAGCATGGACTCCGGTTTCTTTATTTTCCCGCCCATGCCATGCATGAGATGTAAGTGCATTATGCTATGTAATATATATAATTCATATCCTTAATTCATAATTCATAGCATTAAAATATAATCCATAGCATTAAAATATAATCCATAGCATTAAAATATAATCCATAGCATTAAAACATAATCCATAACATTAAAATATAATCCATAGCATTAAAACCCATCTTAAAATAAAACATATAATTACCGAAATAAATCATGGAAACCATCACATACACATAATCTACGGCTTACAAAAAGGTAGGAATCCTACCGAATACCGACTAGCGTCCTTTTTCCTTTCCATCCGATAAATCTGGTCGCCGATCGCGCACCATTTGCGATGTCCCGATACCTTATTATATATTACCAAATCAGTCCATATTCTTAACCATTTAAGTTCAGTAATTATTTTTATTACATGAGTTTAAAAATCATCCACCCTAGGCTTTATTTAACCAAGGTCATCTTTAAAAATGTCTAAGTCCAAGTTCATCCCCCATGGGGTTCTTGAATTTGGCCAATATTTACCATTTTGCAACTCTTCCTTTCCATGACTAATCAATCATTTAATCCATGCATAATTAAGTCCATACTTGATCCATTCACTTAGATCCATTAATGACCATTAACCATGTTACAAGATTATAAAAAATCAGCCCTCAACTTAGCCTCATTTCCATTAGTTTAATCGCATACATAATTCTAACTTTAGCCCATAACATGACCTACAAGTGGTTCAATATTAACCATACTTAAGGTCCATTAATTCCATTTAATTGCCATCAACCTTCTCCATTAATTTCCATATTTTTATACCCATTAAATAAATCATACATCACCATAGGGTTTTCTAAAAAAAACATAGGGTTTTCAAAAAAAAAACATTCTTTTCATAAAACCTCTCCATGGTTTTTTCCTCATTTAAAAACCCCTTTAAAATAAATCATTAGAATCTTAAAAATCATAAATCATATTCCATGGTTTCCATTCACTAAAAGCCCCATTAAAAATCATTTAATCACCTACCATGCTTTTCTTCACTAAGATCCCTTTAAAATTACAAACATTTGATCCTTTTAAGCCTCCAATTTAATAACACCTACTCCATATTTTTCATCCTTTTAAACCCATTTACAACCATCATTACACCACCATAGGGTTCGGCCATACACCATGGCCGAACCCATGGTTCATGTTCCATTCCCATCATCCATGAATTTCTTCATTTATAACCCTTTACAAATCACTACATTTCATTCACTTAAAAACCCTAAAATCATTAATCACCCTCCATGTCTTCCATTCTTTAAAACCCTAAAAATCATTAATCACCGTCCATGTCTTCCATTCTTTAAAACCCTAAAAATTACAATTCACTTATCATGGGGTTCGGCCATACTACATGGCCGAACCCTATGGCCCATGATTCCAAAAATATATACATCCATGCTTAATCAAATTAACCACATAATGTCCTTAATCCATTTATTTTTTTTAACCTAACTTACCCATTTATGGTTTGCCCATTTTGTCCATTTCTCATCCTTCCATTGGAAGGATTTGAGATCCAAGGCCCATGATGTTTTGGTCACCACCAAATCCAAGAAATGGATTCCATAATCTCTTCTTAACCCTAAAAAAAAATGTAGAATTCTTGTTTAAGAATTACTTACAATCCGACGACTCCTCCGGCTTTTCTTTCTCCTCTTGATCTCCTTAGCCTTCTCTTCTCTTCTTCTCCTTGATCTTTGGGTTTAGATGCTTGATCAAGATGGAGTCTCCAAGGTTTGGGTTTGGCTATGGTAGGCTTAGATTTGAGAGAGGGAGAGGATGGAGATGAGAAAGATGTCTCAAGGTCTTTGTCTTGTGGTGGAGGATCAAGCCTAGCTCTTTCTTCTCTTCTTCTCTTCTTAATTTTCTTCTCCCTTCCTTCCTTGAGTGTGGGACGATTTTGAGAGGGCAAGAGAGGGAGGACGTGTGAAAGAGTTAGATGGAATGGAGAGAATGAGATGAAAAGTCATCTCATCTCTTGGTTGCTTAGGATATACTCCACATTAACTCCTCCCACCCACCCACATGGGTTAATGTGTTTAGTGGTAGTGGTTGGGATAAAACCACCAACCTAAGCACATGGTTTAATTTGCGTTTGTTTTAAGTGGTTTGTGTTTCTTTAGGTGGTTTTGGTCTTCCAACTTTGACCTTTTGACCATCACTTGATTAGCTCAATTAACTTAATTAATTTGATCATTAGGTTAAGTTAATTAATTCCCACTTAATTTAATTCCATTAAATTCCCTCTATGAAATCCACCCATGGTTGACCAAGTCAACCATGGTGGCCGGCCCCACCAATCCTAGCCTACCCGCCACCTCACTTGGTGAGGTGGAGGTGGGCCCCATTTGGCCATGTCACTTAGGTCCAATTAATATTAACTTAGATGATTTAATTTCCAATTCAATCCATTCTTCTTATTGGATAACCATTGGGCCCGGGGCCCAATTAAATTCCCTCCTATCCATTTACCTTAGGGCTTAACTATCTTGACCCATTGGGTCCCAAATGGGTATTTGACCCAATTTGACCATTCTTGACCCAATTAATCATTATTGACCAATTAAATGAATTTCATCCAACCCATGGTCCATTGGACCATACTTGGGACTTCTTCCATATTTTGATCCCTCCACCATTTATTCCATCAAATTTTCAATTTCCACCATTAAAATAAATAATAACCACATATTCGTTGATTTAAAAATTCCGAGGTATTACAATTTTCCTGGTTTTTCCTTAGATTTCCCGATTTCCTTTTTCTCTCCTTCCCCTTTTCCAAATCAGTTGAGCAACAGAGTCGGCTCGGCCGAGTTTCCGAGTAAACTCAATTGGGCTTTTGAGTTAACCCAATCCAATTGGGCTTGGGTTGTACCCGACCCAATTACCTGGCCCAGTTGCTTGGCTCGGCCCAACAGTCTAGCTTGGACTTGGCCTGGTCCTGTTGTAAGCCCATCCCTTTAGGCCCGGTCCGTTTGCAGACCCGACCTATTTTCAAGCCCATTTCAGGCTCGGCCCGTTTTCAGGCCCGCCATAGTTTGGCCCATTTTGGGCCCAACCCAATTTTTAGACCCGTTTTTCGTTCCGTTTCGTTTTACTTTTTTACTTATTCGTCCTTCTCTGTTTCAACAGATTGAGCTTCCTTTAACCCATCAAGCTGCTTGCTTGCTTCTGATTTTCAACTCCACACACAGTGAGGGGATTTATCATTGTTTTAGCATGCACTTACATATATTAAATTGTTATCCATGGTCATGGAGTGACCGAGTGTAACCCTCTATTCTTTTAGCCACTCAGTAAGGGAAAAATGTTGAAATAAATATGTGCAGAGGGTTCGCTTAGGTTGCTCCTGGTAACTATATGCATTTGTGGAGAACATTAATGGGACAATTAGGAATTAATATGATTTTGGGAATTGCTGATGATGCCTTAAGTTTCTTCACCAGGTGCTATTGAGAACATGTGGAACGTAGATATGTGTGACTAAATAACCCACTGTATGCTCTTGACTCGCATGATGAAATGTGTTATTGATTTGAGTTAGTTACATCGGGACATATTCTTACTGTGGTATATGATCATGACATCAAGTGTATACATTGGAGAGATTCTTTACATGTGTATATGTTTATGATGATGTGATGAGTTTGGTTGTTGGGAGGACTTCTCCATTACGCTTCGGCGGTCAAGACCCCCATAGGAGATGCGAGTTTCCCCGTTGCGTTACAGCAGCTGAGGTGTCTGCCCTTGAGATTAGCTTCCCCGTTATGCTCCGGCAGTCGAGATCCCCATAGGAGATGCGGGTTGCCCTGTTACATTCTGGCGATTGAGGGGGATGTGTATTGTGTGGTCTCCTGTTTGTTTTGGTAGGGAGACCGGAGTTGTTAGAGGACAGTTGTGAGATTATAGAGATGATGTCTCAGATTGGTTCGTGGGACCATTGGATAGTTGTGTACTCTTGGACGTTGACTTCCATTCTATTATGATGTCCATTATTTATCATACATGCGATATATGTTTATGTCGTTGACATGTGATATGATTATACCCTTCACTGGGCTGATTAGCTGACCCCTTACCTTTCAAGTACCCCGATCGTAAAGGGGCCAGGCGGGCCCTTTGGGCGCGAACTTGGGGAGGAGCAGTAGCAGTTATATATTTGTGTTAATGTTTATGTTCTAAATTTGAGAAACTCTAGTCTGCATGGAGATATTACTTCACGTTTGTTTAGATGACTATATAACTATATTTTTTATCAGTCTAAGGTTTTTTATGTTTCTTAGTATTATAGGCTTGTGGTTTGTTGGACGGGAGGTAGTTGTCCCGTTTAAAAAAAAAAAATTACGCGATATCCATCCTTTTGTTATGTATTGAGATTTTTTTCGGAGATAACGCACCTGTACCGAGATGGGACGTTACAGTTGGTATCAGACCACGGTTCAACTCTTGGACTGTGTATGGGACAGAGATGGATGTGATGATAACTAAAGATTATGTTCATCCCCTATGTGATAGGGTACATTGAACCGGATTATGGGGTAGTGCGTAGACACCCTAAGTTCGTGTGGCCTGCTTAATGTGCTATCTTTCAATTAGTTTGCTTGAATTGTATCTACTGGTGGATTCTCGCTCGATTTAAGGTTGACAGGCATTTGATTCACCTGTTAGTCGATGGTAAGGTCGATCGCTCGTTTGAGTGTGTGGTGCACCATGATGTGGTCGCGAGAATTGTGGGACGTGAATATCTAGGTTTTGAATCAGATCGGTCCTACTCTCTACAGTAATTAAAGGTGTTTCTCGATGGGACCCATATTACGTGGAGGCCTCACCTTAGAGGCGTATCGATGGTATTTTCAGAATGGCTTGAGTACCGTGACGGAGTTTCGGGGTCCTCAGACTATGCTTGAGTTTTGTCGTTGTTATCTTCTAGCTGCCAAGAGGGCGGAAGCCCTTGAGGCTGTCTAGGCATTGGCAGGGAGATTGTGGGTGTTTTAGTATGCGAGGGCGTAGAGATGCGTTACGAATCGCTTGACTTTTTGTGACGTATGGTTGAGGTGAAATTGATCAAGGGCCCAGTGTTGAAAGGAGGATACTGTATTGTGGGTTTATCTTTTGGGTTCGACGGAGGCTCGTTTTAGATTGCAAGGCCACCATATGTGGGCCTCGCTTTTAGCTATATTGTATGGAGATAAATTTATTGGAAATCTATGGGCGTCTACCGAGTGAGTCTGGCTGGCTTACTCTGTAGATGGCCGATGGAATTCCATGACAGGTTGATGGACTTGGTATGTTTGAGTTGTCAGTTAGACCCATTTTGAGCTTAGGACTACAAGGAGTGCCTGGGGGCCGAGCTAGAGATTGTGTGTCTAGCTCTAGGAGTCTCGCAGGTCCAGTGTTATGGGAAGAGGTTGTTGTGGCTTTGCTAAGGGCTTGTTTAGGTTAGACTGGTAGGGTTGACCATTAGGACTCAAGTGTAACGCCCCGCCCTTTTTCACTCGCCGAAAATCAGAGTATATATATATATTTTTTTTTTAAATAAAGAGTGAGAGAGCAGGAACGGCACGAGGCGATCTAAGTGCGGGTTTCCAAACCCGACCCTTAACTGGCCAACAATACGTGTGCATGGACCAAGTCCACAAAAATAGTTCACACGCTATATAAATTAACTACGAAATTAACTTATGAATAAAAAACTATCCATAACCATGATATTAATAAACAAGGAAACCAATCACTATTAAATTAACTGAAAATTAATTATCCAAAATCATCAACCAACCATAGCAAAATTAACTAAGTTATTACAATCCCAAAATGCTAATTATCTCAAATACATTGATCCAAAATCAATTAAATTAGGTAAACATAATCTGCCCAAGCTCCTAAGGTTGACTTCCTTCACGTCACAAGTCCTTTCCATTTCTTGTTCCATCATCTAAGGGTAGAAGTAGGGCGTTAGTCAACACGCCCAGTAAGAATTCCAAATAGGGTTATACACATAGGATCAATATAAAAATTAGAATAAGAACATCAGATCAAAACAATAAACATATCGTAGTACCAAAAACAGTGCATGATAATCATATCCAAACCATGCAAATGTATGTGTCATGCCATGGGTGTCATATGCCTATGATCCCTCACCGAATCTCCATATCAAACACCATACAAATCATAACAACATTTTCCTTGATACAATGAATCCATATCAAGGTGTTCCCTTGGCCATTTACGTCCGGAGTGTTTTGTGACGGCAACACCAGGTCACTGTTATACCTCCCCACGTGTGTAAATCGGAATTATCGATGGAGTGTGGACTCCTTTCTCTGCTCAGGGTTTTTGGACTGGTTACCCTGGAGCCCTTTGGCCCAAATTACGTCTTACCCCTATCTAGCAATCCCAGACAAGGCCAACAAATCAATGGTTCACATAGCTTTACATAAGCGAGTCTCAAGCCCCAAGTCATGTCCGGACAGCTCATAACTCGGCTTGCTGTCCCATATACTCCCTCCCATGCCATGCATGAGATCATGAATGCAAAAAGCTATTTCATATCAAATCATATTGAAATTCAGTTCATAAAACTCATACAATTTGATTTACCAAAATACACATTGTACTGAAATAAAAACCAATAACATATAAGATCCATATGCATCTCAACAAGGTAGGAATCCTACCCAAAGTTCAGTATAGTATCCTTGTTGTCTTGTGATGTGACGTGCAATGATTACGTCAAAACCAATCACACACCCGTCTGCAAAAGCCCTTTACCTTAAATGAATTCAATCATATACAATAATCAATTTAATTATCCATTTGACTTAAATCATCCCTTACATCCTTCCAGTTAGACTTAGGTTTCTGGAAATAGTAATAAAAAGAAATCAACTTTTTATTTTAGTCGACTGAATCAAGGATTCAATCAACTGAATCACGCTCTGCTACAATGTTCTGCCTTACCGCAGATTTTCAGTCGACTGAAATATACTTTCAGTCGGCTGAACCCCAACTCAGTACTGTTATTCCTTGACTCACTATTATTTCAGTTGACTAAATAACAGATTCAATCGGCTGACTCTAAGTCAAACCATTTTGTATTCTCTGTCAACCTTCTTTCAGTCGACTAAATCACAGATTCAGTCGGCTGACTTTGGATCAGATTAACTGTATGTTCGGCCAGTACAGATCCAGTCGGCTGAATCCTCAACCAATAACTTTCGTGTTTGATAAGCAATCTTTCAGTCGACTGAATCATAGATTCAATCGGCTGAAACACGCCAGAATCCTTTTCTTATCCGTTACGTCTGTGTTCAGTAGACTGAATCACCAGATTCAGTCGGCTGAAACTCCAGAAACAGTTTTCTGTTTCAGCCACCAATAGTTCAATCGACTGAATCCCATATTCAGTCGGTTGAAACTCCCAGAAACTCATTTCTGATTCGTCCAATACCAGTTCAGTTGATTGAATCCATGATTCAGTCGACTAACTGTTTGTCAGTCTTTTTTGTTTACATGTATGGCTCGACCCTCCTTCTTGGAATCCATTCCTTATCAATTTTAGACATATTTAACATCATCCATATAACTCTTAGATGGATATACTCTAACCATCAACCAAGGCTAGGATCTTTTCCTTTAATCCATTTCAATCTTACTACCACCACATGAATTTTGAATATTATCCTATGTTTGTTTCAACCATTTATTATCCCTTGAATGGATTTCTAATTTCTACGGCCTTATAACAATTCAGCCATCCATTCCATGGATTGTGGAACCCATAGATTTGGCCTTTCCATGACCAAGTCTATGGTTTCCCTTAGTCTTAAATCTAACACTATGAAACATAAAACCTTACCTTATTTCCCGTCTCCTTCGTTTCTTTTTGCTCTGAATTCCTTCTTAGTCCTTCTCCTTCCTTGTTCCTTCACTGATTCTCTAAGTCCAGAGGTGTAGAAATGGAAATGGAAATGGGAGATGAGAGAAATCTCTTGGTGCACAAGAGGTTGGTTCGACCAAGGGGGGTGTGGTGTGCCCCCTTGGGTTGTGTCTCTTCTATAACAATCATATCTTTTCCCCTTCCCCTCTTAATGAGTTATCTAACCAAGGAGTCCCTTGGTCAAACCAAGGAGACCCTTGGCCTTCCAACATGTGCATGGGTTTCCTCTCTCATGAGATGGAAACCCTCCATCTTCCCTCCTAACTCATGTTTAAATGGGAGTCTCCTCAACTTCCCATTCAACTCAACTCAATTCAAACATTGTTAAATCCAATTGAACTCATTTCCCAACTCACTTCTAGTATTTTAATCTTAACTCAAAACTTGAACTCATTTTCCAACTCAACCACACCATAATTCGATTGGACTCCTTTGTGGTTGACCAAGTCAACCATGACATGGTCGACCATGACACATGGAACTTGAGGTCCCACTTGGCCACGTCACTTGATGATGTGGTACCTTGGTTCTTAATTAGGCAGCTAACCCAATTAAATTCACCTTACCCATTTACCTTAAAATCAGCTCATCTATGACCCATTGGGCCCCAATTGAGCAATTGACCCGTTTAATTTCACTTACCCAAATACTTTCAAATCAAACCGTATCCATGATCCATTGGATCTTAATTGGGTTATTGATCCAACTCCTTTACCCATCTAAGGTCCATTTCATGTAACATCCTGAATTTTCAATGCAATTATTATATTGGATATTATCTATTTTAATTGTTAAAATTAAGATTTATAGATGGAATGGATGTTAGATGGATAAGAATTGGGACAATGGCCCAATTATGATCCAACGGATCATGGATGGAGTTGATTTTAATTAATTGGGTAAATGTAGTTAATTGGGTCAAATACCCAATTAGGACCCAATGGGTCAAGATGAAGTGATTTAATCGGGTCATGTACCCAATTAGGACCTAAGACATGGGATCCACCTCATCAAGTGAGGTGGCAAGTGTGTGAGGTGATATGGAAGTGACATAGCCAAGTGGGACCCAACTCCACCTGATAAAGTGAGGTGGCGTGTGGTATAAGGTAACTTGTGGGGCCGGCTACCATGGTTGACTTGGTCAACCATGGGTGAGTTCATGGGTGAGTCCAAGAAGGTTAAGTGAAGTGAGTTGAGATAAGGAATTAATTAATTAAGAATAAAGTCTAAGTCTTGAGTTAGGGGAATGAGTTTCATTTAAGTGAAGTGAGTTGAATGGGAAGTGTGTCAAAATAAACAAGTGAGTCACATGGAAGTGGAAGGGACTTAGGTGAGTCAAAAGGGGAGGTGGAGGGTTTCGATCTCATGGAAACCCTAGACACAAAAATCGTTGGGAAGGGGGAGAAGGCCAAGTGTAAGCCATGTGTCCTCTTGGTTAACCAAGGGACACATGGGAAAGACCAAAATGTAAAGAGGGTGGTTGGGAGTTTAGGGCTTACACAAGACCAAAGCCTTCCTTGGCTGATCCTCTCTAGACAAAAAGAGTTAGGGTTTTTCCATCTCAACCTCTCTCCCTCTCTCTAAACCCTAAGGCCAATCCTCTCCTTGAGACAAAGAAAGAGTTTCATCTCATCTCTCTCCCTCTCTCAACCTTCACCTAGGCCGAACCCTCCCTTAGGGTTTTCCATGTCAAACACCTCTAAGAAACCTAGAGATCTTCTTCTCTTATCTATCTCTCTCTCTCTCTCTCTCCCATTTCGGCTCTAAACTTGGAGAAACCGAAGAACGAAGGAGGAGGAAGGAAGCACTAAGGAAGGAGAAAATCAGATTTAGAGAAATGAAGGAGTTGCAGGAGAGGTATGTAATATTCAACAAGGGTTTAATAATTAAGAAGAAACTAAGGGAACCATGGTTTCGGTTATGGAATGGCCGAAACCATGGGGTTCCATTTCGGATTGAAAAGATTGGCCAAATGGTTAAAAGGCCATGGATTTGAAATCCATCCAAGGAATAACAATAAGATGAGCATAAAGCAAGGTATTGTTCAAATCCGAAATATGGTTTTAGAGATTGAAAAATGGACAAGACCCTAACCTTGTTGGTGGGTAAAATAGGTTGTAGAAATGAAGTTATGATAATGGTAATACATGATTAAATGGATGACAACATGCATGATATGAGGAATGAAGTTCATAAGGGAATGATCAAAGAACATGGTTCGGCCCCTTGCATGGCCGAACCCTATTTTTTAATAAATAAAGATCATTGAGGACTCAAAGAGGGCTAGATGAGGTTCGGCCATGTTTTAAGGCCGAACTCCATCAAATGACCTAAACTTGTTGTATGTAATTTTTAAGAAAACCTATCCTCAAGGTGATGTAAAAAATGGAAAGAGGATGAAGAGGAGGAAACCATGGGTTTTGCCATGTTGTATGGCCGAACCCAATGGAGGAATTTTTATGGATCTATATATATATATATATTTTAATGGACTATCAAGTTAAGAAATAAGATGATGAAAATGAAGGACCATGGGTTCGGCTGTAACATCCTGAGTTTTCAAATGCATTATTATATTGGGTATTATCTATTTTAATTGTTAAATTTAAGATTTATAAACGGAATGAAGGTTAGATGGGTAAGAATTGGGGCAATGACCGAATTAGGATCCAACGGATCATGGATAGAGTTGATTCTAAATAATTGGGTAAATGTAGTTAATTGGGTCAAATACCCAATTGGGATCTAATGGGTCAAGATGAATTGATGTTTAAGGTAAATGGGTAAGGAATTGATTTAATTGGGTCAAATACCCAATTGGAATCCAATGGGTCAAGATGAATTGATGTTTAAGGTAAATGGGTAAGGAATTGATTTAATTGAGTCAAATACCGAATTGGGATCCAATGGATCAAGATGAATTGATGTTTAAGGTAAATGGGTAAGGAATTGATTTAATTGGGTCAAATACCCAATTGGGACCCAATGGGTCAAGATGAATTGATGTTTAAGGTAAATGGGTAAGTAGTTGATTTAATTGGGTCAAATACCCAATTGGGACCCAATGGATCAAGATGAATTGATGTTTAAGGTAAATGGGTAAGGAATTGATTTATTCGGGTCATGTACCCAATTAAGACCCAAGACATGTAATGCCCTGCCCTTTTTCACTCGCCGAAAATTAGAGTCAATTTTTTTTTTTAAAAAAAATTAAAGAGTGAAAGAGAGCGGGAACGTCACGACGCCAGCTAAGTCCGAGCTTCCACAGCTCGACCCTTAACTGGCCAACCATGCGTGCGCATGGACAAGTCCACTAAAACATTTCACACGCGATACTACGACTTGTGGAATACCCATTGCTGAAATAACATCGGATTACAACATTTACTTAACAATGAAGACAATCAATATAAATTAACTTAATCCAGATTAATCATCATTCGATCCATAGTAAATTGTCTACGCTATTACATTCCCAAATACTAGCTATTCAAATTACATGTCCATGAATAAACTTAAATAAAGTGAAACTAAATTGTCGAAGCTCCTAACCTTAGTTCTGATCGCATCCTTCGTTCCATCCATTTCCTGTGTCATCATCTAAGGTAGAAGTAGGGCGTTAGATAACGCACACAGTAGGTCCTCCGAGTAGGGTCAACACATGGATTAATAAGAAAATCACATAGATAACATATTATCAAAACCATGCAAGTCAATGCCATGCCATGGGTGTCATATGCCATGAGTCCCACCCATCATCCATATCACAATCACATAGTATCCTCTTGATGGAAAATCCTCATCAAGGTATCCCCATGAATGCCTTATCGGTCGCCCCGAACGGAGCGTGGACTCCGGTTACATTACAACATAGTATTTGATCCGTAAATGGATCAGTGGGGCAGTAACTCAACAGCTTGAGTTGGATTTGGAACTTTTAACTCAGTAGCAGTTGGGATTCAGCAGTTTGGGACAGTTTGGAATTTGAATTTTACTTCAAATCAGACAGCAGTTTGGGATTTGAATTTCAATTCAAAGCATAAAGCAGTTACACTCAGCAGTTTGGGAAAGTTTATCAAACAACAATTTAGACAGTTACAGATTAGAAGATTATATAAGGGGGACTCCTGCAGACAGCCATCACTCACTGGAGACCAAAACTAGCGTGCATAGACAGTTTGTCTCTTACTCTAGTCTTTCTACTTTTCTCCAAACAAGCCATATTATTCCAAGATAGTTTCATTCTCATTTCTCAGTTTCCTGACACTCAATTAGTTTACATTGTTATCTCATTAAGATACAGTTCATTGTACCTATCTAGTTTTGTTGTCCGAGTAAGAAGTCTCAACTCATCCTTGAAATTACTGAGTCATAACTCAGTTTACATTTGGGATCAAGTTTTTGGTATCAGAGCCAGGTTTTTCGATCTGCATGTCATCTCGATTTGTGTACCTTCATTTATGCATGGACTGAGATCAAAGGGAAACACACCTCTAATATTGGATCCCGAAATTGGAAGAAGGAAGAAAGCCACAATGTCGACTTCTACTGACATACTTGAACTCACACTGGAGAGATTGTTAGAAGATATGCAGGAGATGAGGAACAACTTTAAAACCATCAAGGAAATGAGGAAGGGGTTCCACACTTCAACATTAAGTGAACAACAAGAATCTCATGGAGAGTTACCAGTCACACCACCATTGCAAGAAAGAGTAGTTGATGAAACACATTTCAAATTGGAAGCCAGAATAGACATTCCAAAGGCTATACTAAAAATCAGAAAGTAAGTTTTACCAGATGTCAGGATTAGCACTCAATGGCGAACCACCTATCACATCTTGGACTTAATTTACAACTGCAATACGGAACCAGTATTACCCCATTGGTTACAAAGAACGACTACGGGAGCGATGGCAGTTCTTACACCAAAGCAAAGGGCAGAGTGTACAGGAATACACCACGGAGTTCAAAAAAATGGCAGTAACATTACAAGTAAATCTACGAGATCCAGATGTCGTAAAGAAGTATAAAGGAGGCTTATTCTTTTCTCTTCAGACAGAATTGGCACTCTTCACAGTCACAAATATTGATGATGCCTGTAAAAAGGCAATGTATCTTGAATTGAAGAACAACACCATTTGGAAGAAATTAGAATTTCCCAACAGTCGCCCAAATCATATGAACCCCCGTGAGTCTGGATTCCACACAAGTGGAAAGAAGAATAATGTAGTGACACAAAAAGGCAAGCAATACTGCAATCACTGCAAAACCGATAAACACTCTAATGAAAGTTGTTGGATATTGCATCCAGAACAGCGACCATCATGGTGGATAAGTCGCAACCCGAGGAAGACCACTAATCTATGCATTGAAGAAGATGAGGTATTGGAAAGGTCAGCCGAACCAGATTTGAGGTTGGCAACTATGGCCATTAAGGGAGAAACGACTACACCTAGAACTGAGATAGCAGTTCCAGTTTCCACCTCGACGCAAGATGCAACCAAAGAAGAACTTTTTTGGGTACATGCACAGATCGGGATGACCCCGGTCATTACTCTGTTCGACAGTGGTTCACAGAAAAACTTGATAGCAGAACAACTGGTGAAGCAATTGCAATTGAAGACTTCACCACACCCTAAGCCATATCCTTTAGGGTGGTTGAAGAAAGACACAGAGTTGCAGGTAACGATGCAATTCACCTTCAAGTTTGGCATCAACGAGAAGTTTAAAGATCAGGTGACTTGCGATGTAGTACCGTTAGATGTATGCCAAATCATCTTCGGTAGTCCTTATTTTTGGGACATAGATGCTACATTCTACAGACGTGAGAATGTATGGAGGCTTGTGAAAGATGGAAAAGGTTTTTGTATATTACCATCGAAAGATAAGAACAAATTGCAGTTGATGACGGCACAACAAACCAAACATTTGGTAAATGTTATTCAGAAATTTATGTTGCTTATGATCCGGCCTGCAGTGGGAGAAACCATAGATCCAGTTAACTATGAAGACTGTACAGAACATCAGAAGCAAGAGATACAAAAGTTACTTGAAGGCTTCGAAGAGATCATGCAAGAACCTAAGGAATTGCCACTCAGAAGGCCAGTGGAACATGAAGTTCAGCTACTTCCAGATGCTCCAATACCCAATATTGGACTGTACAGACAGTCCATTGCAGAATTGGATGAGGTGAAAAGGCAAATACAAGAACTCCTAGACAAGGGGTTGATTAGGCCAAGTTCCTCTCCGGCAGGTTCACCTATCATACTAGTACCAAAGAAAGACGGTGAATGGCATATGTGTATTGACTACAGAGCACTCAACAAGATCACCACAAAGAATAGGTATCCGCTTCCTCGTATCGACGACTTATTTGATCAATTGAAACATGCCAAGTATTTCAGCAAGTTGGACTTGAAGTCAGGATATCATCAAGTCTGCATGAAAAAAGAAGATATCTGGAAGACGGGTTTTAAAACCAAGCAGGGACTCTTTGAATGGCTAGTTATGCCTTTTGGACTGACCAACGCACCTACTACTTTCATGCGCCTAATGAATGAGGTGATGAGACGAGTGTTAGATAAATTTGCCATGGTATTTTTGGATGACATCTTGGTATATAGTCCTACATGGAAAAAACACTTGGCACATCTCCAAGATGTATTTCAACTTCTTTAGTCAACAAAATTGAGGTTGAATTTGAAGAAATGTGAGTTCGCTAAGAAAATCGTGAACTATTTGGGACACATCGTAGGCAACGGTGAGATCCGTGTTGACCCGAGTAAGGTGTCCGTAATAAAGGAATGGCCTCCGCCCACAACACACACGGAGTTACGCAGTTTCATTGGAGCAACACAGTATCTACGGAAGTTTAGCAGAGATTATTCAGGTATAGCAACACCACTACTACGAATGTTGGCCAAGGACCGACCTATCACTTGGGGTTCCTTGGAACAAAAAACATTCACAGAGTTGAAGGACAACATTTGCCAAGCACCTGTGTTAGCACTACCTGATATGCATCAACCATTTGAAGTGGAGACTGATGCTTCTGGTCATGCTATGGGAGCCATATTACTTCAGGGTGGTAAGCCGGTGTGCTATCACTCTGAACTGTTTTCAGGAGCGGCGCAAAATTATCCTACATATGACAAAGAATTATATGCCATGGTACATGCTATCAAGAAGTGGCGTCATTATTTGTGGGGTAAAGAAACGGTGATTCACACAGATCACGAGCCTTTGAACTACCTCCAAACAAAGAGCAAACTGCAACAGACAAGACGTTTCAAATGGATGGGGTGCTTACAACAATACCAATTGGTTGTCAAATATAAGAAAGGAAGCCCAAACAAGTTAGCAGACTCCCTTTCTAGACCACCATCCAAAATAGTTGCGGTGATAATGCAAGTGGAACCAACAAGGTTCAACTCATATAAGGATCTATATGGAAACGAAGATGACTTCAAGAAGCACTTTGACACTGTGAACAAGTCTGAGGAAGGAAAGCAGGGGTATCATATGGACAATGGTTGCTTGTTCAAAGAAGACAAGACGTGCATTCCGAAAGACCATAGGTTACCATTAATCCGAGAAGCACACACATCTCTATTGGCAGGACATTTCGGCATCCACAAAACTGTAGCAAATTTACAACGGTATGTATATTGGCCCAACATGGTTTCAGAGGTAGAGCGGTATGTCAAAGGGTGCATAATATGCAGCACAAGCAAACCAAACAACAAAAAATTAGGACTCTACACTCCATTACCAATCCCAAGCAGACCTTGGGAAAACATCTCTATGGATTTCCTAGGAGGGTTATCAACCACGAAGAAAGGAAACAATTATATCTTTGTAATAGTGGATCGTTTCAGTAAAATGGCGATAATGATTCCATGCAAAAAGACAATCAACGCTGAAGGAGCAGCCAATTTATTATTCCAACGTGTTTTTATTCATTTTGGTTTACCTCAGAATATCATTAGTGATCAGGATAGCAGATTTCTGAGTCGTTTTTGGAAGATGCTATGGGGTATGATGGACACCAAATTAAAGAGTTCTACAGCTTTTCACCCACAAACTGATGGGCAAACAGAAGTTGTAAACCGAACCATTGTTCAACTACCGCGAGGATATAATCAACAGAGGCCCAAGAAGTTGGGATGAAAATTTGCCCTACATCCAATATTGTTATAATAGGGCATTGCACAGTTCTATAGAGAAGTCACCTTTTGAGATATGCTACGGGCTTATTCCACAATCTCCATTTGACCTGATGTTCTCAAAATCGGTGACTAACAGTGGAGAGAACTTGGAAGAAGTGGATGCAATGAAATTTATTCAGCGCATCCAACAGATTCATCAAAAAGTACAGGACCAATCTCAAAAGGGCCCAAGAGAAATATAAGGAACGTCACGACAAACATCGTACTCAACATACTTTCCAAGTTGGCGATTGAGTATGGTTACATATCGGTAAGGCTCGATTGCAAGGGCCTAACGGGAAGTTGAAACCACTTCGTTACAGTCCATTCCGGATTCTGGAGCAATATGGAACAAATGCTTTCAAGTTGGACTTGCCAGGATACATGCAAATGTATTCAGTGACCAATGCCGATAATCTTAAACTATTTGAGCCATCTCTACTCAATGAGCGAGAGGAATCACCCATCCTACCAGAAGTACATGACTTAATTCCAAGTGAAGCACCTGTAGAAGATTTGATTCTTGGCAAGAAGACACGAACAACCCGAATGGGGGAACAAAAATTCTTTTGGGTTTGTCCCAAAGGACAATATTCGAATCGAGCCAAGTGGTATTCTGCGGATCAGGTGAGGGAAAAATTCCCCACACTCTCCAATCAATGCTTTTGAGGGACCAAAAGCCTCCTGATAGGGGAGGTCTGATCCGTAAATGCATCGGTGGGGCAGCAACTCAACAACTTGAGTTGGATTTGGAACTTTTAACTGAGTAACAGTTGGGACTCTGCAGTTTGGGACAGTTTTGAATTTGAATTTTACTTCAAATCAGACAGCAGTTTGGGATTTGAATTTCAATTCAAATCATATAGCAGTTACACTCAGCAGTTTGGGACAGTTTATCAAACAACAGTTTAGACAGTTACAAATTAGAAGATTATATAAGGGGGACTCCTGCAGACGGCCATCACTCACTAGGGACCAAAACTAACGTGCATAGACAGTTTGTCTCTTACTCTAGTCTTTCTACTTTTCTCCAAACAAGCCATATTATTCCAAGATAGTTTCATTCTCATTTCTCAGTTTCCAGACACTCAATTAGTTTACATTGTTATCTCACTAAGATATAGTTCGTTGTACCTATCTAGTTTTGTTGTCCGAGTAAGAAGTCTCAACTCATCCTTGAAATTACTGAGTCATAACTCAGTTTACATTTGGGATCAGTATTCCTCTTGATATAAAATCCTCATCAAGGTATCCCCACAAATGCCTTATCGGTCGCCATGAACGGAGCGTGGACTCCGGTTACAACTCAATCATGCATACCTTGGAATCAGTGTAAATTCCTCCCCACGATTGTTTTACAGTCCCACCGAGCGAAATGTGGACTCCGTTTACATCTCAATCATCATAACCCGGAATCATTGTAGATTCCTCCCCACGATTGTTTTACGGTCCCACTGAACGAAGCGTGGACTCCGTTTACATCTCAATCATCATAACCCGGAATCAGTGTAGATTCCTCCCCACGATTGTTTTATCGGAAAACCGAATGGAAGCGTGGATTCACCTCATTTGATCCCTCCCATGCCATGCATGAGATGCAAATGCCAACATGCTATGTAATAATAAACATCATAGCATTTAAAATTCCATAATTGAAATATATCATTTGATACCAAAATGACTCATCAAAACATGAATTAAAATCATCATATATACATATTTCATGGTTTTCAATAAGGTAAGAATCCTACCAACGTCCAAATAACGGGTCCTTGTGTTTCTGTCCAAAAACCGATCACCGATCGCGTCAAGTCGATCGTTCACCGTTTGTGAAATCCCGTTACCTTATTACATTTAACATATACATACATCAATTTGGTGATCGATTTAATTCCATAAAATAACCAATTTAATTATTCCAATTGATTTAAATTATTCCCTTCATCCTTCCAATTTAACCTAACCATTTGGAAAATCATATAAACATTTCATTTATAAAATCAGCAGGTTACCCGCTGTCCACTGTCCACTATCCATTGTCCACCGTCCACTGTCCACTATCCAGTGTCCACTGTCCACTGTCCACCAAAACTCACTTGTGGGGTTCGGCCATACAACATGGTCGAACCTCACTCTTTGGTTTGGACCCTCTTTTTAACCCTTGTTTTATTTTACACAAAATGGGTCCAATACTATCCATCTTTTGATTTATTCATCCAATCACATAAGTTAATCATTTGACAACCTAAGTCCATAAAATGTCATCTTCATCATACACCTAGGTTCATGAAAAGCCCTTCATGGGGTTTAATCATACACTTAGGTCCATCATTTTAAAACCCAAAATCTATCAACATTTCTTCCATCATTTAATCCTTTAAAACCCATTTAAACCAATGATATTCTTCCATGGGGTTCGGCCATGTGCATCAATTTCTTCTTAAAAATCATGTACCCGTATTTAGATCACTTAATGGGGTTCGGCCAATCCACATGGCCGAACCTCATTTTGCCTTTCTTTAAATGGATCTTAAATCCATGGCCTCCAACATTTTGGCCAACCATTTCCAATCTATATGGAATGTTCCCTTTAATCTCCTTTTAATTTATAAATCTTGTCAAGTACCACTTACTGATTCCGCGACTCCTCCGATTTCTTACGTTCCGCCTTGCTCCTCCAATCTTCTCCTTCCTTAGTCTTTTCTTTCTTCCTCCTTGATCTTCGGCCAAAGTGTGTTGCTTGATTAAGATGGAAATCCTAAGAGTGGTTTGGCCAAGGAAGAGATTTGAGAGAGGAAGAGGAGGAGAGAATGGAAAAACCCTAAGTCTTTTCCTTGTCTTGTGAGGGATCGACCAAGCTTGAGGGAGAGAGAGATGAAGAAAAGAACTTTTTTTGTTGTGCAATGGAATTCGGCCAAGGGTGGTGCCTCTTGGGTTATGCCCCTTTGTAACAATTATAACTCTTCACCTCCCTCATTAATATTTCCTTTGGGGGTTTCATCCCATGAGATGAAACTCTCCAACCGTATGCCCCTTGGGTTTCCATCATGAGATGGAAACCCTCCATCTCTCCAACGTGTAGTCTGACTATGCCTTGTGTAACAACAAAAACCCTTCACCTCCCTCATTAATGTTTCCTTTGGAGTTTCATCCCATGAGGTGAAACTCCCACCTCCCCAACGTGTGTACACCTTGGGTTTGGTCTTATGAGATGCAACTCTCCATCTACTCTCCTAACTCACTTAATATGAAAGTCCCATTAACTTTCCATTCAACTCAGCTTAACTCAAATATTTTTAATTCTTTTAAACTCAAGACTTGTACTCATTCATTAACTCAATTCCTTGATTCCATTTGGAACTTACTCAATTGAACTTAATCCAATCTAATTCAGCCACAACTTAATTAAACTTGAACTCATTTGGTGGTCGACCAAGTCAACCATGATCCATGGTACTTGGGGTCCCACTTAGGCATGTCACATACATGCCACCTCACTTGATGAGGTGGATCTCATGCCTTGTATCTTAATTGGTTATTAGACCCAATTATCAAACCTTACCCATTTACTTCTAATTAGCTCATCTATGACCCATTGGGTCCCAATTGGGCATTTAACCCAATTGACAACCTTGACCCAATTAAATAAATCTTGCCCATTTATTTCAATTGAACCTTATCCATGATCCGTTGGGTCTTAATTGGGCAATTGACCCAACTCCTTACCCATCTAAGGTCTATCTCCATTAATTCACAAATTAAATGGACAATTTCCATGTATATTCATGAATTGAAAATCTGGGGTGTTACAAGACATGGGATCCACCTCATCAAGTGAGGTGGCATGTATATGAGGTGGCATGTGAGTGACATGGCCAAGTGGGACCCAAATCCACCTCTTCAAGTGAGGTGGCAAATGATTTAATGCACATGCATATTCTTGGTTGACCAAGGGACAAGTGTAAGCCATGCATATTCTTGGTTGACCAAGGGACAAATGTAAGCCATGTGAAAGACAAGGGACAAGTGTAAGCTATGCATATTCTTGTTTGACTAAGGGACAAGTGTAAGCCATGTGAAAGACAAGCCTCAAGTGTAAGCCATGTGTCTCCTTGGTTGGGACACATGGGAAAGACAAAGCCCCAAGTGTAAACCATGCATCTTCTTGGTTGGGAGGCTAGGGCTAGACAAACTACACGCCACCAAATCCTTTCTTGGAGACAAAAGAGTTAGAGAGTTTCATCTCATCCTCTCTCCCTCTCCTTGAGACAAAAGAACTTAGAGTTTCCTCCCATTCTCTCCTCCTCTCCCTCTCTCAAACCTTCACCTAGGCTGAACCCTCTCTTAGGGTTTTCATCTTAAACCCTCTCCCTCTCAAGAAACACACTTTGGTCGAAGATCAAGGAGGAAGAAAGAAAAGACTAAGGAAAAGATTAGAGGAGCAAGACGGAGCGAAAGAAAACGGAGGAGTCGAGGAATCGGTAAGTATTACTTGACAAGATTTACAAATTAAAAGGATGTTAAGGGAACCATGGTTTTGGCTATGGAATGGCCGAAACCATGGGGTTCCATTTCGGATTGGAAAGTTGGCCAAAAATGTTATGGGCCATGGATTTGAAATCCATCCAAGGAAGGAGATGGAAACATGGACAAAACCCTAATGGGTAAGATAGGTTATATAAATGAGGATTATTAAGGACAATATGTATATATATGGTTTATGACAACATGCATGGTTAAGCATGAAAAAATGAGCAAAGATCATGGTTTGTCCCTTGCAATGGCCAAACCCTAGATTTTTATGTATATGGATCATGGAGGACAAGAAAGGATTGGATGAGGTTCGGCCATCATGTATGGCCGAACCCCATCAAGTGGTATAAACATGTTGTGTATGATTTTAAGAAAAGACCATCCTCAAAATGATATGAAAATGGAGAATAGGATGAAGAGGAGAAAAAATGATGAACCATAGGGTTCGGCCATGTTGTATGGCTGAACCCCATGGAAGGATGTTGGTGGTTTTAAAGGGGTTTTAAATGATGAAAATGATGGAAGACATGTTGATGGATTTTAGGTTTTAAAATGATGGACCTAAGTGTATGATTAACCCCCATGGAGGGACTTTGTTTATGGACCTAATGTTTGTAAATGATTGAAGAGAGGAAGGATGAACATGAGACATCATGGGTTTGGCCATGTTGTATGGCCGAACCCCATGAACCATTTTGATGGATCATTTTGTAGATCCATGCATGTTTAAGAGATGGGATGATCAAGCTAAGGAATGGAGGGATTTATTATAGTTCTATATTATGTTAATGAATCATTTATGGACCTAAGTTATGTGTAAATAAGTTTAGTGTTTAGCTATGAAAAGAGTGGATGGCTAAGATGGGAATATAGTGAAAATAAAGGACCATGGGTTCGGCCATGTTGTATGGCCAAACCCCATGGAGAATGTTTTATGGACGTAGGGTTTTTTATTAATGTAAAATGATCAAGGACTAACAAGAGCGGCCCAAAACCAAGAGAGTGAGGTTCGGCCATGTTGTATGGCCGAACCCCACTAAGGCATTTTTGTGGACTTAAAACATGGTTCAGCCCCAATGTATGTTGGAAACCTCTTAAGGGACTTAACCGGATAAAAGACTAGGATGGTAAAGGGAGATGAACCTAGGATAATGTAGGGGTTGATGGAATTAAATGGATCACCAAATTAATGTATGTATATGTGTTAAATGTAATACGGTAACGGGATTTCACGAACGGTGTACGATCGGCAGCGGTTTGTGGATGAAAACACAAGGACACGATATTTGGTTGTTGGTAGGATTCCTACCTTACTGAAACACTGGATTTATGTATATGTGATGTTTTTACTTCTATGTTAATTTTGATATCAAAGTACTATGTTTCAACTATGGGATTTTAATGCTTTGATGGTTATTATTACATAGCATGTTTTCACTTGCATCTCATGCATGGCATGGGAGGGAACAAATGAGGGGAGTCCACGCTCCATTCGGATTTCCGATAAACAACCCCGGGGAGGAATCCACACTGATTCCAATGGATGTAAGATTGAATTGTAACCAAAGTCCATGCTCCGTTCGGGGCGACCGATAAGGCATTTGTGGGGAGACATGTACTATGTTTGAATTGTAACCGGAGTCCACGCTCCGTTCGGGACGACCGATAAGGCATTCGTGGGGATACCTTGATGTGGATTATCCATCAAGAGGGATATACTGTGTTTGAATTGTAACCGGAGTCCACGATCTGTTCGGGGCGACCAATAAAGCATTCGTGGGGATATCTTGATGTGGATTATCCATCAAGAGGAATACTATGTGATTGTGATATGGATGATGGGTGGGATTTATGGCATATGACACCCATGGCATTACATTGGCATGATTTTGTTATGAGTATCATGCAGTATTTTGGTTTTATCAGCACGATTATGATCTCTATTATCATGCTCTGTTTTTAGGTATTATGTTTTACAAGTACGGTATGATGTTTTGTATCTTGATTTCATACTAATCCTTTGTGTATAACCCTACTCGGAATACCTACTGGGCGCGTTAACTAACGCCCTACTTCTACCTTAGATGATGGTACAGGGAACGGAACGGACAATAGACGTGAAAGGAGCCAAGCTTAGGAGCTTAGGCAGCTTATTGCTTATTTTAAGTTTCAGTTTTGGACAGTGTTTTTGAGTTAACGGCATTTTGGGATTGTAATGACCTAGATATTATTCTACTATGGTTTGATGTTACCTCGGACTTTAAGTTCAGTTAAGTTGTGGGTGATTGACTTCCTTGCTAGGTGAAGGTTATGGTTGTTTTATGTATTCAAATGATATTCAGCAATGGGTTTATTCAGCAAGTATAACTTTAATGTGTGTGAACTGTTTTAGTGGACTCGGTCCACGCACACGTATGGTTGGCCAGTTAAGGGCTGGGCTTTGGAAGCTCGGAATTAGCTTGCGTTGTGGCCTCCCTCTCTCTCTCACTCTTTATTTCCAAAAAAAAAAAACATAGACTCTGATTTTCGGCGAGTGAAAAAGGGCGGGGTCTCACATCAGCCATGTTGTTTGGCCGAACCCCATGGATGATTTTTATGGGTTAACAAGTTAAGAAATAAAAGGAAAAAGAAATGATGGCTAAGATGGAAAGAAGATAAAATGGAAGAACCATGGGTTCGGCCATGTTGTATGGCCGAACCCCATGGAGGACTTTTATGGACCTAGGTGTGTTTAAATGATTAACCATGAAATATTAGATTAAGAAATGAGGGAATGAATGATGTTGGACCCGCTTTGTCTAAAATAAACAAGGACTAAAAAGAGGGTCAAGAAGACAAAAAAATGAGGTTCGGCCATGTTGTATGGCCGAATCCCATTGGTGGGTTTCTATTGTGGACTTGAACATTTTTCAGCCCTAATGAATGGTTGAAACCCCTTGGGGGACTTAACCGGATAAAATACTATGATTGTAAATGGAAGATGGGAATCAAATGGATCATCGATTTGATTTATTTATGTGTTAAATGTAATAAGGTAACGGGATTTCACAATCGGGTGTACGATTGGCTTTCACGGGATCGTTGATCGATTTTGACGAAAACGCAAGGATACAATATTTGGACGTTGGTAGGATTCCTACCTTGTTGAAATACTTGGACTTATGTATATGTGATGTTTTTTATTTCTATGTGTTATGATCTATTTTGGGTATCAAAGTGCTATGTTTTACGAATGGTATTTCAATGCTATTATGTCTAATATGAAATAGCATGTTTGCACTTACATCTCATGCATGGCATGGGAAGGATCATATGAGGGGAGTCCACGCTCCATTCGGATATCCGATAAACAAACGTGGGGAGGGATCCGCACTGATTCCGATTATGATGTTTGAAATGAAAGAGGAGTCCGCGCTCCGTTCGGTGGGACGGATAAGGCATACGTGGGGAGTCATGACAATTGAATACCTTGATGTGGCTTGTACATCAAGAGGATTATTTATGTGATTGAGATATGGTTGATGGGTGGGAATCATGGCATATGACACCCATGACATGGCATTGACTTGCATGATTTTGACATTATATATCTATTGTTATTTCTATACTAATCCATGTGTTTGACCCTACTCGGAATACCTACTGGTCGCGTTGACTAACGCCCTACTTCTACTTTAGATGATGATACAAGGAATGGACGGAACGAAGGACGCGAAAGGAACCAAGCTTAGGAGCTTGGATAATTTAGACTTGCTTTATTTACGTTTTTATTTCGGACAATGTAATTTGAGTTATTTGTATTTTGGGACTGTAATAACTTAGAACTATCTTGCTATGGTTTGTTTTATTTTGGACATTGGAACTTAAGTTATTTAATGTGATGGACTTCCTTTCTTAAAATTGGTAGGAATAGTAACTATTATAATTCCGCATTAGGTTTATTCCGCGATATAGCTTTATCGCGTGTGAACCGTTTTAGTGGACTTAGTCCACGCATACGTTGTAATAGCCCAGATTTTTAAATCAAGAAATATATTGGCTATTATTTAGTTTAATTGTTGAAATTGAGAATTTTGATGAAATGGATGGTAGATGGATCAAAGTTGGGGCAATGGACCATGGGTAGGCTTGATTTTATTTAATTGGGTCAATGATGGTCAATTGGGTCAAATGCCCATTGGAACCCAATGGGTCAAGATGGATTGAGCATTAGGGTAATTGGGTAAGAAATGGATTTAATTGGGTCATGGACCCAATTGTGATCAAAGGCATGAGGTCCACCTCATCAAGTGAGGTGGCAAGTGTAGGAGTGGAAATCCAAGTGGCATAGCCAAGTGGAACCCAACTCCACCTCGTCAAGTGAGGTGGCGTGTGGGCTAAGGTACAAGTGAGGCCGGCCACCATGGTTGACTTGGTCAACCATGGGTGAGTCAAAGATAAATTAAAGAAGATTAAATGTAGTAAGTGGAATTAAATTATTTAATTGTAATGACCTAAGTTAGATATAAATTCAAATGGTTGAGTTGGGAAATGAGTTGCATTTAAATGGAGTGAGTCAAGTGGGGAGTGAGTCACATAAAAGGCCAAAAGATGGAGTGAGTCAAGAGGGTGGTTTCATCTCATGGAAACCACTCCATCAAAACCGTTGGGGGATGGTGTGTGCCATGTGGAGGGCATGCACCCCCTTGGCTAGACCAAGAGCTTAGGTGGAGGGCATACATTGGCCAAAAGAGAGGTGGTGGTTTCATCTCATGGAAACCACCAAACCACCAAGGAAAGCAAACCAAAACAGCTGGGCATAAGGGGTGGTATGTGCCATGTGGAGTGCATGCACCCCCCTTGGCTAGACAACGAGCTTGAATGGAGGACATGCAAGACCATACATTGGTCCAAGGAGAGGTGGTGGTTCCACCTCATCCAAACCACCAAACCACCCAAGGAAACCAAGCCAAAACCGTTGGGGAGGAGAGTGGTGTGTGCCATGTGGAGGGCATGCACCCTCTTGTTTGGTCAATGGGCTCATGGGGAAGACTCCACATTGATGAGGGTGGAGTCTAACCCAAGCAAACCCTAGACAAGATGGAATGGAGACTTTGATCTCATTCATCTCATCTCACTCTCTCCCTCTCTCACTCAAGGCCGACCATCACTCTAAGAGAAAAAAGAAAAAGACTTAGAAGTTTTCTACCTTCACTCCCTCTCTCTCAAGTTTGGCCGACCCTCTCATTGAACAAGAAAATACTAAGGGTTTCCATTCTCTCCTCCTCTCCCTCTCTCAAACATTCACCTAGGCCGAACCATCTTCTTGGGGGTTTCATCTTAGACCCTCTCCCTCTCAAGCTCACACTTTGGCCTAAGATCAAGAAGGAAAGAAAAAGAGGCAAAGGAAGGAGAAGATCGAAGGAGCAAAAAGGAGTGAAAGAAACCGGAGGAGTCGCGGAATCGGTAAGTACTTGATAAGATTTTATTAAGTAAGAAAAGGAGTTAAAAGAACATCCCATTTTTGGATTGGAGAGTTGGCCAAAATATCATGGGCCATGGATTTAAAATCCATCCAAGGAATGAGATGGAAAAATGGGCAAAACCTAATGAGTAAGATGGATTACTAAGGACACTATGTATATATGTTCTATGTATGCATGCATGGCTTAAGCATGACAAATGGTCAAGGATAACCCTAATTGTTATGGATATAGGGAAAGGACCTCATGCATGTCTAAGATAATGTATATGATCAAGATCATGCTTTGGCCCTTGCATGGCCAAACCCTAGATTTCTATGTATATGGATCATGAGAACTAAAAAGGATTTGGATGAGGTTCGGCCATGGTGTATGGTCGAACCCCATCAAAGGATATAATCATAAGTATGTGATTTTTAAGGGTAAGTGATGAACCATAGGGTTCGGCCATGTTGTATGGCCGAACACCATGGAAAGATATTGGTGATTTGTAATGAGTTTTAAAGGATGAAAATCATAGATGTATGTTGGTAAGTTTAAAAGGTTTTAAATGGATGCATGATTAGTGATTTTAAAGGGTTTTAAAGGAAGGAAATAATGGAGGAATGTTATGATTTTAAATGGTCTCAAATGTTGTAAATGGTGAAGAACCATGGACCATAGGTTCGACCATGTTGTATGGCCGAACCTGTAACACCCTGCCTTTTTCACTCTAAATATTCAGAGTATATATATATATTTTTTAAATATAATCATGTGATCGGGGCGGAGTGTCACGACGCGAGTTAAGTTCGGATCTCTAAGTCCGACCCTTAACTGGCGAAGCCCATGTGCGTATGAACTAAGTCCATAAAACTGATCCGCACATGGTACAAATACAACTTACGGAATTAACTTAGTCTTAAAGTAACTGAGGTTATAATAGATCCTAAGACTAATCCATTTTTAACTTAAGATAGCAAAGTACAAGATTTATTTTCCAAAATTACCAAATAACCTTAGTCTATTATTCATTCCAAACCATCCAAAGTAAAGCAAACCATAGCATCTACCTAACGACTTATTACATGCCAACACATCTAATTACCAAATTATATTATCCGAATAAATCAAATAACAAGTCCATAAATAGTCCATTCAAAGTTCATTCCAAATCATTCAAACCGCCCAAGTTTCCTTGCTTAGTCCCCTTCTCGATCCTCAATCTTTGACTTTCCTGCGTCATCCACTAAGGATATAGATAGGGTGTTAGATCAACGTGCCTAGTAGTATTTCCGAATAGGACTACCACATGGTTGGTTGAAAACATGCAAATAGTATAATAATAATACAAATGTGACAAAATTCCATAAAAAAACATGCTATGTATGAAATGAACATGTGATGAGTCCCACCCATCACCATTCAACGTATTCATCACTTGATAGGATTCTCATCGTCAAGGTAACCCACAGTGGCCTTTCAGACGCCCCGACGGAGTGTGGCCTCCGGATTCCTCCTGATGGGATTTTCATCATCAGGGTACCCCACAGTGGTCTTTCGGACGCCCCGACAGAGTGTGGCCTCTGGTTACAACACCATTATCCCATGCGATGCATGAGATGTCTATGCAAACATTACATTTAGAAATATAACTTTACATTTGTAACGCCCCGCCCTCTCTGAGAATTTCAGAGTCTAATTTTTTTTCTTGTAACCACAGTTTTACCCAGTTTTCTTATGAGACTCTTGTTTTATTTTATGTGTTTGAAATGATATATTATGCATTAACAAATGGCATACAGGCATTGCCAATTCATGCATAGACATGGGATTATGAATGAGGTTCTACAGTGTTGTAATTTATGGGTTACGTCCTGCCTCGGTGGTGCAAGTCACGCCAGGAGGAGTAACATGATGATCATAGTCACATTGGTCTCCTTAGGCGATGAGAGTCCCGCCAGGAGGACTCATACGTGATATGAATTAGTCAATGATGAAGAGATGAAAGTGTGTTGTAATTTACCTTGTCGGTGCAAGGCACGTCAAGTGATGGCTATGAATGTACATGATGGGGGTTGCTCATTGCATGTGCATACTTCATAGCATTGTTTTACCTGTTTTGATGATCATGTATTATGATATGTATATGCATGTTTTATATGCTAACATGTGGTAGCCCTGATTCAGGAACCTACTGGGCGCGTTGATCTAACGCCCTAATTCTATCCTCAGAGGAAAATGCAGGAACAAGGAAGGGGAAAGAGAAGGACGATGACCAAGAGGGGAGCCAACCCTAAGCTTTTGATTGTTGATTGGGATTTCTTTATTACTGTCTTTTATTTATATTTTGTGGACATGTAATAATTTGATACCTTGCTATGGTTTGTTTAGGATATTAACAATGGATGATTGGTTTGTGTTATTTATTAATTGAGACTGTTACTTGCTATCTAGTCTTCTATTCCGCAGTAATCTAGGTTATTCCACATGTTGATGTTAGTTCCATGTGTGATTCATTATCATGGTCTATTCCATGTACACATGGGTGGCCAGTTAAGGTTCATACTTGGGTAGTCTGAACTTAACTCGCGTCGTGACGCCGCCCGCTCTCTTTCGATGTTTTATTATTACCTTTAAAAAAAAAAATAGACTTTGAAATTCTCGGAGAGGGCGGGGCGTTACAACATTCACCAAAACTTATCAAAATCAACTTAAAACAGTAAATAGGAGTGTGGTTACAATAAAGGTAGGAAACCTACACTAGATTACTTTGTTTGACCCTTCCTTTGAGCCGTCTTCCGATCACGGCTTGTACACCGTTCTAGAAATCCAAATACCCTATGTACATAGCAACAAGTTAATCATTTGACCATATGATTCTAATTTGATCTAAATCCCAAAAATCCACTTTGTGGGGTTCGGCCATACCCCATGGCCGAACCTCACCCATTTAAACCTTGGTCACTCTTTTATTTAATTAAAACCATCTAAGTATCCCAAACTTTCAAATGAACCTTGGTAGGGTTCGGCCATACATTATGGCTGAACCTTACCACTTTGGTTTTAGTCCATTTATCCAATCATATGACCATTTTATTTTTGATCATTTCAGCCATAATTACGATTGTGCCATTGAGACCAACCTTTGCTTTAAATTAGCTAACTACCATCGCCTAACATAAAACCATTTTAGTGGGGTTCGGCCATACATATGGCCGAACCTCACCTCTTAATTTTCAATCCGCTAATCTTTCATTAATCCAATTCGAACTATAAACTTAGCACTAAGTCCACCGAGTGACCCTTTAGTGGGGTTCGGCCATACTACATGGCCGAACCTCACCAAACTGATTTGTCCATCTTTCCATCATCTTTGATGGCTAATTAATTTCTTATATTAAGTCCATAGATAAACCCATCTTATTCTTAAATCAAAGCACATAATGATTACATAATATCCGTCCTACACTTAACCCAAATAACCATAAAAAACAGTCCATGGGGTTAGGCCATACACATGGCCGAACCCCAAGGTTTCCTTGATGTAAACCCTCCAATATTTGTCCATAATTTTTGATCAGCACTTAGCTTAATAAACACATAATTCAGCCATGTAATAACTGGTCAAAATCAGTGAACTTATCTCCCTTTAAAATCCTTTAAAAGAACTTCAATACATAATATGAATTTCATCTCTCAAACACCATAAAAATCACCAAGATTTGCCCATGGGGTTCAGCCATCCAAAGGGCCGAACCCTATGGTGCATATTTTACAACTTTTAAACATCATAATCCCATATTTAAACCATTGATGGATCTGGCCATACGATGGCCAGATCTCATTTTCTTAACCAATCTATTAAACAAGGGTTCAAAATGCACTTACGAATACCGCATCTCCTTCGGTTCTTTTGACTCCTTCTTTGACCCTTTATTTCCTTGACCTCTCTTTCTCTCTTATTGTTCTTTGGACTGAGACTAATCTTGTTGCAAGCTCATTGAGATAATTCAACCAGATGACAAGGATTTGAGAGAGAAAGAGAGAGAGAGAGAGAAATAATTTTGGCTTTGAATGGAATTGACAACCTTGTTGCCAAACCCTTTTGATGATTTTTGTCTTGATGAAAGGATTCAATCGAAGGACTGATTAAGCAACCTGCTGCTGCTCTTAGTTTTGGAAAGATGGAGGACGTCCAAGAGAGAGATAGTGATAGTAAAAATGAAACTTCTTTGGCTAAATTCCATTCAGCCCATGTGATCTCCTTGGTACCATAAATTGTAACTCTTATTGCATTTATCTTCAACTCTTATTTCATTTGGGGGTTTCATCCTTGAGATGAAACCCTCCAACGGTTTTGACCCTTGCCTTTCCATCTAAGACGGGTAATCCCTCATGGTTCCATCGTGTGTAATAATTTGAATGTGAAACCTTTGTGTAACCTTCACTTCTTAATACCTTCCTTCTCTCATTACCAATTCAAATTGGAGTTTCATCTTAAGATGAAACTCTTCCCCTCCTCCAATGTCTCCCATGTAACTTCAAAATGTAACTCTCATTTGTTTAATACTTTCCTTGGGGTTTCATTTTTTGAAATGAAACACACCATGTTCCAACGACTCTATGCATGTCCTTGTGGTTTAAATCTTCCCCTCACTCATCTCTCATTAACAATTCAAATTGGAGTTTCATCTTAAGATGAAATTCTTCCCCTCCTCCAACGTCTCCCATGCAACTTCAAAATGTAACTCTCATTTCATTCATCACTTAGATGGGAGTTACATGCATGGTAAAGCCTCCCATGCAGCCAACGTTTTCATTGTGTTTAAAACTTACAACCAGCCCACACCACCATCTTACACACACTTCACTCATTAAAATAATTATTCCATCTACCTCATTTATTTAACTCACCCAACTCAACTCATTCATTTAATGTAACTCAACTAATAAATTCAACTCAACTAAAGCCATCATTCATTTCAACTCAAACCTAACTCAAGCAATTAATAAACTTAAATTAACTAAGCTTGAACTCAATCCAAGATTAATCATGCCATTCACGACCCATTGGGTCCCATTTAGCCATTTTGACCCTTTGACCCGATTACAACTCTTGACCCGTTTGAGTCCATTTCATCCATTTATTTGCGTTGTAAATAAAACTTCTAACCATTGGGTCTTGATTGAACCATTGACCCATTTAAATTCAACTCAAATATATCACAATGGCAATTCCGTAAATATGAATAAATTCATATAAATTGATTACTTTGAAATTCCAGGGTGTTACAATACAATACTCTTTTTATAATTTTAGTCCCGAAAGTCGAACGAAGTAGGATTTCAAATGAATCATACAAACAATTCAGGGTGAGATATTCTCATCTCCGATTCCAGTTCCCAAGTGGCTTCCTCAACACCATGTCGATCCCATACCACCTTGACAAACTGAATTGCTTGGTTCCGCAACACCCTTTGCTCTGTCTCTATTATTCTGACAGGCTTCTCGATATAAGTGGTGTTGCTTTGCACATCTATGTCTTGCACATTCAAGACATGAGACGGATCGGGGTTGTACTTCCTCAGCATCGACACATGGAATACATCATGGAGAGAAGCCAACTGCGAAGGAAGTGCCAACTGATAGGCTACAACTCCCATCCTTCTTATAATTGAAAACGGTCCCACATATCTTGGCTACAATTTTCCTTTCTTCCCAAATCTCATGTGCCCTTTTCGTGGCGAGACCTTCAAGAATACCATGTCTCCTACTTCAAATTCGAGAAACCTCCTCCTCTTATCAGCATAGCTCTTTTGCCGACTCTGTGCTGTCAACAAATGTTGACGTATCAGCTGGATCTGTGCAGTAGTTTCTGCAATCAACTCGGGTCCAATTAGCGCAGGTTCGCCGACCTTGGTCTAGCACACTGGTGACCTGCATGGTCTACCATACAAAGCTTCGAATGGTTCCATCTGAAGGCTTGCTTGGTAGCTATTGTTATAAGAAAACTCCACCAATGGCAAATGATCCTCCCATCCACCTTTGAAGTCTAGCATGCATGCCCTCAGCATGTCCTCCGGTGTTTGTATTGTTCTTTCCGACTGTCCATCAGTCTGTGGATGGAACGCTGTGCTAGTCAGTAAATCTGTTCCCATGGCTGACTGCATACTCTGCCATACCCTGCCGGTGAATCGGCCATCTCTATCAGATATGATTGTCTGAGGAATACCATGTAATCTGATGATGTCCTTGATATACCGCCGACCCAATGTCTCAGATGAATCCAACATCTTGATAAGAATAAAATGTACGAATTTGGTCAGTCGGTCTACCACGACCCATATAGCGTCATTGCCCTTCGAGGACCTCGGTAATCCCGTCACAAACTCCATGGAAATGTGCTCCCATTTCCATTCTGGCACAGATAAGGGTTTGAGTAACCCTGGTGGCTTCTGGTGTTCCGTCTTAACTTGCTGACAAGTTAAACAATGCGCCACAAACTCTGCAACATCCTTCTTGAGTCCATGCCACCAATAATGTTTTTTTAAGTTATGGTACATTTTTGTGCTACTCGGATGAATGGAGAGCTTGCTCTGATGTGCTTCTATCAGTAATTCTTTTCTGCAGCTTCTTGGGACATAAATTCTACCCCGGAACATAAGACCCTGTCCTGGTCATAATTCCCAATCCGGTACAACCTCGCCAATAGACATCTTGGCCCATGTCTCTGCCATTTCCGGATCTGTTCGCTGCTCCTGTTCAATCTTTGTAACCATGTTGGATCGTATGATCAAATTGTACATACTCCCATGGTATGTGATATATAGATTGAACTCATGAATGGTATTCAACATCTCCCATTCGGTCTTGATCAGACATGCCACTGATGCATGAGACATACGGCTAAGAGCATCCGCCACCTTGTTGGCCTTTCCCGGGTGATATCGGAGTGCAAATTCATAGTCCGCCAGATATTCCATCCAACTGCGCTGCCTCAGGTTGAGTTCTTTCTGATCAAATAAATACTTCAAGCTCTTGTGATCTGAAAATACTTCAAACTTCTCACCATATAGATAATGTCTCCAGCTTTTGAGAACGAAGACCACCGCAGCTAATTCCAAATCATGTGTGGGGTAGAGGCATTCATGTATCTTTAGTTGTCTTGAACCTATGCCACCACACGATCACGTTGCATGAGTGAACATCCCAGTCCCTCTCCTGATGCATCGCATTGTACTTCATAACCTTTGCCTCTTTCCGGCAAAACTAAAATAGGAGCAGTTGTAAGTCTCTCTTTCAGCTCTTCAAACCTCTGATTGTACAACTCTGACCACTCATATTTGACCCCTTTCTGAGTGAGTCGAGTCAATGGAGATGCTATTTTAGAGAAATCCATGATGAACTTCCTATAATATCCAGCCAAACCCAGGAAGCTACGGATCTCAGTGACATTCTTCGGTGCTTTCCACTCCCTCACTGCTGCCACCTTTGCCGGATCAACGGCTATACCATCAGCTGTTATAACATGCCCTAAGAATTTGACTTCAGGTAGCCAAAATTTGCATTTGCTTGCTTTGGCATACAACTTGTTCTGTCTCAAGGTGTTCAATACTATTCGTAGATGCTCAGCATGATCATCCTGACTCTTGGAATAGATCAGGATATCGTCAATGAACACTATAACAAACCGATCCAAATATGGACGGAAGATTCTATTCATTAAGTCCATGAACACAGCCGGTGCGTTGGTAAGCCCAAAAGGCATGACTACAAATTCAAATAGTCCATACCGTGTTCTGAAAGCTGTCTTCTCTATATCTTCCTCCCTGACCCGGATTTGATGATAACCGGACATCAGGTCAATCTTGGAAAAGTGACTGGAACCCCTCAACTGATCGAATAAATCATCGATCCTGGGTAGAGGATACTTGTTCCGGACAGTTAGTTGATTCAACTTCCGGTAGTCCACACACATTCTGAGTGAACCATCCTTCTTTTTCACGAACAACACTGGAGCTCCCCATGATGATGTGTTGTTCCGAATGCAACCCAGTTTGAGTAATTCATCAAGCTGCTTCTTCAACTCGGACATTTCTGCTGGTGCCATCTGATAATGGGGTAACGACACTGGTGAAGTACCAGGATACAGCTTGATCTCGAAATTGAGCTCCCTCATAGGTGGTATACCAGGGAGTTCTTTTGGAAAGACATCAGTAAATTCTTTCACAATTGCTAGCAGCTCAGTGACTGGTGCTTTGTTGATGACAATATTGTTCAACACCAAATGATGCAACCCTTCCTGCAGTCTGCTTTGCTTGTCGGCACGAACTATATATTGTTTTCCCTCGGGTGACCAAAATGTCACTCTTCGGCGATAACAATCAATATTGGCTTCATAACTAGCCAACCAGTCCATGCCGAATATAATATCGTACTCAATCATGTCGAGTACTAGATACTTGAACTCAAATCTGAGTCCAGCGAGTTCTGTATTTATGGCCGTGCATATGAGTCCCAAAGACGTGTCTCCGACAGGGGATACTACTGTGAGTGTGGTGGACAGCTTTTGAACTAGTGTACCAGTAGCAGTTATAAAGGATGAAGATATAAAAGAGTGCGATGCTCCAAAATCAAACAATGCATAAGCATAAGAATTATTTACAACGGCCATACCTTGAATTACAGAATGATCCACATCCTCAGGAGGTTCCAGAGCAAATAGTCGTCTAGATTCGGTAGGATTAGGCGCCCGACCCGCTTGATTATAAGTTCTGCCTCCCCGGGAGTTAGTTGGCCTAGCTGGTGGATGGAAAGATCCTCTGAAATATGAGAGCTTATTGAGCTTAGGACAGTCTCTCTTGAAGTGACTTGACTGATCACAATGGAAACAGTTGTTCACCCCTCTGAGTGACTGGGTGACTGATGCAGATGGGGAGGGCTGATTGGGACGAAAGCCCCCCGTGGACCTAGTAGATGGTGAGGGTCTACTGAAGTTCGGACGGAACCTTTTACTGGGCTGGAACCCACCCCTCCCACTTGGAGCTCAGCGGTTGTCAAACCGCACCATTGCATTCAACTCCTGTTCTGCTATTGTGGCCTTGCTGACCACCTCAGCCAATGTGGTGCACTTGAATATGGTCACTTTGGCCCTGATATTTGGCCGTAAACCCCTCTCAAACTTCCTTGCTCTGCGATGTTCTGTGTCCACCATATAGAATGCATAGATGGATAAACTGAGAAATTCCCGATGATACTCTGCCACCGTCATAGAGCCCTGTACCAAGGACAGAAAGGCTTGCGTCTGTCTCTCCTTCTCCTCCTCCGGAAAGTAGTGTTCCAGAAAGGTTACTGAAAACTCATTCCATGTCATGGCCGTCCTCTCCCTAACTGGTATGAGTGCCCTCTGCTTCTCCACCACCTCCCACCATTTACCGGCATCTTCTATCAGTTGTGAAGTAGCCAATAGAATCCTGTCAGCATGACTTGAGATCTTAAGTAAATTTAAGATCTGAGTGATCTTCTTCAGCCAGTGCTCAGCTCCGACAGCCCCTTCTTTCCCTTTGAAATAGGGAGGACGCTGTTGCTGAAATTCTCGAGCCATACTCCGGTCACTAGCATCCCTGGAACTTTCACTCCCATTCATATGTTGTTGGAGTACAGAGGTTACCACTGCTTGAACTAAGCCCTGAAGTTCAGGCGGCACATGTGGTATATGTAAACCACTGTTCCCTTCTCCCTCCTTCCGAGATGAGTATTCCCGCTCCTTCCTTTCTCGCCGAGAATGATGAGACTCTTCAGAATGATGTGACTTTTCAGAGTGATGTGACCTTTCAGAATGATGTGACTCTTCCTCATTATGTGTTTTTCCACCCCTTCTTTAAGCTGAGAATGCTCTTCCTCTGGTGGAGATCTTTCCCTTCCTTCCTCATAATGAACGAGTGGTATCTCTTTTTCTTTCCCTTTCTTGCTTTGCAGGATCTTTCTTTTTGGTGCCATTTTCCCTAAGTCATGAAAACATAATTACCTTAGTTTCTTCATACAGTTTGTGTTTTCACTATTTTGGGGAGATTTCCAAATAAGCAATCTTGGTTTTCTTTTGTTTTTTGGGGAATATTTTCTAAATACCTATTGTTTGTTTTCTTTCTCAATTTGGGGAATATTGGGGGATGTATATCCTATTTTGCTACGTTTGATAGATCAATTATAATACTGCACTTTTGTTATCTTTCACTGTTGTTCTCAGATTGATTTGTTCAGTCTGAGTCCACAAAGTAAATTAATCCGGCCCCCAGTCAGCGGACTTCGAAGAGTCGTCAGTTGGGATTCTTATCCGTCAGTGAGACATGAAACCATCTTATTCTTACTTCGGAAGATTCAACTTCCCGTTTCGCTCTGATACCAACTGTAACACCCCGCCCTTTTCACTCTAATAATTCAGAGTTTATATTTTTTTCTTAAATATAATAATCATGTGATCGGGGAGGAGTGTCACGACGCGAGTTAAGTTCGGATCTCTAAATCCGACCTTTAACTGGCGAAGCCCACGTGTGTATGAACTAAGTCCATAAAACTGATCCGCACATGGTACAAATACAACTTGCGGAATTAACTTAGTCTTAAACTAATTGAGGTTACAATAGATCCTAAGACTAATCCATTTTTAACTTAAGATAGCAAAGTACAAGATTTATTTTCCAAAATTACCAAATAACCTTAGTCTATCATTCATTCCAAACCATCCAAAATAAAGCAAACCATAGCATCTACCTAACTACATATTACATGCCAACACATTCAATTACCAAATTACATTGTCCGCATAAATCAAATAACAAGTCCATAAATAGTCCATTCAAAGTTCATTCCAAATCATTCAAACCGCCCAAGTTTCCTTGCTTGGTCCCCTTCTCGATCCTCAATCTTTGACTTTCCTGCGTCATCCACTAAGGATATAGATAGGACGTTAGATCAACACGTCCAGTAGTGTTTCCGAATAGGGCTACCACATGGTTAGTTGAAAACATGCAAATAGTATAATAATAATACAAGTGTGACAAAATTCCATAAAAAAACATGCTATGTATGAAATGAACATGGAATGAGTCCCACCCATCACCATTCAACGTAGTCATCACTTGATAGGATTCTCATCGTCAAGGTAACCCACAGTGATCTTTCGGATGCCTCGACGGAGTGTGGCCTCTGGATTCCTCCTGATGGGATTTTCATCATCAGGGTACCCCACAGTGGTCTTTCGGACGCCCCGACGGAGTGTGGCCTCCGGTTACAACACCATTATCCCATGCGATGCATGAGATGTCTATGCAAACATTACATTTAGAAATATAACTTTACATTCACCAAAACTTAGCAAAATCAACTTAAAACAGTAAATAGGAGTGTGGTTACAATAAAGGTAGGAAACCTACACTAGATTACTTTGCTTGACCCTTCCTTTGAGCCGTCTTCCGATCATGGCTTGTACACCGTTCTAGAAATCCAAATACCCTATGTACATAGAAGCAAGTTAATCATTTGACCATATGATTCTAATTTGATCTAAATCCCAAAAATCCACTTTGTGGGGTTCGGCCATACCCCATGGCCGAACCTCACCCATTTAAACCTTGGTCACTCTTTTATTTAATTAAAACCATCTAAGTATCCCAAACTTTCAAATGAACCTTGGTAGGGTTCGGCCATACATTATGGCTGAACCTTACCATTTTGGTTTTCGCCCATTTATCCAATCATATGACCATTTTATTTTTGATCATTTCAGCCATAATTACGATTGTGCCATTGAAACCAACCTTTGCTTTAAATTAGCTAACTACCATCGCCTAACATAAAACCATTTTAGTGGGGTTCGGCCATACATATGGCCGAACCTCACCTCTTAATTTTCAATCCGCTAATCTTTCATTAATCCAATTCGAATTATAAACTTATCACTAAGTCCACCAAGTGACCCTTTAGTGGGGTTCGGCCATACTACATGGCCGAACCTCACCAAACTGATTTGTCCATCTTTCCATCATCTTTGATGGCTAATTAATTTCTTATATTAAGTCCATAGATAAACCTATCTTATTCTTAAATCAAAGCACATAATGATTACATAATATCTATCCTACACTTAACCCAAATAACCATCAAAAACAGTCCATGGGGTTAGGCCATACACATGGCCGAACCCCAAGGTTTCCTTGATGTAAACCCTCCAATATTTGTCCATAATTTTTTATCAGCACTTAGCTTAATAAACACATAATTCAGCCATGTAATAACTGGTCGAAATCAGTGACCTTATCTCCCTTTAAAATCCTTTAAAAGAACTTCAATACATAATATGAATTTCATCTCTCAAATACCATAAAAATCACCAAGATTTGCCCATGGGGTTCGGCCATCCAAAGGGCTGAACCCTATGGTGCATATTTTACAACTTTTAAACATCATAATCCCATATTTAAACCATTGATGGATCTGGCCATACGATGGCCAGATCTCATTTTCTTAACCAATCTATTAAACAAGGGTTCAAAATGCACTTACGAATACCGCGTCTCCTTTGGTTCTTTTGACTCCTTCTTTGACCCTTTATTTCCTTGACCTCTCCTTCTCTCTTACTGTTCTTTGGACTGAGACTGATCTTGTTGCAAGTTCCTTGAGATAATTCAACCAGATGACAAGGATTTGAGAGAGAGAGAGAGAGAAAGAGAGGGAGAGAGAAAGAATTTTGGCTTTGAATGGAATTGACAACCTTGTTGCCAAAACCCTTTTGATGATTTTTGTCTTGATGAAAGGATTCAATCTAAGGACTGGTTAAGCAACCAACTGCTGCTCTTAGTTTTGGAAAGATGGAGGACGTCCAAGAGAGAGATAGTGATAGTAAAAATGAAACTTCTTTGGCTAAATTCGATTCAGCCCATGTGATCTCCTTGGTACCATAAATTGTAACTCTTATTGCATTTATCTTCAACTCTTATTTCATTTGGGGGTTTCATCCTTGAGATGAAACCCTCCAACGGTTTTGACCCTTGCCTTTCCATCTAAGATGGGTAATCCCTCATGGTTCCAACGTGTGTAATAATTTGAATGTGAAACCTTTGTGTAACCTTCACTTCTTAATACCTTCCTTCTCTCATTACCAATTCAAATTGGAGTTTCATCTTAAGATGAAACTCTTCCCCTCCTCCAACATCTCCGATGTAACTTCAAAATGTAACTCTCATTTGTTTAGTACTTCCCTTGGGGTTTCATTTTTTGAAATGAAACACACCATGTTCCAACGACTCTATGCATGTCCTTGTGGTTTAAATCTTCCCCTCATTCATCTCTCATTAACAATTCAAATTGGAGTTTCATCTTAAGATGAAACTCTTCCCCTCCTCCAACTTCTCCCATGCAACTTCAAAATGTAACTCTCATTTCATTCATCACTTAGATGGGAGTTACATGCATGGTAAAGCCTCCCATGCAGCCAACGTTTTCATTGTGTTTAAAACTTACAACCAGCCTACACCACCATCTTACACACACTTCACTCATTAAAATACTTATTCCATCTACCTCATTTATTTAACTCACCCAACTCAACTCATTCATTTAATGTAACTCAACTAATAAATTCAACTCAACTAAAGCCATCATTCATTTCAACTCAAACCTAACTCAAGCAATTAATAAACTTAAATTAACTAAGCTTGAACTCAATCCAAGATTAATCATGCCATTCACGACCCATTGGGTCCCATTTAGCCATTTTGACCCATTTGACCCAATTACAACTCTTGACCCGTTTGAGTCCATTTCATCCATTTATTTGCCTTGTAAATAAAACTACTAACCACTGACCCATTTAAATTCAACTCAAATATACCACAATGGCAATTCCGTAAATATGAATAAATTCATATAAATTGATAACTTTGAAATTCCAGGGTGTTACAGAACCCATGGAGAGATATTGATGGACTTACATGTTTTTGGACTATGAAAAGGATGGGGGAATGTTGGTAATATTAATAGGTTTTATATGTTACGGATATAGGGAAAGGACCTCATGCATGCCTAAGATAAGGTATATGATCAAGATCATGGTTTGGCCCTTGCATGGCCAAACCCTAGATTTCTATGTAACGCCCCGCCCTTTTTCACTTACTTTCCGAAAACCAGAGTCTTTTTTTTTTTTTAAAGTGATAGAGAGCGGGACGTCACAACGCGAGCTAAGTCCAAACTTCTAAAGTCCGACCTTAACTGGCCAACCCTATGTGTGCATGGACTAAGTCCATGAAAGCGGTTCACACATAGTAAAACATAATCTTTGCAGAATTTAACATAACTAACTGCGGATTATAATAGAACTTAAGACTACTCCATTTTAGATAGCAAAGTACTTAGTCATTTAACCAAATTAACTTAAATTAAATATCCATACCAAACCATTCACAAACCATAGCAAATATCTAAATTATTACATGCCGAAATCTAACTACTCAAATTACATGTCCTTGAGTAACTTAATAAAATAACACAAAACATTCCCAAGTTCTTATGCTTGGCTCCATTCACAATCCTCATTTCCTTTGTTTCCTGTTTCATTCACTAGGGTAGAAGTAGGGCGTTAGAACAACGCGCCCAGTAGGAATTCTAAATAGGGCTAACACATGGGTTAGTAACAAAATCATATATAATATCATATCATCAAAATCATATGAAATCATGCCAAGCCATATGACTTATGCAATGAGTCCCACCCATCTCAATATTTAAAACCTCTTGATGGAATTCTCCTCATCAAGGAATCCCCACGTGGTCTTTCGGACCCCCCGACGGAGTGTGGCCTCCGGATTCTTCTTGATGGGATTATACACATCAAGGCCTTCCCACGATTGCCTTACGGACGCCCTGACGGAGTGTGGCCTTTGGTTACAAACTCCCCTCCCATGCCATGCATGGAATGTACATGTCCATATGCTATGTAATATATGTAACCATAGCATTAAAAATTCCACTTTTTAAACATAATATTTTTACAACATAAATCAACAAAATAAAAATAAAACATATTATATAACCATGTTCCAATGAGGTAGAATCCTACCCAAGACAACTAAGGTGTCCTTGAGCTTTAAACTGGCAACCGTTCACGATCGTGCCCCTTTTGTGAAGTCCCGTTACCTTATAACATATCCATGAATTAAACCAACAACCCATTTGATTTGTAATGGTATCTAAGTTAAACAACACAACTTGTGGGGTTCGGCCATACACCATGGCCGAACCTCACTTACTTTGATTTTAACCCTTAATCCACCAAAATCCACCTTAGTGGGGTTCGGCCGTACAACATGGCCGAACCTCACCATCTTGATTTTGGTCCCTCTTTTTGATCCTTGACCATTCGAACCGATGTGGGTCCAAGGTCATGCATTCTTTGATTCATTAGTTGAAACATATTTAAGTTAATCATTTAATATGAATAACACCTTGAATCCACAAAACATTCCCCATGGGGTTCGGCCATATACCATGGCCGAACCCATGGTCTTTCATTTCCATGATTCATTCGTACATCTAAGCCACTTGTATAAATCCATATCTAATACCACCACCCATGGGGTTCAGCCATACACCATGGCCGAACCCATGGTCCTTCAATTTTAACTATATTTACCTTTTTACCATTATTCTTTCTATGACTAAATTGTCCTATCATTTTTACATATCTAGGTCCATAATTGACCCATAAACCTAAATCCATAGATGGCCCACTAATCATGACATACAACCGGAACAATTCCCTAACAAAAGTCTCCATTCCATAACTTGATAACCATACATAGCACTTGGTGGGGTTCGGCCATACACCATGGCCGAACCTCATCCTTTGGTCTTGGTGCTCCTCTTTTCCATTCTTTTTGATCCAACAGCCCAACACCTTTCTAAATCATTAACCATTTCAAAATTCATTACAAATGACCACCCTATCCATCATTGTCTCTCCATATGGCCGAACCCTATGGTTCCTTATTTCCATTAAAACCTATTCTACATCTATGATTGCTTCTCATACTTCCATCCATTTAAATCCTTTTAAAACTTTAACAAAATCAAACACATACACTTATGATTTCCTTCCTTCAAATCCAATAAAATCAAACCAATATATTTTCATGGGGTTCAGCCATACAAAGTGGCCGAACCCTATGTCCATGTTCTTCCCTTTTAAACATCATTTTAAACCCATAAAACTTCCTTGACTCTTTCCATGGGGTTCGGCCATACATCATGGCCGAACCCTGTGGTTCCTTATCTCCTTTTCTAAATTCAATAGCCATGATTTTAACCCTTGATGGGTTTGGCCATACAATGGCCGAATCATGTTTCCTTGACCATCTTATTTAACAAGAGTTTATTGAGCACTTACCAATCCCGCGACTCCTCCGGTTCTTTCACTCCTAAATGATTTTTTCCTTCCTTAGTCCCTCCTTCCTTCCTTCTTGATCTTTAGCCGAGACTAACCTTGCTGGAAACCCCTTGAAGTGGTTCGGCCAACTAATATGGATTGAGAGAGAAAAGCTTGAAATCAAATTATTCTAAGTCCTTTTTGATCTTGAGAGGAGAATCGGCCTTGAGATGATTTTGAGGGAGAGAAGAACAGCCAAGAGGGAGAGGGAGAGTATGAGATGAATGTCCAATTGTTTTGTTCCCAATGAGATGGTCGGCCAAGGTGATGGTTTTGGTGCAGCCCATGTGTAACTCCCATTTCCTTAATCTTCCTGTTTAATGCTTCCAGTGGGGGTTTCATCCATGAGATGAAACTCCCAAGGCTCCAACGGCTGTAATGAGGTGCCTTGTGTAACCTTTACAAACATCATTCATCTTCCATCTTGGAGTTTCATCCATGAGATGAAACTCCCATGTGCCCAACGACATGTGTTTGTTTGAAAAGTGTAACCGCCACCCCTCCATTATTTGCCCATGTGGGAGTTTCATCCATGAGATGAAACTCCTTGTGCCCAACGGTTTGCCTTCTTGTCTTGTGTAGCACCTTAAACCGTCCTCCTCCTTTTGGTGTTCCATTGGGGGTTTCATCCATGAGATGAAACTCCCATGCCAACGTGTATTATGGTTTGAATTTGAATTAAGAAACTCCTCACCTTGTGTAACTCCCACAAAAACGCCACTTCCATTCATTATCCATCTTTTGGAGTTTCATGCAAAATAGACCTTCCATACATCCAACGTGTACCCTTGGATTTGAATTATGTAACCCCCAAAACCTTTCCATCCAACTCACATTTATTTTGAATTTACTTAACTCACTTAACTCAACTCATCCATTTAATTCAACTCAATCATTTAATTCAACTCAACTATTTGATTCCATTTCCAACTCAAATCAGCCCCAACCAAATTACGCTTGGACTCACTTGGTGGTCAACCAAGTCAACTATGACCCATTGTGTCCCTTTTGGGCATTTTGACCCAAATAACAACCTTGACCCAGTTAAACACATCTTACCCATATAAGGTCCATGTCCATTAATTTATAATTTAAATAGACAAAATTCATGTAAATTGATATCTTAAAAATCTGGGGTGTTACATTCTATGTATATGGATCATGAGAACTAAAAAGGATTTGGATGAGGTTCAGCAATGGTGTATGGCCGAAACCCATCAAGGGATATAATCATAAGTATGTGATTTTTAAGAGTAAATGATGAACCATAGGGTTCGGCCATGTTGTATGGCCAAACCCTATGGAAGGATATTGGTGATTTATAACGAGTTTTAAAGGATGATAATCATAGATGTATGTTGGTAAGTTTAAAAGGTTTTAAATGGATGCATGATTAGTGATTTTAAAGGGTTTTAAGGGAGGGAAATAATGGAGGAATGCTATGATTTTAAATGGTCTCAAATGTTGTAAATGGTGAAGAACCATGGACCATGGGTTCGGCCATGTTGTATGGCCGAACCCCATGGAGAGATATTGATGGACTTAGATGTTTTTTGACCATGAAAAGGATGGGGGAATGTTGGTAATTTTAATAGGTTTTAAATGTGGTAAATGATGATCTAAAATGAGGAACCTAGATGTATGATTAAACCCCCCCCACCCCCCCATCATGAAGGGACCTTGGTTATGGATCTAGTGTTGTAAATGACTTAAGAAAAAGGATGAAAAATGACATCATGGTTTCGGCCATGTTGTATGGCCGAACCCCATGGCCTATTTTATGGACCATTGATCGATCATTTGGTAGATCCATGCATGTTTAAATGAATGAATGATCTAGCTAAGGAATGGAGGGACTTGTTAGGGATTTATGTCATGTTAATGAATCATTTATGGATCTATGTTTATGGATCATTTTTGGACCTAAGCATGGGTAAATAAATTAGGTGATGGAAATAATGGCAAAGATGTAAATGGGGTGAAAATGAAGGACCATGGGTTTGGCCATGGTGTATGGCCGAACCCCATGGAGAATGTTTTTGTGGACTTAGGGTTTTATTAATGGTAAATGATTAACTTATGGGTGTTTGGATTAATGAATCAAAGGATGGCATGATCTTGGACCCACATGATTAAAATGATCAAAGGGCAAAAAAAGGGGCCCAAAACCAAGGGAGTGAGGTTCGGCCATGTTGTATGGCCGAACCCCACTAAGGTATTTTGTGGACTTAAGTATGGCTGGAAATTAAATGGAACATTGATTTGACTTATTGATATGTAATAAGGTAACGTGATCTCACAAGCGGTGTACGATCGGTGAGCAGTTTTCGGACGAAAACACAAGGACACATTAGTTGGTCATTGGTAGGATTCCTACCTCATTGAAAACCATGGAATATGTATATGTGAATGTTTTACTTGAATTATTTTGGTATCAAATGATAAGTCTTATGATGGGATTTTAATGCTATGATGTTATTATTATTACATAGCATATTGCACTTGCATCTCATGCATGGCATGGGAAGGATGAAATGAATCCGGAGTCCGTGCTCCATCGGGGCAACTGATAGACAAGCGTGGGGATACCTTGATGAGGGTTTTCCATCAAGAGGGGTACTGTGATTTGAGATGTAACTGGAGTCCACGCTCCGTCGGGGCGACCGATAAACAAACATGGGGATACCTTGATGTGCATTATCGATACTATTTGATTGTTATACCTTGATGAGGGTTTTCCATCAAGAGGGATATAATGTGATGTGATTGTAACCGGAGTCCATGCTCCGTCGGGGCGACCGATAAACAAACGTGGGGATATGTGATTGCAATATGGATGATGGGTGGGACTCATGGCATATGACACCCATGGCATGGCATTGACTTGCATGGTTTTGACATTACTTATATCTATGTGTTTTGTTTATACTAATCCATGTGTCGACCCTACTCGGAGTACCTACTGGGCGCGTTCTCTAACGCCCTACTTCCACCTTAGATGATGACACAGGAAATGGACGAAGCGAAGGACGTGGTCGGAGCCAAGTCTAGGAGCTTGGAGGAGCTAGATTGATTTATTTAAGTTTTATTTATGGAAATGTAATTTGAGTAATTAGCTCGTTGGACTGTAATAACTTAGACTAATTGCTATGGTTTGGACTTTACTTTTGGACATTCTAAGTTAAGGTATTTATTAATTAAGTGATGTACTTCCTTGCTATTTAATAATTGGTAGGATAGACTCTATTATAATTATGCATTAAGTTTACATTCCGTAAGCTTAACTTATTACGTGTGAACAATTTTAGTGGCTTAGTCCACGCACACGTAGGGTTGGCCAGTTAAGGGCCAGGCTTTGGAAGCTCGGACTTAACTTGCGTCGTGACGTCCTGCTCTTTTGTCACTATTTTATTTCAAAAAAAAAAAAATAGACTCTAATTTTCGGCATAGTTAAAAGGGGCGGGGCGTTACACATGTATGGTTGGCCAGTTAAGGGCCGGGCTATGGAAGCTCGGACTTAGCTCGCGTCGTGACATCCCGTTCTCTCTCACTCTTTATTTCAAATAAATAAATATACTCTGATTTTCGGCCAGTGAAAAAAGACGGCGCATTACATTTCATCCATAAATCTTAAATTCAATCAATTTAACAATTTAAATAGACAAGATCCAATATTTATGCATTGAAAAATCCGGGTGTTACATCAAGTGAGCCGGTGTACGGTCCGATTTCGATGTATGAGTTGGGAGCTCAACACTTTGAGCGGGGCACGTAGGTGTTTCTTAACTCTTGACTAGTGTATTGATCGTTTTCAGTGTTCCCCCTGCTTTTTTGTCTTGAGTTTCGCTAGGCGTGGACCAGATGTGTGGATCGTGCATTTTGACCTTGGAGTTAGCGTTGGAGGTCGGTTTACGAGTTTTGGAAATGTCAAAGTTTGATGTCATCTTGGGATGGATTGGCTGTCCTTCTTTCAGGTTACCTTGGATTGTTGCTGTAGGCGGGTGTTGTATCTGTAACATCCCAGATTTTCAAGTTATTAATATAAATGAAAATTACCCATCTAATTTGTGAATTATTAGATATGGACCTTATATGGGTAAAGTGTTGGGTCATTGCACAATTAAGACCCAACGGATGTGGAAATGGTTTCAATAAAATTAAATGGGGCTTAATTAAATTCGTAATGCATTATGTCTATAATTAAATTATTATGCACATAAAAGGAACTTGGAGGATTATTATGGCCGTGTATGAAGGTTTGCATAATCCATGATTATGCGCATAAAGAGCCTAAGAATGGAATATAGATTACATGGCCGTGTGTGGGAGATATGCATATCCATGAGGATGCGCATAAGATCATTTTAAAAGGGGTATTTCCTTGGTTAAGAGTGAAATTAAGGGATTACTAAATAAAAAAGTTGTCTTAAGATTAAAATTAGACATTGCTTTGCCGTGTGTGGGATAGGCGCAATCCATGTTGATGCGCCAAAAGGGAGTCCCTTCCTTGTTAAAAACGGCAATTGCCATTTCAATAAGATTGGCCGAGTGGAGGTTTTAACAAGGGGAGCATTAGCATATTCTAATTAGGACTCTCCAAAATAAGAAAGGGGCACATGGTAATTGCTATCTTAATAAGATAGGATCGAGTGGAATAAAAGATAAGGGCAGCAAGGGGCGCACGGCATTCATAAATCAAGAGAAGAGAAAGCAGCCAACAAGGGTGCAAGGAAGAGAAAGATTGGAAGAGCAAGAACAAGCGAAGGAAAACGGGAGGAGTCGCGGAACCGGTAAGTGATTTGATAATTTTGTTTAAAAAAAATAAAGAACTATAGGGTTCGGCCATGTTGTATGGCCGAACCCCATAGAAGAGAATTGGGAGATGAATATAGTATTTTTAATGGAAAGGATGAACCATAGGGTTCGGCCATGGTGCATGGCCGAACCCCATGGAAAGACATGGTTTAATGTATGGATTTTTAATGAGGAGAACTACTGGGAGTTGGTTAATAAATTTATATGGGTTTTAATGGATGCTTTCGGTGAAGATCCTAGACCATGGGTTCGGCCATGGAGTATGGCCGAACCCCATAAATATTTATGGAATTATGTTCATGTACTTAGAACATGGAAAATGATGGGAAAGGTTATTTATGATTTATTTTAAATGGATAGAACGTTTGATGGTTTAAGATGCAATTAGATCATGAAAACCATGGAGGGTTATGATGTTTTGATTGCATTTAAAAGAGAACATTATGAACCAAAGGGTTCGGCCATGGTGTATGGCCGAACCCCATGGAGGTGTATTGGTATTGTTAATGGATTTTAATTGATGAAATTGGAAAGCTAAACATCATAGGGTTCGGCCATGGTGTTTGGCCGAACCCCATGAATCTTGTTAGTGGGTTATTTATTAGCTTAAGTATATTATAAATGAGAATAATGGAATGATAGCCATGGATGGCAATATTGTAAATAGGTGAAAATAATGGACATAGGGTTCGGCCATGGCGTATGGCCGAACCCCATGAATTATATGATGGATCATGTGTTGGAATATTTTAAGGGACACTTAGAGTGGTTATGCATGTTTAAGGTAATGAGGGATTTAATTACATATAGACCTATGTTCATGGTTTATGTTATTGGTTATATTATTAGGTATAATGGCATTATTGTAATTAAGTGAATTAATGGACCATGGGGTTGGCCATGGTGTATGGCCGAACCCCATGGGAATTATTTGGTGGACATAGGGTCTATGTATGGCATATTAAAATGAATGAAATATTAATTAAAGATTACACCAATGGCAAAGTTGTAATAAAGGGTGAAAGTGATGAATCATGGGTTCGGTCATGATGTATGGCCAAAGCCCATGAGGAATGGTTTATGGACTTAGGCATAATAGGAAATCAAATGGAACATGGTTTAATTGATTGACGTATCATAAGGAAACGGGACCTCACAAGGTGTGTACGATCGTGAGCGGTTACCGGACGAAAGCGCAAGGACACGTAGTGGTCTTTGGTAGGATTCCACCTCTTTGAAACCATGGGTTTATGTACAATGTTTTTATCTTATTTGATGATTTTATGTTGAAAAGATGTGTTTCAAATGTGAGGTTTTAATGCTATGTTTCTTATATAAAATAGCATGTGTTTCAAATGTGAGGTTTTAATGCTATGTTTATTATATAAAATAGCATGTGTTTCATTGGCATCTCATGCATGGCATGGGGTGAAGGATATGTAACCGGAGGGGCCACACTTCGTCGGGGCGTCCAAAAAACCTATGTGGGATACCTTGATGTGCTTTTCCATCAAGAAAAAACTGGAGGGGCCACACTCCCTCGGGGAGTCCGAAAGACCTATGTGGGAGTACTTATGTGTACATGTGATGGGTGGGACTCATTGCATTTGACATCATGACATGGCATGGTTTATATGGTTTTGGACATTATGATATTATTATGCATGTTTTGTACTAACCCTGTGTTAGCCCTAATTGGAATACCTACTGGGCGCGTTGTTCTAACGCCCTATTTCAACCCTAGTGGATGATACAGGAAGTAAGGAGAACGATAACGTGAAACGGGCCAAGCATAGGAGCTTTGATGCTTTAGTTTATATTTTGATTAAGTTACTTATGGACTTGTAATTTGAGTAACTAGACTTCGGACATATAATAACTTAGATGATTTTCCATGGTTGGATTTTTACTTGGATAATTATGTTGTGTTAATGATGATTAAGGATTTGACGTACTTTGCTATCTGAAATGGAATAGAACTAAGTTCTATTATAATTCCGCATGTTTTGATTTTAATTCCGCATATTGATGTTGTTATGTGTGAAACGTTTTCAGGGACTTAGTCCATGCACACATATGGTTGGCCAGTTAAGGGTCGGACTTTAGAAGTTCGGACTTAGCTCGAGTCGTGACGTCCCGTTCTCTATCACTCTCTGTTTATATAAAAAAAAATAGACTCTGATTTTCGGAAAGCTAAGCGAGTGAGAAAGGGCAGGGCGTTACAGTTGGTATCAGAGGGAACCAGAAAGATTGAATCTTTCGGAGTAAATTAATCCGGCCCTCGTGCATTAATTTATTTCGTTAGACTCAATGGATGATAGTAAAGGAAGTACAGTCAAAATAATTGGATTTATCCAACATAGCAAAATAGGATATATTTCCCCGAAAACAAAGAAAAATCAAGAGTGCTTATTTGGAAATTTCCCCAAAAGTAGAGAATACAAACTTTACGATGAAAACTAAGTCATGATGTTTTTCAATGGCTTAAGGAAAGATGCCTCCAAAGATGAATACCCGACAAAACCAGAAAATGAAGGAAAAGGAGGTAGAAACCTCTCAACATGAAAGGGAGGTAGAAAAATCTCAACATGAAGAGGAGGAATGACAATCTCGACATGAAGAAGAACAACCATCCCACCAAGAGGAGGAAGAACAAAGCAACATGAATATACCGGTGGTGCCTCCTGAACTACAAAACTTGGTTAAAGCAGTGGTCACTTCGGTGCTTCAACAGCACTTGAACGGGAATGGAACCACCAACGAGTCCAATGACAGGAGTATGGTCAGGGACTTCTAGCAGCAGCGCCCTCCTTACTTCAAAGGAAGAGAAAGGGCTGTCGGATCAGAAAATTGGCTGAAAAAGATCACTCAGCTCCTGACCCTACTCAAGATCACGAGTAATGCTGACAAGATTTTACTAGCCACATCACAACTGATCGATGATGCCGGTAAATGGTGGGAGGTGGTAGAGAAGCAGCGAGCACTTCTTTCGGAAGAAGAGAGGACTGCAATGACTTGGGAGCAGTTTTTAGCTAGCTTCCTAGACCATTATTTCCCTGAGGAGGAGAAGGAACGTCAGACTCAAGCTTTTCTATCTTTGGTACAAGGTACCATGACGGTGGCAGAGTACCACCATGTGTTTCTCAGTTTGTCTATATATGCATTTTATATGGTGGATACAGAGTATCGAAGGGCACGCAAATTTGAGCGGGGCTTTCGGCCAAGCATTAGGGCCAAGGTAACCATATTCAAGGTAGCTACTTTAGCAGAGGTGGTCAACAAGGCCACTATAGCAGAACAAGAGATGGCTGAGTTGGTGCATTTTGACAACCGCCGAGCTCAGAGTGGGAGGGGTACATTTCAGCCCAACAAGAGGTTCCGACCGAAATTTAACAGACCCTCACCATCCACTGGGTCAACGGGGGGCTTTCGTCCCAATCATCCCTTCCCATCTGCATCAGTCACTCAGGCTCTTAGAGGGGTGAGCAACTGCTTCCATTGTGATCAGCCGGGCCTTTTTAAGAGGGAATGTCCACAACTCAACAAACCCTCTAATTCTAGGGGTTCATTTCGCCCACCAGCTAGGCCAGCTAATTCACAATGAGGCAGAACATTTATTCAGGTAGGACAGATGCCTACAGGATCGGGACGGTTATTTACCTTAGCACCTCCAGCAGCAGAGGATCACTCTGTGATTCAAGGTATGGCGGTAGTCAGTAGTTCCTACACCTTTGCTTTATTTGATTCTGGAGCATCTCACTCTTTCATATCTGTAACGCCCGCCCCTTTTCACCGTAAAATCAGAGTACATTTTTTTTTTAAATGAAAGTGACAAAGGGCGCGGACATCACGACGCGAGTTAAGTTCAAGCTTCTAAAGCCCGGCCCTTAACTGGCCAACCCTACGTGTGCGTGGCACGAAGTCCATGGAGAACAGTTCACACGTAGACAGCAACATCAAGGAATAATACAACTATATGCGGAACTAACAATAAGGACTATCCTACAAATTTGAGATCGCAGGGAAGATAACATCCATTTAAAATTACTACAATACCTCAAAATCATAATGTCCATAATATAATCCCAAAACATAGCAAGTAATCTAATTTATTACATTTCCGACAAGCTAAACTATTGCAAATTACATTATCCGAAATAAACATTAGTAACTATCTAGCACGCCTTTCCAAGCTCTTTAGCTTGGCTCCCGTCTCTTCCTCCCGCTTCGCCACCTCCTGTGTCATCAGCTAGGGTAGAAGTAGGGCGTTAGACAACGTGCCCAGTAAGACTCCAAGTAGGGCTAGCACATGGATTAGTAATAACAGCATACAGATAATAACCCAATGCAAGCTGATAAACCATCATATAATGAAACTATAAAGTAAATGCCATGTCATGGGTGTCTATGTTATGCATCCCACCCATCATCCAAACCATATAATATCATATCCCTCTTGACGGCACGGCCTCGTCAAAATATACACAATCCCCAATCATCCCCTTGGATGGCAAAACCTCGTCCAGATATAACCAATCACAAATCATCCCCCTGGACGGCAAAACCTCGTCCTGATATAACCAATCACAAATCATCCCCCTTGATGGAAGAACCATCATCAAGGTATCATAATTACATACAACATCCCTGATAAATCAAATACATTAAAATACCTCCATGTCTGTTTATCGGTCACCCCGACGGAGCATGGACTCCGGGTTCATTTCATCTTTCCCCTGTCATATTCCTCCCATGCCATTCATGAGATGTAGATGTCATATGCCATGTAATGAATAAATAACAAACCATGACATTTAAAAATCCCATCAATAATACATATAACTTGATTATAAAAGAAAATCAAGAAAAGCCTCAATGATCACATCATAGCTTTAAAACCATTTATAAACCAATCATATACTTACCAGAATAAATCAAATGAAAGCCCCTACATAATACATAATTCAAAACCAATCTTAACCAAACCATATAATTTTCAAAGTAATTTAAAGAAACCATCACTCCATCCATGGCTTACAAAAAGGTTAGAATCCTACCGATTACCGATTCGCGTCCTTTTTCCGTATTCGTCCGACAATCCGGCTACCGACTCGCGTACCACTCGCGCTATCCGACACCTTATTAAATTACCAATTAGTCCATATTGTCCCATTTCCAAGCCCATAAACCATATCTTAGTGGTTTCTTCATTTTAGCCAATAATTACCATTTGTGCCACTACCCCTTTACATAACCAATTACACATTCATTCATGCCTATTTAAGCCCAAAATTGATCCACAACCTAAGTCCATTAATGATCCCTAAACTTAGAGTGATTTCCCTCAAATTTCCACTTCTTTCTTCTCTCCTTCTCTTCTATTCTCCTTAACTCTCTTCCTCTCCTTCCTTAGAGCATGGGACGGCAATGGAGAATGGGAGGGATGGAGTTTGTGAAGAAAAGATGAGAATGAGATAACCAATAAGACTTATCTCCATTTTTCACTTTAATTTAATGATCCCACCAACCTTAAGATATTTTATTTGCTTTATGGTGGTGGTTATCCAAACCACCACCCAAGCCCAACGTTTTTAACATTTTGAGGTGGGGTAGCTTGGTCTCCATTTGACCAATCTAACCCCATGTAGCCACCAACTTATTAATTTAAGTATTTAATTAATTTGATAATTAAGTTAGGTTAATTCATTTTTATTTAACCTAATTCCCATTATTCCACCCATGGTTGACCAAGTCAACCATGGTGGCCTGCCCCACCAATCATTGGTCCACATGCCACCTCATTTGATGAGGTGGAGGTGGGTCCCAATTGGCCATGTCACTTAGGCCTAATTAATACTAACTTAGGTGATTAAAAATCAATTCAACCCACTTCCCTTATTGGATCACCACTGGGCCCATGGCCCAATTAAGTTCTCTCCTATCCATTTACCTTAGAGTTTGCATTATTTTGACCCATTAAGTCCCAAATGGGTATTGGGCCCAATTTGTCTATCCTTGGCCCAATTTGACCATCATTGACCATTAAGATAAATTAAATCCAATACATAACCCATTGGGCCCTAGTTGGGCCTTTGTCCACATTTTGATCCATTTACTATCTATTCCATCCAATTTCCAATTTCCACCATAAAAGAATAAATAATAACACATATATATTACTTTACAACTTTCGGGCCATTACATCAACCATTATTGACCAATTAAATGAATTCCATCCAACCCATGGTCCATTGGACCATACTTGGGCCTTTGCCCAAATTTTGATTCACTTAACATTTATTCCACTAAAATTCTCAATTTCCATCATTAAAATAAATAATGACCACAGATATACTGATTCACAAATTTCGGGTCATTACAATATCTGCAACTGGAACTTTAATACAAAAACTGTCCACATCACTCACCATTATATCCCCCGTCGGAGACGCATCATTAGGGCTTATATGCACAGCAGTGAATACTGAACTCGCTGGACTCAGATTTGATTTCAATTATTTGGTACTCAATATGACAGAGTACGATATTATCTTCAGCATGGATTGGTTGGCTAGTTTTCAGGCCAACATTGATTACTATCGCCACAGGGTGACATTTTGGTCACCCGAGGGAAAACAACATGTGGTGTGTACTGACAAACAAAGCAGAATGCATGAAGGGTTGAATCATCTGGTATTGAACAGTATCCAAACCAACAAGGCACTGGTGACTGAACTTCTGGCAATAGTAAAGGACTATGCGGTCGTATTTCCAAAAGAACTTCCTAGCTTGCCTCCCATGAGGGAGATTGATTTTGAAATCAAGTTGTATCCTGGCACATCACCTGTGTCATTACCACATTACCGGATGGCACCAGCAAAGATGTCAGAGCTAAAGAAGTAGATTGATGAACTGCTCAGACTGGGTTGCATCCAGAACAGTACATCGGCTTGGGGAGCTCTGGTTTTATTTGTGAAGAAGAAGGATGGTTCACTCCATATGTGTGCGGATTATCGAAAACTGAACCAGCTGTCGGTCAGAAACAGGTACCCTCTACCCAAGATCGATGATTTATTTGATCAACTTAGAGGTTCCAGTCATTTCTCTACGATTGACCTAATGTCCGGATACCATCAAATCCGGGTTAGGGAGGAGGACATAGAAATGACACCCTTCAGAACGCGGTATGGACTCTATGAGTATGTAGTCACGCCGTTTGGATTCACCAATGCACCGGCTGTGTTCATGGATTTAATGAACAGGATCTTCCGTCCTCACTTTGATCAATTTGTTACTATATTTATTGATGACATCCTGATCTATTCCAAAAGTAAGGAAGAACATGCTGAACACCTGAGGATAGTTCTGGACACTTTGAGGAAGAACAAACTATATGCCAAAGCCCGCAAATGTGATTTTTGGTTATCTGAGGTCAACTTTTTGTGGCATTTTATATCAGCAAAAGGTATAGCTGTGGATCAGGGCAAGGTGGCGAAGGTAAGAGATTGGAAAGCACCGAAAAATGTGACTGAGATCCGTAGCTTTCTGGGATTGGCCTGCTACTATCGGAAGTTTATCATGGACTTCTCAAAAATTGCATCTCCACTTACTCGACTCACTCAGAAAGGAGTCAAATATGAGTGGTTAGATCTGTGCAATCAGAGATTTGAAGAATTGAAGGAGAGACTTACAATTGCTCCTATTTTAATTTTGCTGGAAAGAGGCAAGGGTTATGAGGTATATTACGATGCTTCAGGAGAGGGACTGGGGTGTTCACTCAGTCAAAGTCATCGTGTGGTGGCTTATGGTTCAAGACAATTGAAAATACATGAACTCATCTATCCTACGCACGATCTTGAACTAGCCGCAGTGGTCTTCTCTCTTAAAAGTTGGAGACATTATTTATATGGCGAGAAATTTGAAGTGCTTTCAGATCATAAGAGCTTGAAGTACTTGTTTGATCAGAAAGAGCTCAACCTGAGGCAGCGCAGATGGATGGAATATCTGCAGGATTATGAGTTCGCACTTCGTTATCACCCTAGCAAGGCGAACAAGGTGGTGGATCCCCTCAGCCGCATATCACATGCATCAGTGACATGTTTGATCAGGACAGAATGGGACATGCTGAATACCATACGAGAGTTCAACTTATATATCAATAACCATGGGAGTATGTACAATTTGATCATACGGTCCAACATGGTTACCAAGATTGAACAGGAACAGCGGATAGACCCAAAAGTGGAGGAGATATGTGCCAAGATGTCTACTGGTGAAGTCATACCGGAATGGGAATTAAGACCAGGACAGGGTCTTGTATTTCGAGGAAGGATATATGTACCTAACAGCTGCAGAAAAGAGTTGTTGATTGAGGCACATCAGACCAAACTCTCTGTAACACCCGCCCCTTTTCACCGAAATCAGAGTCTATTTTTTTTTTTTTTTTGAAATAAAGAGTGACAAAGGGTGCGGACGTCACGATGCGAGTTAAGTCCGAGCTTCTAAAGCCTGGCCCTTAACTGGCCAACCCTACCTATGTGTGGAGCTAAGTCCACGAAGAACGGTTCACACGTAGAAGTAAGCTTGCGAAATATTAAACTAAGTGCAGAATTATAATAGAGACTGTCCTACAAATGTTTAGATAATAGGAAAGATACATTCATTTAATTACTAAAATACCTCAAAATCACAGTGTCCAAAATAAATCAAAAACATAGCAAGTAATCTAAATTATTACATTCCGACGAGTTAAGCTACTCAATTTACATTTCCAAAATAAATCTTAAATAAACTAAGTAGCTCACTTCCCCAAGCTCTTACGCCTGGCTCCCGTTTCGACCTTCGTTCCCGTCATCTCGCTGCGTCATCAGCTAAGGTGGAAGCAGGGCGTTAGACAACTCGCCCAGTAGGACTCCGAGTAGGGCTAACACATGGATTAGTGATAACAGGCACATAGGTAATAATATAATGAAAAACCATAAAATGAAGGCAATGCCATGGGTGTCTTATGTCATGTGTCCCACCCATCATCCATACCATCATGATATCCCCATGTTTGTTTCTCGGTCGTCTCGACGGAGCATGGACTCCGGTTATATCTCAACACATCAAGATATCCCCATGTTTGCTTCTCGGTCGCCCCGACGGAGCATCGACTCCGGTTATAGCATATCAGGCTATCCCCATGTTTGCTTCTCGGTCGCCCCGACGGAGTATGAACTCTGGTTCTAGCATATCAGGCTATCCCCATGTTTGATTCTCGGTCGCCCCGACGGAGCATGGACTCCGGTTTCATTATTTTCCCGCCCATGCCATGCATGAGATGTAAATGCATTATGCTATGTAATAAATAATAGCCTTAACATATAATTCAAAGCCTGGCAATATGCCATATAATATATATAAATCATAATCTTAAAACCCATCATAAAATAAATCATATAAATTACCAAAATAAATCAGGGGAACAATCATATAACACATAAATCCATGGCTTACAAAAAGGTAGGGATCCTACCGAATACCAACTAGTGTCCCTTTACGTTTCCGTTCACGAACCCGGTCGCCGATCGCGCACCGCTTGCGATATCCGTTACCTTATTACATATTAATAATCAGTCCATGTTTTATCATATCTAAGTCCATTATCCAAGCCTTAGTGGGGTTCGGCCATACACCGTGGCTGAACCTCACTATGTATTTTTGTGGGTCCCATTTAATCTATCAAATAATTAAATCCCATGAGTCTAAAAACCAGCCACCCTAGGCTTCTTTTAGCCATACATAAGGTCATTTTAAAACACCTAAGTCCATGATTAATCTCCATGGGATTCGGCCATGTACCATGGCCGAACCCATGGTTCTTCCTTTTGGCCTTTATTTACCATTTTGCCACTCTTCCTCCATGGTTAAATCCTTACTTCATTCTTTTCCATTCTTAGGTCCATAATTGATCCATAATCTTGGATCCATTAATGACCCACCAGTCATGAGATACAACCATTTAAAATCAGCCACCAACTTAACCTAATCCCCATTGATTAAAGCATATACACAACTCCAACTTAACCCATCAAATGGCTTGTAAAATAGGTCATGGGTTCGGCCATACACCATGGCCGAACCCATGATGCCTTTTTCCAATTTTTCTTAGGTCTAATTACCACATTTAGATTCAAAATAAGTCCCTCCATGAGGGAGTTTACATCATGCATTTAAATCAACTTTGATCATCACTTGGTACATTTTTGAGTCAATTCATGACCCATTTAATCATGGCCTATTCCCCATTCTTTTTCCATCTTTTACACCCATCATCATTACACATACATCACTATAGGGTTCAAAAACATTCCCTCCATAAAATCTCTCCATGGTTTTATTTTTAAAACCTCATTTACAATGCTTAAAGTCCATTTAAAAATTGTCAATCTTCTCCATTAATTTCCATAACTTCACACCCAAAAATCATTACAATACCTCACCATAGGGTTCGGCCATTCACCATGGCCGAACCCATGGTTCATGATCCATCATTTACTCATGCCTTTTAAGGCCATCAACATCATTCACATCTCCCATGCATTTCTTCATTTACAATCCCTTTAAAAATTACTACATTCAATCATTAAAAACCCTAACAATCATAATCATCCTTCCATGATTTTAAACCTTTAAACCCCATTAAAATTCCCCCTAATTACCTACCATGGGGTTCGGCCATACTACATGGCCGAACCCTATGGTCCATTAATCCCTTCAAAAATTCCATACATCCATTGCTTAAATAATTTAAATACATAATGTCCTTAATCCATTTATTTTTTCTTGTAACACCCCAATTTCTTAATGAAATGGATAATTACGAAAATGCCCCTGGATTGGTAAATTTATTAATTAGGATGTTAAATGAGAAAATAGTGGGGCCCATTGCTCAAATTAAGATCCTATGAACATATTATAAGGGTCAAATTATAATGGATGGGTAATGTACATCAAATTGGGTCAAAAATTCTCAATAAGATGAATATTTACGAAAATGCCACTAGATTGGTAAATTTAATAAATGTGATTGCAAATGAGGAAATGGTGGGGCCCATTGTTCAAATTAAGATCATATGAACATATTATAATGGCCAATTTATCATGAATGGGTAATGAACATCAAATTGGGTCAATATGGTTAATTGGGTCAAAGGATCCAATTGGACCAAATGGGTCATAATGGACTTATTAGACCATTGGGTGAGTCCAAATTTAATGTGATTAAGCTAAATTGATTGGAAATCAAGTGGAGCAAAAATGGGTAGGCTTGATGCACATGTGAAAACCACCTACAAATGGCTAAATCAGCCCATAAATGGGTCATGTTGTCATAACGGGTCAAGGAGCTAAATGGGGACCCAATGGGTCGGGTTGACCAGGTTGACCATGGCTGACCGTGTGGGCTCTCAATTGAGCTCAAGTATGAGTTAGTGCAGCTCGAATTGGACTGATTTGGATTGAGTTTTAATTAAGAAAAGAGTTGACTCAAATATGGTGCATTAAGTGTGTTGAGTTTTATGAGTTGAGTTGGAATAAAAAGATCACGAGTCAAGTGAGTCAAGAGGAAGTGGAAAGGTGTTCTAATCTCACACAACTCCTAATTAAACAAATCCTAGCCATTGGATGAAGGGGTGCCTTGGCCAAAGCCAAGGGACACCAAGCAATGGCGTCATGCATCTCATCTCATGAGATGCATGGGCTGAAGTGAATGGTTGCAATGGTTGGTATCAAGGGGTGCCTTGGATGGAACCCAGCATCTCCTCGTTTTTACCAATGATTAATGAGGATTAATGGGAAGGTTGGGCTGATTATCAAAGGGAATAAATGAAAGACATGATGGGGAGGGGAGTTACCAAGGGGGTGCCATCAAGGGTCACCACCTTTGGTTAACTCCCAACACTTAAGCACATCCATCTTATCTCTCTCTCTCCTTTGATCATTCTTTCACCTTCCATGAGACAAAAACGTAGCTGCTGGTTCTCTCCCACAAATCACTCATTTGGCTAATCACACCACCAAGGTTAGTGGACTTAGAACAAAGAAGTTGCACCTCAAAGTGGTGATCGTTCACATCAAGGCTGAAATTCTGTTTTTCTCTCAATCAAACCTTATTTGGTTGAATCACTCCAAGGGATTCCAGCAAGGTCAATTCGGCTAGAAGCTAAGGAAGAAGGAAGGAAACAAGAGGGAAGAAGGCAAAGAGCAAAGACAAGAAGAGAAGCTTGGAATTTGGTAAGCATTTCCATGGATTTTTGTTTAATAAGATGGAACAAATGGAACATGTTTTGGGCCATGGGTATGGCCGAATGCATCAAGGTTTAAACCTTGGGTAATTGAGGTTTAAAAATTATAAAAGGGATCATTGGGGTCGGCCACCTTGGAGGGCCGAACCCCATGGAAATAAATGGTTGGTTTTGATGGTCTTTGAAACATGAAACCATGAAATTGTGGGACTGTTTTAGATGTTTTTATTAGACTTAAAATGCATGTTTTAAAAAGGTTTAAAACATGGATTCGGATGTCATGAATGGCTGAATGTATCATGGGTCTAAAACCTTGGGTATTAATTGATGAAAGGGTTCATTGGGTTCGACCATCTTGGATGGCCGAGCCCCATGAATTGATGTTGACATTTTGATGGTTTGTGGAAGGTTAAAAACCATGCAAAACCATACCGGTCATGGAAGTGTTTACTTGTTTTAATTAGGTCATGTCATGATGAATTTATCAATGATCTAAAGTAAGGTGATGAGGTTGAAAAGGATGGAAATTTAGAGCATGGAGTTCGGTCACTTGGGATGGCCGAACCCCATGGAAATCATTGGCGAATGGTATGGTTTTTGGGGATAAAAACTATACCAAATGTATAGATGTTTAAAAGGATTGTAAAATGGAATTAATTAACTATATGGGATCGGCAAAGGAGGGTTAAACCTTGCTGTTTTTATGGCTAAGATACAGTAGAATAATTATATGGAATTGTTGGAAAAGTTGCATCACAAGTACCATAAGGTTCGGCCATGTGAATGGCCGAACCCCATGGATCACCTAATGGGTTTCTTATGAGATTTCAATGAAGATAAATTTACTGTTTTTGGTCAGCCATTGGATGGCTGAACCATGTATTTATCTTAGTAAAAGAATGGAGCTTAAGTTAAGTACATAGGTTAAAATTATTGAACCAAGGGAACCATTGGGTTCGGCCATGTGTATGGCCGAACCCCATGGACCATTTTATATGGACTGTTTTGTGGATTCAAATGTTTTCAAACTTGAAGATCATGGAACAATATGATGTGTTTTAAAAGGGTTTCAAGTGAACATTTGGATATGGTTAGTGGTGTTTAAGGAAATTAAACAAAAGGTTAGCCTAAATGGCATAAAGGTAATTATTGATGAATTGATCAAAGATGGAATGATCATTGGATTGGATGTATGGACCCAAACCAAAGTGGTATGGTTCAGCCATGTTGTATGGCCAAACCCTACCAAGGTATTTTTGTAGTATATGATGTGTAATAAGGATTAAATAAAAGAGAGATCAAATAAAAAGGGAGGTTAAATCCTAAGTTAATCAGGTTCGGCCATGGGTATGGCCGAACCCCATAAGATGGAATATGGAATTTGGACTTGATAAGAAATCCAATGGTTATGATATTAACTTGTCGTTGTATAAACAAGGAAGCGGAAGTTGAACGGCGTACAAGTCGTGATCCAGTGAAAAAGAACAAACACCGAAGCTAATCTTCAGTAGGTTTCCTACCTACTTGTAACCACAAATATGATTTGGTTTTATCATGTTTTTATTAGATATGTTGTATTTGATATTATGATTCAAATGTGGTTTTTGAATGCTGAGTTATGTATTTACAAATGATATACAATGCATTGACATCTCATGCATGGCATGGGGTGATGATTATGGGTTACCTTGACTTGAGAGTCCCAATGAAAGAACACTGTGAAAAAACTCAATGATGAAGTGTCTTTCCACGGGAAATGAGGATTATTGTGGATTACCTTATCATGTGAGTCCCAATGAAAGAACACTGTGAAACAACTCAATGATGAAGTGTCTTTCCACAAGTAATGAGGATTACTGTGGATTACCTTATCATGTGAGTCCCAATGAAAGAATACTGTGAAACAACTCAATGATGAAGTGTTTTTCCACAGGTAATGAGGATTACTGTGGATTACCTTATCGTGTGACTCCCAAATGAAAGTGTATTGTGATTTACCTTGACGGTGAGAGTCTCGTCAAGTGATGGCTATGTATTTGTGATGGGGTGGGGCTCATTACATTTGCATACATACATAGCATGGTTTTATATGTTTTTGATAATCATGTACTGTGATATATATACATGTTTTATATGCTAATCATGTGGTAGCCCTGATCGGAAAACCTACTGGGCGCGTTGATCTAACGCCCTAATTCTATCCTTAGAGGAAAATGCAGGAACAAGGAATATAATGGCCCGGAATTTGTAAAGTAATATATATGTGTTATTATTTATTTTTTTTATGATGAAAATTTGGAAAATTGGTGGTATAAAGGGTAAATGGACCAAAATTTGGACAAAGGCCCAACTAGGGCCCAATGGACTATGGATTGGATTTAAGTTTATTTAAAGGGTCAAAGATGGTCAATTGGGCCAATGATGGTCAAATTGGGCCCAATACTCATTTGGGACCCAATGGATCAAGGTGATGTAAGCCTAAGGTAAATGGGTAAGATAAAAATGTAATTGGGCCATGGGCCCAATGGTGATCCAATTAGAATGAGTTGAATAGGGCTAAATCACCTAAGTTAATTTGAAGTTGACCAAGGTGACATGGTCCAATGGGACCCACCTCCACCTCATCAAGTGAGGTAGCGTGTGGACCCAAGGTTTGGTGGGGCCGGCCACCATGGTTGAATTGGTCAACCATGGGTGTATGAAGGCAAGTTAAGTAAGTGGAATTAAGCTAAATGGGATTAATTAGCCTAATGATTTAATTAAGTAATTAAGTAAGCTTATCCAAAAAGGTGGTCAAAGAGGGAAGACCCAAATCAAACCACCTCATCTCCAAATACACAAAGAAAAATGTTGGCTCACCATAAAGCATAAAAATCCCATGAGGTTGGTGGGAGCATTAAATGTGGAGTGTAAGTTACACCACCACATGAGATAAGCCTTATCTTGTTTTCCCATTCTCATTTTACTAACTCCATCTCTTGCACTCTCTCATGGCCGTTCCACTCTAAGAAAGAAAAAAAAAAAGGAGAAGAGAAGAAAAATTCAAAGCAAAAGGCCACCACTCCAAGATCAAAGGTTGAGATCTTCCTTCCCACCATCTCCTCCTCTCCCTCTCTCAAGCAAACCCTACCTTGGCCAATCCTAAGTTAGGAGGGTTTCACCATTGATCAAGCATCTTGGCAAAGATCAAGAGGAAGGAGAAATGAGGCTAAGGAAGCCGACGGGAGTGGCGGAAGTCGGAGGAGACGACGGATTGTGAGTATTTCTTAAACAAGAAATTTTGGATTTTTAGGGTTTAAGATTTGGGATTCATTTTGTAAATTAAATGGTGGCCAAATGATTTTATGCCATGGATTTTAAATCCATCAATTTGAAGGATGGAAAGTGGAGGAAACCCTAATGGATAAATTAGGGTTAGGGAAAGAAAAAAAATAAATGGATTAAGGGTTATGTAATTAATGTGTGAATTTGTTTGGGTTTTAAGGAATGGAGGACATTATGTAATTTAGTTAATTAAGCATGGAATTATGTGATTGGAAGAAAATCATGGGCCATAGGGTTCGTCCATGTAGCATGGCCGAACCCCATGGTGGGTGATTAGATGTTTGGTTTAATTGGTTAGGGTTTTAAAGAATGGAAGACAATGAGGGTAGCTAATGAATTTTAGGGTTTTAAATGAATAAATGTGGGTAAGTTTTAAAAGGGTTTTTATGATGAAAATGCAAAGGGGCTTTATGGCCTTGAAAGGCATAGAAGAGAATGAAGTATGAACCATGGGTTCGGCCATGGTGTATGGCCGAACCCTAGGTGGTTGTGCGTGAATTTAATGGATTTGGAAGGATGTACTAACATATTTGAGAATGGTGATGGTTTTAAATGGCTTTAAGCATAGATTTAAAGGTTTAAGTATGCTTGAAACCATGAAAAGATGAGGGGGAATGTTAGTAGTTTTGATGGTCTCAAGAGATGAAACCAATGTTGATCAAATGGGTGATCTAAATGAATGATGAAATCCCCATATGGAGGGACTTGTGATGAATTCAAATGTGTAACAATGGACCCAAGAAAAATGGGAAAACATGGACCATGGGTTCGGCTATGTTGCATGGCCGAACCCCATGGGGAGACTTTGATGAATTTGATGTTTTGGACCCAAGGAAAAAAAAATGGGAATTAGGTTAACAAAAGGGCTGATTTTTTTAATGAACCCGTGACCCATTTGTGAGTAAACTTGTGGATTAATTTGGTATTATGTGTGGGAGAAATGAATGAGAATTAGAGTATTTAAATGCCTAATTTTTCTAGTGTTGTTATGTTATGGGTAATAATACATCAATGAACCCATTTTGTAAACCAATTAAGGCCTAAGATTAATGTGCATTTGTATGTTAGGTTAATGGAGTTTAAGCAAATTAAATGGCTAATTTTAATGGTTATGTGCCAAGGTTGAATGGGTCATTAATGGACCTAAGTTAGAGATCCAGGTTTATGATCAATTATGAATTTGGTTAGGCAAAGGTAAATGAGTAATTAATTATGTGAAGGAGTAGTGGCAAAATTGTAAATAATGGCCAAATTCAAGAACTCCATGAGAAATGATCATGGACATAAGTGCAATTATGGTAACCTTAACTATGTGATTAATGGATTTAAAAGGTTAAAAATATGGACTAATTATTTGTATGTAATAAGGTATTGGATATCGCGAGCGGTACACGTGTCGGTAGCCGAATTATCAGACGAAACCGTAAAAGGACGCGAGTCGGTATTCGGTAGGATTCCTACCTATTTGTAAGCCATGGATTAGATGCTATGTGATTGGTTTATTGGTTTATTTTTAGTAATTATATTGATTGGTTGTATGATGGGTTTTAAGATTATGATATGTTTAAGATGGATTCATATGGCTATGATTAAGTATTGTATGGAATATGGCTATGAATTATGTTTAAGGTTATGCATTATAAGTTAAGGTTATGTATGATATGTTAAGGTTATGAGTTATAAATATTACATAGCATAATGCATTACATCTCATGCATGGCATGGGCAGAAAAAAAAATAAACAAACCGGAGTCCATGCTCCATGGGGGCGACCGAGAACAGGCATGGGGATAGCCTGATAGGCTATAACCGGAGTCCATGCTCCGTCGGGGCGACCGAGAACAGGCGCGGGGATACCTTGACGAGGTCTTGCCGTCAAGGGGGATATGACATCATGATGGTAGAGATAATGGGTGGGATTCATAACATAGACACCCATGGCATGGCATTCACTTTATATTTTCATTATATGATGGTTTACCAGTTTTCATTGTGTTATTATCTGTATGTTGTTATTACTAATCCATGTGCTAGCCCTATTCGGAGTCCTACTGGGCGCGTGGTCTAACGCCCTACTTCTACCCTAACTGATGACGCAGGAAATGCCGGAGCAGAAGGACAAGACGGGAGCCAAGCTTAGGAGCTAGGGGAGACGGATTATTTACTTTGTTTTAAGCCTTATTTTGAAAATGTATATTTGAATAATTAACTTGTCGGACTGTATATTTTTGACTTATTGCTATGATTTGGATTTTATTGTAGACATATGATGTTATGGCATTGTAGTAATGAAATGATGAAATCTTCCCTGCTATCTGAAAACTGGTAGGATAGTCTTTATTACAATATTCTGCATTAAGTCATTTTCCACGAGCTCACGTCTACGTGTGAACCGTTCTCATGGATTTCGTTCCACGCGCACGTAGGGTTGGCCAGTTAAGGGCCGGGCTTTAGAAGCTCGGACTTAACTCGCGTCGTGACGTCCGCGCCCTTTGTCACTTTATTATAAAAAATAAAAAAAAATATAGACTCTGATTTTCGGTGAAAAGGGGCGGGTGTTACAAGGAAGGGGAAAGAGAAGGACAATGACCAAGAGGGGAGCCAAGCTTGAGAGCTTGAATGACATATGGGATTTCTATACTACTGTTATATTGAATACATCTTTATGGACTTGTAATAGCTAGTATCTTTGCTATGGTTTGAATTATAGTCTTGATGTTGAATATATGAATTAAGTTATTGTGGACAAATGCTAAGTTTGAGAATAGTCTAATGAGGTTATTATGTTAAAGCAAACTTGACTTGTACTTTGCTATCTGTTAATGGAGCAGTCTGAGTATTGTTTATAATTCTGCATATTTGACTTATTCCGCAATCAGTTATGTCTATTCCACAAGTTTTACTTAGTTCCATGTGTGGATTATTTATCATGGGTTTAGTCCATGCACACATGGGTGGCCAGTTAAGGGTCGGATTTGGATAGTCCGGACTTAGCTCGCGTCGTGACGCCTCCCGCTCTTGTTCACTCTATGTTTCTTTCAAAAGAAATAATTAGACTCTGATTTCTCGGAGAGGGCGGGGCATTACATTTCTTAACCTAATTTACCCATTAGGATTTGTCCATTCCTTACTTCATTTTTGGATCGATTTGAGATCCAAGGCCCATGATAATTTGGCCACCATTAAATCCAAGAAGAATGGACCCCCAATCTTAAACCCTAAAAAAAATCTAATCTCTTGTTTAGAAATACTTACAATCTGACAGCTCCTCTGACTTTTCTTCCTCCTCTTAGTTTCCTTAGCCTTTCTCTTCTCTTCTTCTCCTTGATTGGTCGGCCAAGATGAGCTTGATCAATGGTATCCCCAATGCTTGGGTTCGGCCAACATGGGGTGTGTTTGAGAGAGGGAGAGGAGGAGAGGATGAGAAAAATGTCTAGCCTCCTTGGTCTTGAGGTGGTGATGGTTGGCCAAGTTTAATCTTTCCTTTCTTCTCTTCTTCTCTTCTAAGTATTCTTCTTTTCTTCTCCTTGGAGGTGAGGGACGGCAATGAGAGAGCAAGAGAGGGAGATAGTGAAAATGAGAATGGGATTTGAGAGATGAGATGAAAACCATCTCCTTTTGGTTGCTTAAGTTATACTCAACCATTAATTTTGCCACCAACCACATGGGATATTTTTTATGCTTTATGGTGGTGGTTGGGATAAACAACCACCTAAGCCAACGTTTTTGGTGTTAGAGATAAGGTGGTTTGGTCTCCTACCTTTGACCATTTGACCACCTTTTGGATAATTTTAATTATTTAATTAATTAGATAATTACCTTAGGTTAATTAATTCCCACTTAACCTAATTCTATTTCTTAATTTCCCTCCATGTATCCACCCATGGTTGACCAATTCAACCATGGTGGCCAGCCCCACCAATCCTTGGTCCACACGCCACCTCACTTGGTGAGGTGGAGGTGGGTCCCAATCGGCCATGTCACCTTGATCTCTCCATCACCAACTTAGATGATTTAAATTTAATTAAATCCATTCCCAACTAATTGGATCACCATTGGGCCCATGGCCCAATTACATTCACCTCCTACCCATTTACCTTAAAGCTTAAATTATCTTGACCCATTGGGTCCCAAATGGGTATTGGGCCCAATTTGACCATCATTGATCACTTAAATGAATTTAATCCAATCCATGGTCCATTGGGCCATACTTGGGCCTTTGTCCAAGTTTTGATCCATTTACCATCTATTCCACTAAATTTCCCAATTTCCATCATTAAAACAAATAATAGCCACATATTCATTGATTTAAAAATTTCGAGCTATTACAATACAATCCTCTTCTGAAATTTTCATCCCGAAAATTGGAGCGAAGTAGAGGTTCAAAACAACTCATACAAAGAGCTCCGGAGGAGCGGCTTTCATTTCGGATTCAAGTTCCCAGTTTCCTCATTGCCATTCGTTCCCATACCACCTTGACCAACTGAATGCGCGGTTCCGTAACACTCTTTGTTCTCTCCGGATCACTTTGATCGGCTTCTCCACATACGTCACGTCGCTTTGCACATCGACGTCTTGCACGCTCAGGACATGTGAAGGATCAGGGTTGTACTTCCTCAACATGGACACATGGAACACATCATGTAGAGATGATAACTGTGAAGGGAACGCCAACTAATAAGCTACCCCCCCCCCCCCCCCCACCTCAGTTACCCCCCCCCCCCCCCCCCCCCCCACCCTCTTCATGATTGGAAACGGTCCCACAAATCCAGGTGACAACTTCCCCTTCTTCCCGAATCTCATGTGTCCCTTCTGTGGTGAGACTTTCAAAAACACCAAGTCTCCCACCTCAAACTCGAGGAACCTTCTCCTCTTATCGGCGTAACTCTTCTGACGGGTCTACGTGGTGAGTAGGTGTTGTCGTATCAACTTTATCTGCGTTGTAGTCTCCGCAACCAACTCCGGTCCAATCAGCGCAGGCTCATCGGCCTCTGTCCAACACACTGGCGATCTACACGGCCTACCATACAAGGCCTCAAATGGAGCCATCTGGAGGCTTGCCTGGTAACTGTTGTTGTAGGAGAACTTTACCAATGGCAAGTGATCCTCCCATCCACCCTTGAAGTCTAGCATACATGCTCTCAACATATCCTCCAGTGTCTGTATCGTCCTCTCTGACTGCCCATCAGTCTGGGGATGAGATGCTGTGCTAGTCAATATGTCGGTCCCCATAGCCGACTGCATGCCCTGCCATACTCTATCGGTGAATTGACCATCTCTGTCGGACACAATGGTCCTGGGAATACCATGTAGTCTGATGATATCCCGGATGTACCGTCGACCCAAGGTCTCCGATGAATCCGTCATCTTGATGGGAAGGAAATGCGCAGACTTAGTCAACCGGTCTACCACGACCCATATCGCATCGTTGCCCTTTAATGACCTTGGCAACCCTGTTAAAAGTCCATGGATATGTGCTCCCATTTCCACTTTGGCACTGGCAAGGGTGCAAGTAAACCCGGTGGTTTCTGATGTTCCACCTTAACCTGCTGACAAGTTAGGCAACGAGCAACAAACTCTGCCACATCTCTCTTGAGTCCCCGCCACCAATAGTGCCTCTTAAGATCATGATACATCTTGGTGCTGCCCGGATGGATAGAGAGCTTGGTTTGGTGTGCTTCAACCAACAACTCTCTTCTGCAGCTCTTATGCACATATGTCCTACCTCGGAACACAAGACCCTATCCTGGTCGTAATTCCCACTCCGGTACAACCTCACCGGTAGACATCTTAGTCCATATCTCCTCCACTTCTGGATCTGTCCGTTGTTCCCGTTCAATCTCGGAGACCATGTGGATCGTATGATCAGGTTATATATGGTCCCATGATTATTGAGGTAGAGTTTAAACTCTCTAATGGTATTCAATACCTCCCATTCCGTCCTGATCAAGCTGGCTACTATCGCATGTGACATGCGGCTGAGGGCATCGCCACCTTGTTCGCCTTGCCCGGATGATATCAAGTGCGTACTCATAATCTGCGAGGTATTCCATCCATCTGCGCTGTCTCATGTTGAGTTCCTTCTGATCAGATAAGTACTTTAGGCTCTTGTGATCGGAGAACACCTCAAACTTCTCACCATAAAGGTAGTGTCTCCAGCTTTTGAGAGCGAAGACCACTGCTGCTAGCTCCAGATCATGTGTAGGATAATGGCGTTCATGAATTTTTTACTGTCTTGACCCGTACACCACCGCACGATTACCTTGACTGAGTGTACACCCCAGCCCCTCACCTGAGGCATCACAGTACACCTCATAATTTCTGCCTCTTTCCGGCAAGATCAGAATATGAGCGGTTGTAAGCCTCTCCTTTAGTTCCTCAAATCTCTGATTGCACAGATCTGACCACTCAAATTTAACTCCTTTCTGAGTGAGTCAGTTAAGTGGAGCTGCAATCTTGGAGAATTCCATGATGAATTTCCTGTAGTAACCAGCCAATCCCAGAAAACTGCAGATCTCCGTCACATTCGTCGGCGCTTTCCACTCCTTCACTGCCGCTACTTTAGCCTGGTCCACGGCTATACCTTCCTCCGATATAACGTGTCCCAAGAAGTTGACCTCAGATAGCCAGAACTCACACTTGCTGGCTTTGGCATACAACTGGTTCTTCCTCAAGGTGTTCAGGACTATCCGCAGGTGCTCGGCATATTCCTCCTGACTTTTGGAATAGATCAGGATGTCATCAATAAATACGATCACAAACTGGTCCAAGTAAGGACGGAATATCCTATTCATCAGGTCCATGAACACAGCCGGTGCATTAGTAAGTCCAAATGGCATGACCACATATCATATAAGCCATACCGTGTCTTGAAAGTTGTCTTCTCTATATCCTCCTCCCTAACCCAGATTTGATGGTACCCGGACATCAGATCAATCTTGGAGAAGTGAGAGGAACCCCTAAGTTGATCAAACAGGTAGGGGATACTTGTTCCTGACAGTCAGCTGGTTTAACTTTCTATAATCCACACACATCCGAAGGGTACCGTCCTTCTTCTTCACAAATAATACCGGGGCTCTCCATGTGGATGTACTGTTCCTAATAAAACCCAGTCTAAGCAGTTCATCAATCTGCTTCTTCAACTTGGTCATCTCAACTGGTGCCATCCTGTAATGGGGCAATGATACTGGAGCAGCACCGGGATATAACTTGATCTCAAAGTCTATCTAACTATTGGGTGGCAAACCAGGGAGCTCTATTGGGAATACCTCGGCATAATCTACTACTACCGCCGGAATTTCAGCCACTGGTGCCCTATCTAATCTGAGGTTGTTCAAGACAAGGTGGTTCAATTCCTCCTGCAGCCTTCTAGGGATGCCTTGTCTGTCAGCACGTACTATATACCGCTTTCCCTCGGGTGACCAAAATATCACCCTATGAAGATGGCAATCAATATGGGCCCAAAATGTAGCCAGCCAGTCCATGCCAAATATAACATCGTACTCAGCCATATCGATTACCAAACAGTTGAACTCGAATCTAAATCCCGCGAGTTCAGTGTTCAATGTCGTACATATGAGTCCCAAAGATGTGTCTCCGACGGGGGATACAATGGTAAGTGATGTGGACAGGTTTTGTACTAATGTGCCCGTGGCAGATATGAATGCAGCAGATATAAATGAATGGGAAGCTCCAGAATCAAATAATGCAACAGCATAGGAACTACCAACTACGGCCACACCTTGAACCACCGAGTGATCTGCCGCTGCTGGAGGAGCTATTGTAAAAAGTTGTCCCGATCCTGTAGGGTTTGGCGCCCGTCCCCTCTGGTTGTAATTCCTGCCTCCTCGTGACTGAGCTGGTCTAGCTGGAGGGCGGAATGAACCCTTGAAGTGAGAGGGTCTGCTGATCTGTGGACACTCCCTCTTGAGGTGACCCTGCTGGCCACACTGATAACAAGTGTTCCCACCCCGTGGAACCTGAGTGACTGATGCTGATGGAGAGGGCTGATTGGGGCGAAAGCCCCCTGTAGATCCAGTGGAGGGTGAGGGTCTGCTAAAGTTCGGGCGGAACTTCTTATTGGGTTGAAATGTACCCCGCCTACTCTGCCCTCGGTGGTTGTCAAACCACACCATCTCATTCAACTCTCGCTCCACTATAGTGGCCCTGCTAACCACCTCAACCAGTGTGGCTGCCTTGAATATTGTCACCTTGGCCCTGATACTTGGCTGAAGTCCCCGTTCAAATTTATGGGCCCTCCGATGCTCGGTATCCACCATATAATATGCATAGACGGATAGCCTAAGGAATTCCCTGTGATATTCTGCCACCGTCATATTGCCTTGTACCAATGATAGAAAGGCTTGAGTCTGGTGTTCTCTTTCCTCCTCCGGAAAATACTTCTCTAGAAAGGTAGCTGAGAACCCTTCCCATGTCATGGCAATCCTTTGCCCTTTCGGCACAAGTGCTTGCTGCTTTTCTACAACCTCCCACCAATTGCTGGCATCCTCGATCAGTTTAGATGTAGCCAGTAAGATCCTATCAGTATGACCAGAAATCTGAAGCAGATTCAAGATCTGAGTGATCTTTTTCAACTAGTGCTCTACTCGAACAGCCCCTTCTTTTCCCCTGAAGTAGGGAAGGCGCTGTTGCTGGAAATCTCTAACAATGTTCCGGCTGTTGGAGTCGCTGGTGGTCGCATTCCCATTCAGGTGCTGCTGCAGGACAGAGGTGACCACTGCTTGAACCAATTCTTTCAACTCGGGAGGCACAACCGGCAGGTTCACACTATTCTGTCCCTCATCTTGATGGGGTGGCCGTACCTCCTCTTCCTGACGAGGTGGTGGCACCTCTTCCTCTACCCGTGGGTTTTGTCGGGTTCTTCTCTTCGGAGGCATTTTCCTAAGTCATTGAAAAACATTTATTAACTTAGTTCTTCCATAAAATTGTCGTGTTCATATTTTTGGGGGAAAATTTTTCCTAAGTATCAAATATTTTCTTCAATTTGGGGGAGAATTACCGACTAAGTATACTTTGTTGGGGAAATTGCCAAATAAGCACACTTGGTTTTTCTTTGTTTCTTGGGGGGGGATCTCTAAATTCCTATTGTTTGTTGTTCAGTTTGGGGATACCGGGGCAGTACATCCTACTTTGCTATGTTTGATGATTCCAACTTAGATTGATTGTTCTTCCCTTGCTATCATTCCTTTCCGTCAAATGTTGTTCTCAGATTGAATGTTTCAGTCTGAGTCAATCGAAGTAAATTAACCCGGCCCCCGTGCAGCTGACTCCGAAGAGTCGGTCAGTTGGGATTCTTATCCGTCAGTGAGATGTGAAACCGTCTTAATCTTACTTCGAGAGATTCATTCTTTCGATTTCGCTCTGGTACCAACTGTAACGCCTGCCCCTTTTCATCGAAATCAGAGTCTATTTTTTATTTTTTTTGAAATAAAGAGTGACAAAGGGCGCGGACGTCACGACGCGAGTTAAGTCCGAGCTTCTAAAGCCCGGCCCTTAACTGGCCAACCCTACGTGTGCGTGGAACTAAGTCCACGAAGAACGGTTCACACGTAGAAGTAAGCTTGCGGAATATTAAAGTAAGTGCGGAATTATAGTAGATAGTAGGGAAGATACATTCATTTAATTACTAAAATACCTCAAAATCATAGTGTCCAAAATAAAATCCAAAACATAGCAAGTAATCTAAATTATTACATTCCGATGAGTTAAGTTACTCAATTTACATTTCCAAAATAAATCTTAAATAAACTAAGTAGCTCGCTTCCCCAAGCTCCTACGTCTGGCTCCCGTCTCGACCTTCATTCCCATCATCTCCTGCGTCATCAGCTAAGGTGGAAGTAGGGCGTTAGACAACTCGCCCAGTAGGACTCCGAGTAGGGCTAACACATGGATTAGTGATAACAGGCACATAGGTAATAATATAATGAAAAACCATAAAATGAATACAATGCCATTGGTGTCTTATGTCATGTGTTCCACCCATCATCCATACCATCATGATATCCCCATGTTTGCTTCTCGGTCGTCCCGACGGAGCATGGACTCCGGTTATATATCAACACATCAAGATATCCCCATGTTTGCTTCTCGGTCGCCTTGACGGAGCATGGACTCCGGTTATAGCATATCAGGTTATCCCCATGTTTGCTTCTCGGTCGCCCCAACGGAGCATGGACTCCGGTTCTATCATATCAGGCTATTCCCATGCTTGCTTCTCGGTCGCCCCGACGGAGCATGGACTCTGGTTTCATTATTTTCCCGCCCATGCCATGCATGAGATGTAAATGCATTATGCTATGTAATAAATATAATCCATAGCCTTAACATATACTTCATAGCCTGGCAATATGCCATATAATATATATAAATCATAATCTTAAAACACATCATAAAATAAATCATATAAATTACCAAAATAAATCACGGGAACCATCATATAACACGTAAATCCATGGCTTACAAAAAGGTAGGGATCCTACCGAATACCGACTAGCATCCCTTTACGTTTCCGTTTACGAACCCGGTCACCGATCGCGCACCGCTTGCGATATCCGATACCTTATTACATATTAATAATCAGTCCATGTTTTATCATATCTAAGTCCATTATCCAAGCCTTAGTGGGGTTCGGCCATACACCATGGCCAAACCTCACTATGTAGTTTTGTGGGTCCCATTTAATCTATCAAATATTTAAATCCCATGAGTCTAAAACCCAGCCACCCTAGGCTTCTTTTAGCCATACATAAGGTCATTTTTAAAACACCTAAGTCCATGATTAATCTCCATGGGATTCGGCCATGTATCATGGCCAAACCCATGGTTCTTCCTTTTGACCTTTATTTACTATTTTGCCACTCTTCCTCCATGGTTAAATCCTTACTTCATTCTTTTCCATTCTTATGTCCATAATTGATCCATAATCTTGGATCCATTAATGACCCACCAGTCATGAGATACAACCATTTAAAATCAGCCACCAACTTAACCTAATCCCCATTGATTAAAGCATATACACAACTCCAACTTAACCCATCAAATGGCTTGTAAAATAGGCTATGGGTTCGGCCATACACCATGGCCGAACCCATGATGCCTTTTTCCAATTTTTCTTAGGTCTAATTACCACATTTGGATTCAAAATAACTCCCTCCATGAGGGAGTTTACATCATGCATTTAAATCATCAACTTTGATCATCACTTGGTACATTTTTTAGTCCATTAATGACCCATTTAATCATGGCCTATTCCCCATTCTTTTTCCATCTTTTACACCCATCATCATTACACATACATCACTATAGGGTTCAAAAACATTCCCTCCATAAAATCTCTCCATGGTTTTATTTTTAAAACCTCATTTACAATGCTTAAAGTCCATTGAAAAATTGTCAATCTTCTCCATTAATTTCCATAACTTCACACCCAAAAATCATTATAATACCTCACCATAGGGTATGGTTCATGATCCATCATTTACTCATGCCTTTTAAGGCCATCAACATCATTCACATCTCCCATGCATTTCCTCATTTACAAACCCTTTAAAAATTACTACATTCAATCATTAAAAACCCTAACAATCATAATCATCCTTCCATGATTTTAAACCTTTAAACCCCATTAAAATTCCCCCTAATTACCTACCATGGGGTTCGGCCATACTACATGGCCGAACCCTATGGTCCATTAATCCCTTCAAAAATTCCATACATCCATTGCTTAAATAATTTAAATACATAATGTCCTTAATCCATTTATTTTTTCTTAACCTAATTTACCCATTAGGGTTTGTCCATTCCTTACTTCATTTTTGGATCGATTTGAGATCCAAGGCCCATGATAATTTGGCCACCATTAAATCCAAGAAGAATGGACCCCAAATCTTAAACCCTAAAAAAAATCTAATCTCTTGTTTAGAAATACTTACAATCCGACGGCTCCTCTGACTTTTCTTCCTCCTCTTAGTTTCCTTAGCCTTTCTCTTCTCTTTTACTCCTTGATTGGTCGGCCAAGATGAGCTTGGTCAATGGTATCCCCAATGCTTGGGTTCGGTTAACATGGGGTGTGTTTGAGACAGGGAGAGGAGGAGAGGATAAGAAAAATGTCTAGCCTCCTTGGTCTTGAGGTGGTGATGGTTGGCCAAGGTTGATCTTTCCTTTCTTCTCTTCTTCTCTTCTAAGTTTTCTTCTTTTCTTCTCCCTGGGGGTGAGGGACGGCAATGAGAGAGCAAGAGAGGGAGAGAGTGAAAATGAGAATGGGATTTGAGAGATGAGATGAAAACCATCTCCTTTTGGTTGCTTAAGTTATACTCAACCATTAATTTTGCCACCAACCACATGGGATATTTTTACGCTTTATGGTGGTGGTTGGGATAAACCACCACCTAAGCCAACGTTTTTGGTGTTAGAGATAAGGTGGTTTGGTCTCCCACCTTTTGGATAATTTTAATTATTTAAATAATTAGATAATTACCTTAGGTTAATTAATTCCCACTTAACCTAATTCCATTTCTTAATTTCCCTCCATGTATCCAACCATGGTTGACCAATTCAACCATGGTGGCCGGCCCCACCAATCCTTGGTCCACACGCCACCTCACTTGGTGAGGTGGAGGTAGGTCCCAATCGGCCATGTCACCTTGATCTCTCCATCACCAACTTAGATGATTTAAATTTAATTAACTCCATTCCCAACTAATTGGATCACCATTGGGCCCATGGCCCAATTACATTCACCTCCTACCCATTTACCTTAAAGCTTAAATTATCTTGACCCATTGGGTCCCAAATGGGTATTGGGCCCAATTTGACCATCATTGACCACTTAAATGAATTTAATCTAATCCATGGTCCATTGGGCCATACTTGGGCCTTTGTCCAAGTTTTGATCCATTTACCATCTATTCCATTAAATTTCCCAATTTCCATCATTAAAACAAATAATAGCCACATATTCATGGATTTAAAAATTCCGGGCTATTACACTCTCTATTCATCCGGGCAGTACTAAGATGTATCACGACTTGAAGAGACATTACTGGTGGCACGGACTCGAAATAGATGTGGCAGAATTTGTGGCTCATTGCTTAACATGTCAGCAGGTTAAGACAGAACATCAGAAGCCACCAGGGTTAGTCAAACCCTTACCAGTGCCGAAATGGAAATGGGAGCACATCTCCATTGTTTTTATGACAGGGTTGTCAAGATCTTCAAAGGGCAACGATGCGCTATGGGTCGTGGTAGACCGACTGACCAAGTCTGTGCATTTCATTCACATTAAGATGACAGACTCATTTGAGATTTTAGGTCGGTGGTATATCAAGGATATCATCAGATTGCATGGTATCCCTCGGACTATTGTGTCTAACAGAGATGGTCAATTCATCGGCAGAGTATGGTAGAGCATGCAGTCGGCCATGGGAAAAGACCTACTGACGAGCACAGCATTCCATCCATAGACTGATGGGCAGTCTGAGAGGACAATACAAACATTGGAGGATATGCTAAGAGCATGCATGCTAGATTTTAAGAGTGGATGGGAGGATCACTTGCCGTTGGTAGAATTTTCATAGAACAGCAGTTACCAGGCAAGCCTCCAGACGGCTCCATTTGAGGCATTATATGTAACACCCCGATTTCTCAAAGATATGAATATTTACGAAAATGCCACTGGATTGGTAAATTTATTAGATGTTATTGTAAATGAGAAAATGGTGGGGCCCATTGTTCAAATTATGACCTTATGAACATAGTATAAGGGTCAATTTATCATGAATGGGTAATGAACATCAAATTGGGTCAATATGGTTAATTGGGTCAAAGGACCCAATTGGGACCAATGGGTCATAATGGACTTGTTTGACCAACGGTTGAGCCCAAATTTAATGGGGTTAAGCTGAATTGATTGGAAATTAAGTGGAACATAAATGGGTAGGCTTGATGCACATGTGAAAACCAAATGCAAATGGCTAAAACAGCCCATAAATGGGTCATGTTGTCAAAACGGGTCAAGGAGCTAAATGGGGACCCAATGGGTCGAGTTGACCAAGATTGACCATGGCCGACCGTGTGGACCCTCAAATGAGCTCTATGGTGAGTCAAATCAGGTTGAGTTGGATTGGAATGAGTTGCATTTAAATTAAATGGTTGGGTTGACTCAAGTGTAATTAATGTATGGTATTTAATGTCGTGAGTTAAGCCATTGAGTTAGGTGAGTCAAAATGGAAATCAAAAGGGCTGTAAAATCAGAGAGTTGAAGGGAATATGAGGAGGTGTCTTGGTCTCAAACAAACCAGAACAAGTCCCACACGGTGGGGACTTGTTATGGTGGTTTCCATGCTAAGTTTTAAATGGAAATGCATGGGAATTGGATGAGATACATGGGGAGCTGAATGGTTGCATTGGCTGATGCCAATGGGTGTCTTGGTTGTGTCAAGTGACCCTTTGGTTTAATCAAGAATTTATGAGGGAAATTGAGAGGTTAAATGGCTGATTTACAAAAGAGGAAGACCATTCATTTGGCTGATTTTCACGCAAGGAAAATCCTAAGAATCCTCATCTCTCTCCCTCTCTCCAAACTCTTTCTCTTGGCTGAACCAGCAGTGGTGTTTTCACCAATTGATCAAGCATAAACCAGCAATGGAAGGGAAGCTAAAAAAGAGAGGAAGTAAAGAGCAAAGGCAAGAGGAAAAGCTTGGAAAATTTGGTAAGTATTTCCATGGGTTTTGTTTAATAAAATCGGATAAATGAAACATGATTGGGCCATGGGTTGGCCGAACCTATCAAGGGTTAGACCTTGGTTGGTGTTTCATAAAAGTGATGAAAAAATGTATCATTGGGTTCGGCCAATTTGGATGGTGGCCGAACCCCATGAAAAGAATGGGTTTATTTGGATGGTTTTTGTAAGATAAACAATGGACTGATTTTAATGTTACATTTAGACCTAAGTTGCATGTTTTAAAAAAGTTTAAACAATAGAATTCAGTGCCATGTTTTGGGCCATGGAATGGCCGATTGTATCAGGAAATTTAACCTTGGATAAAGGTTGTGTATAATGATAAAAAAAATACCCTTGGGTTCGGCCACCATGATTGGCCGAACCCCATGAAATTCATTTGGTTAGGCTATGGTTGTGAAGTCCACAAACCATACCAGTGGTGGAAGTATTTACATGTTTTAATTAGGTCATGTTATGCTGAATTTATCAATGGTTTGAAATATGATGATGAGGTTGAAAAGGATGGAAACTTAGAGCATTGGGTTCGGCCACCATGGATGGCCGAACCCCATGAAAGAATTTGATGATTGTTATGGCTTTGGAGAGATAGAAACCATGCAATATCATGGGGTTTCAATGAGATTAAAATGGAGATATGGTTACTATTTTGGGTCAGCCATTGGATGGCTGAACCATGGGGTTATCATGATTAAAATAGTAGAACCTAAGTAAGTACATAGGAGGGAATCATTGAGCCAAGGGAACCATTGGGTTCGGCCATGTGTATGGCCGAACCCCATGGACCATTTTATATGGACTGTTTTGTTTAATCAAAGGGTTTCAAGTTTGAAGATTATGGAACAATATGAAGTTTTTAAAAAGGGTTCTAAGTGAACAATTGGACAAGATATGGGTTGGCCATTTCATGGCCGAACCTTGGGGTTTCTATGGCTAAGTTATAACATAGAGATTCAAATGTGAAAGCCATAGGGTTCGGCCATACATGGACCATGGTTATGGTGTTGTGAATCAATTTCATAGAAATAATTGGTGGTTTTAAAGTTAGTGCATGATAAAATTATTTATTGGTAGCAATAGCATAAAGGTAATTATTGATGAAATGATCAAAGATGGAATGATTATGGGATTGGATGTATGGGCCCAAACCAAAGTGGTATGGTTCAGCCATGTTGTATGGCCGAACCCTACCAAGGTATTTTTGTGGTATATGATGTTTAATAAGGATTAAATAAAAGAGAGACCAAATTGTAAATAGGAGAGGTTCGGCCATGGGGTATGGCCGAACCCCACATAGTGCATTTTTGGGACTTAGACCAAGTTGGAATTGCATGGACGAATGTTTGATTTGCTGCTATGTAAATAAGGTATCAAGACTTGCGTGAACGGCGTACGAGTCGTGAACAGGTGACGATTAAGAAAGATCGAACACTGAAGTGAATCTTCAATAGGTTTCCTACCTACTTGTAACCACATTTTTATCTTGGTTTTTATGAGACTCATGTTTATTTTATTGGTTTTGAATGATGGATATTATTTACATGTTTTATATATACATTGGCATCTCATGCATGGACATGGGATGATGATTGTGGAAACCAGAGCCCACACTCCGTCGGTATGCCCGTGATGCAACTGTGGGGCCTCCTTAGGCGATGCGGGTCCCACCAGGAGGATTATGTAATGGCCCGGAATTTGTAAATCAATATATAGGTGGATATTATTTATTTTAATGGTAGAAATTGGAAATTTGATGGAATAAAGGGTAAATGGATCAAGATTTGGAAAAAGGCCCAAGTATGGCCCAATGGACTATGGATTGGATTTAAATTCATTTAAGGGGTTAATGATGGTCAATTGGGCCAAGAATGGTCAAATTGGGCCCAATACCCATTTGGGACCCAATGGGCCAAGATAATGTAAGCTCTAAGGTAAATAGGTAAGAAGTAAATTTTAATTGGGTCATGGGCCCAATGGTGATCCAATAAGAGTGAATGGATTGGATTAGTTGATGTGAAAATCACCTAAGCTAATTCTAATTAGACCAAGATGATGTGGCCGATTGGGACCCACCTCCACCTCACCAAGTGAGGTGGCGTGTGGACCAAGGATTGGTGGGGCCGGCCACCATGGTTGAATTGGTCAACCATGGGTGAAGTAATGGAGAGGAGTCAAGGAATTAAAGGAGATAAAGTGGGAATTAATTAACTTAACCTAATGATCCAATTTAATTAATTAATTAAGCTAATAAAAAAGGTGGTCAAAGATGGAGGACCAAAAGCCATCTTATCTTTAACAACAACATTGGCTTGGTGGTGGTTATCCCAACCACCACCATAAAGCATAAAAAATATCTAATACTTGGTTGGTGGGAGACTTAATGGTGGAGTATGATGTAAGCAACCAAATGAGATGAACTTATCTCTTTTCCTCATCTTTTCCATCGAGCTCTTTCACTCTCTCCCTCTCTTCATCTCTCTCAAAACCGTCCCTTACATCCAAGGAGAAGAGAAGAAAAAAATTAAGAAAGGAAGAGAAGAAGAGATGAAAAGAGAGAAGTGCAAGCTTGGGCCCATCACTCCAAGATCAAGACCTTGGGTTAGTTATCTCCATCTTCTCCTCCCTTCCCTCTCTCAAATCTAACCTATCCTAGCCGACCCAAGTATTGGGGTTTTTCATTGGGTCAAGCACATCTTAGCCGACCAATCAAGGAGAAGAAGAGAAGAGAAGGCCAAGGAATCCGAGAGGAGAAGGAAAAGTCTGAGGAGCCGTCGGATTGTAAGTATTTTCTAAAACAAGAGGTTAGTTTTTTTTTAAGGTTTATAAATGGGTCCATTTCTTGGATTTAAATAATGGCCAAATTGTCATGGGCCTTGGGTTTCAAATCCATCCAATGAAAGGAGGAAGAATGGGCAAACCCTAATGGGTAAATTAGGTTTAAGAAAAATAAATGGATTAAGGACATTATGTAATTAAATTATTTAAGCAATGGATGTACGGAATTTTTGGAAGGAATCATGGTGAGTAATTAAGTAAATTGGAATGGGGTTTTTAAGATCAAAACCATGGAAGGGGGATTTATGATTTTAAGATGTTAATGAATAAATGTTAGTGAAGTTAAAGAGGTTTTAATGAGGGAACCTTGCACTTGAGTATGCTTAAATTAAGTTGAACGGGATTTTGTTATTATTGATGATATTATGCGATATTAAATTGCACAAGCATACTTGTATTGTGAGTGCATGTGAATATACATGTATTGAATTCTTATTGTTGAGTGTATGAAGTGGTGAAATGAGGAAAGACTAATAGTTATGATCATACTAATTAAGTGAGGAAAGAGTATGTAAAAATGTACAATGATGAACTACATGCATCAAATGATGATAAGATGCATGAACGTTTGATGTGGGTTATATATTGCATACGTTTATGAGTGAGATAAATGTGAATAAAAATGGTGGGGAGTGTTTGATAATGTGATATATGGGTATACTTATGGGATGGTACAATGGTTTTTAGAAATGGCTTTTATATTGGTGATGACTCATGGCTTGACAATTTGTCATGACCCAAGTGAAGAGATTTGTGTTAGACATATAATGGGTGATGATGTAAACACTTTGTGAGGGGGTATAAGAGGTTCTCATATGAACAAAGTGCCCATTTGAGAGATGTTAGATAAACAATGTACTTGAAAGAGACCGGAATGCATGGGTTAACTTGCCACATGAAACTCATGAGATGACGACACTATGAGGAGGGTGTGAAGGGTCTAGCTTGCAAAGACTAATATGTGGTATGAAAGTCTTGTGTTTATAATGCAATTGCATTCTCCCAATGTGTAGTGTAGATTATGAACGAGTGATGATAGGCCTTGAAATGGGAGTAATGGCCAGATTCAAAGTGCGGACCACGACATGGGGGTAGTGGCTGATTTTTGATGATGTTGTGTCATGGCTAAGGAGTCATTAAGGGATCCAAGTCTATGGATCAATTATGGACAAAGAAATGTATATGGTTAAGTGAATGTCTAACCATGGGAAAGGTAGTGGCAAAACCGTAATTAATGGCCAATTCAAGAACCCATGGAAGATGATCATGGACTTAGGGGCTCTAAGTAATAAACTTATGTATGGTTAAATAAAGCCTAGGGTGGCTGATTTTTAGATTCATGTGATTTAAATATTTGATAGATTAAATGGGACCCACAAAACTGTATAGTGAGGTTCGGCCATGATGTATGACCGAACCCCACTAAGGCATAAATTAGGGACTTAATAATGGTTAAAAACATGGACTAATTATTGATATATAATAAGGTACCGGACATCGCAAGCGGTGCGCGATCAGGCGATCGGATTATTGGTACGGAAACGCTAAAGAGTACTAGTCGGTATTCGGTAGGATTCCTACCTTTTTGTAAGCATGGATTAAGTATTATGTGATGGTTTTTCCTTTGATTTATTTTGGTCATGGATTAAGTATTATGTGATGGTCTTACCTTTGATTTATTTTGGTCATGGATTAAGTATTATGTGATGGTTTTCCTTTGATTTATTTTGGTAATCATGTAATGGTTTTAAGATGGGTTTTATGACTATGATCATATATATTACATGGCATATGGCATCTACATCTCATGCATGACATGGGAGGGATATGGTATGGGAAGGATGAAATGAAACCGGAGTCCATACTCCGTCGGGGCGACCGAGAAGCAAGCATGGGGATATCTTGATGTGTTTCATCCATCAAGAGGGATATTATGAGATATAACCGGAGTCCATGCTCCGTCTGGGCGACCGAGAAGTAAGCATGGGGGACACCTTGACGAGGCTTTTCCGTCAAGGGGGATGATTTGTGATTGTTTACACATTGACGAGGCTTTACCGTCAAGGGGGATGATTTGTGATTGTTTATATCTTGACGAGGTTTTGCCGTGAGGGGGGATGCTTTATGATTGTTTATATCTTGACGAGGTTTTTCCGTCAAGGGGGATATGGCAGCATGATGGTATGGATGATGGGTGGGATTCATGACATAGGACACCCATTGCATGACATTGCACCAAATTGCATGGTTTTGGATATGATATTATCTATATGTTTTGTTACCACTAATCCATGTGTTAGCCCTACTCGGAGTCCTACTGGGCGCGTTGTCTAACGCCCTACTTCTACCCTAGCTGATGACGCAGGAGATGGCGGAAACGGAAGATGAGATGGGAGCCAAGCTTAGGAGTTTGGGGAAGCGAGCTGTTTAGTTTATTTAAGTTTTATTTTGGAAATGTAATTTTGAGTAACTTAGCTCGTCTGAATGTAATAACTTAAATTACTTGCTATATTTTGGATTTTATTTTGGACAGTACGATTTAATGGTATTTTAGTAATTAAATGGATGTTTCTTCCCTGCTATCTGAAAATTGATAGGATAGTCTCTATTACAATTTCCGCACTTAGTTTAAATATTCCTGGAGCTTACTTCTACGTGTGAACCAGTTTTTCGTGGACTTAGTTTCCAAGCACACGTAGGGTTGGCCAATTAAGGGCCGGGCTTTAGAAGCTCGGACTTAACTCGCGTCATGATGTCCGCGCCCTTTGTCACTTGTTATTTCAAAAAAAAAAAAAAAATAGACTCTCATTTTCGGTGAAAAGGGGCCTTGTAATAATGTAGTTATTTGCTATGGTTTGAGTATGCCTTGACGAATCTTAATTTGCTTTAAGTAATCTGAAAAGAATGACTTGTGCTTTGCTATCTATTAAGTCTAATTCCGCAGTTAATCTAGTTTATTCCGCATCTTGTTTAGTTCCATGTGTGGATTGTTATCGTGGTTTAGTTCACGCACACATGGGTGGCCAGTTAAGGGTTGGACTTAGGAAGTCTGAACTTAGCTCGTGTCGTGACGCCGCCCGCTCTCTTCCAGTGTGATTATATTGTTATTGTAAAAAAAAAAAAATTAGACTCTGAATTCTCGGAAAGGGCGGAGCGTTACATTATATGGTAGACCATGTAGATCACCTGTGTGTTGGACAAAGGCTGATGAGCCTGCACTGATTGGACCTGAGTTGGTTGCAGAGACTACAACGCAGATACAGTTGATATGACAACATCTATTAACTGCGCAAAGTCATTAGAAGAGATATGCTGATAAGAGGAAGAGGTTCCTTAAATTTGAAGTGGGAGACATGGTGTTCTTGAAAGTCTCACCACGAAAGGGACACATGAGATTTGGAAAGAAAGGGAGTTTGTCGCCAAAATATGTGGGACCGTTTTCAATCATAAGAAGGATGGGGGACGTGGCTTACCAATTGGCACTCCCATCACAGTTGAAATCTTTGCACGATGTGTTCCATATATCAATGTTGAGGAAGTACAATCCTGATCCCTCTCATGTACTGAACATACAAGACATAGAGGTCCAAAGCGACATGACGTACGTAGAAAAGCATGTCGAGTGGTGGACACAGAGCAAAGGGTATTACGGAACCAAGCGATCCAGTTTGTCAAGGTGGTACAGGATGCAACATGGCATTGAGGAAGCCACATGGGAACTCGAGTCAGAAATGAGGACAGCTCATCCTGAGCTATTTATTTAAATATTTGAAACCCTACTTCACTCGATTTTCTGGACGAAAAATTTAAAAAAGAGGGTTGTATTGTAACATCCCGGATTTTCAAGTTATTAATATAAATGAAAATTACCCATTTAATTTGTGAATTATTAGATATGGACTTTATATGGGAAAAGTGTTGGGTCACTGCCCAATTAAGACCCAACGGATGGGAAATGGTTTCACTAAAATTAAATGGGGCTTAATTAAATTAGTAATGCATTATGTCTATAATTAAATTATTATGCGCATAAAGGGAACTTGGAGGATTATTATGGTCGTGTATGAAGGTTTGCATAATCCATGATTATGCGCATAAAGAGACTAAGAGTGGAATATAGATTACATGGCCGTGTGTAGGAGATATGCATATCCATGAGGATGTGCATAAGATCATTTTAAAAGGGGTATTTCCTTGGTTAAAAGTGAAATTAAGGGATTACTAAAAAAAGAAGTTGTCTTAAGATTAAAATTAGGCATTGCTTTGCCGTGTGTGGGATAGGCGCAATCCATGTTGATGCGCCAAAAGGGAGTCCCTTCCTTGTTAAAAACGGCAATTGCCATTTCAATAAGATTGGCCGAGTGGAGGCTTTTAAGACAAGGGGAGCATTAGCGTATTCTAATTAGGACTCTCCAAAATAAGAAAGGGGCACATGGCAATTGCTATCTTAATACGATAGGATCGAGTGGAATACAAGAGAAGGGCAGCAAGGGGCACACGTCATTCATAAATCAAGAGAAGAGAAGGCAGCCAACAAGGGTGCAAGGAAGAAAAAGATTGGAAGAGCAAGAACAATCGAAGGAAAACAGGAGGAGTCGCGGAACTGGTAAGTGATTTGATAATTTTGTTTAAAAAAAATAAGGAACCATAGGGTTCGGCCATGTTGTATGGCCGAACCCCATGGAAGAGAATTGGGAGATGAATATAGTATTTTTAATGGAAAGGATGAACCATAGGGTTTGGCCATGCACTAGAAAGACATGGTTTAATGTATGGATTTTTAATGAGGAAAACTATGGGAGTTGGTTAATAAATTTATATGGGTTTTAATGGATGCTTTTGGTGAAGATCCTAGACCATAGGTTCGGCCATGGAGTATGGCCGAACCCCATAAATATTTATGGAATTATGTTCATGTACTTAGAACATGGAAAATGATGGGAAAGGTTATTTATGATTTATTTTAAATGGATAAAAGGTTTGATGGTTTTAGATGCAATTAGATCATGAAAACCATGGAGGGTTATGATGTTTTGATTGCATTTAAAAGAGAACATTATGAACCATTGGGTTCGGCCATGGTGTATGGCTGAACCCCATGGAGGTGTATTGGTATTGGTAATGGATTTTAATTGATGAAATTGGAAAGTTAGACATCATAGGGTTCGGCCATGGTGTTTGGCCGAACCCCATGAATCAATTTTATGGATCATGTATGGACTTAATATGGTGATTGGATTAATGGAGAGACAATGATGGAGGTAATGGCAATTTGGTAATATTAGCTGAAAATGAAAGATCATGGGTTCGGCCATGGTGTATGGCTGAACCCCATGAATCTTGTTAGTGGGTTATTTATTAGCTTAAGTATATTGTAAATGAGAATAATGGAATGATAGCCATGGATGACAATATTGTAAATAGGTGAAAATAATGGACATAGGGTTCGGCCATATGATGGATCATGTGTTGGAATATTTTAAGGGACACTTAGAGTGGTTATGCATGTTTAAGGTAATGAGGGATTTAATTACATATAGACCTATGTTCATGGTTTATGTTATTGGTTATATTATTAGGTATAATGGCATTATTGTAATTAAGTGAATTAATGGACCATGGGTTCGGCCATGGTGTATGGCCGAACCCCATGGGAATTATTTGGTGGACATAGGATCTATGTATGACATATTAAAATGAATGAAATATTAATTAAAGATTAGACCAATGGCAAAGTTGTAATAAAGGATGAAAGTGATGAATCATGGGTTCAGCCATGATGTATGGCCAAACCCCATGAGGAATGGTTTATGGACTTAGACATAATAGGAAATCAAATGGAACATGGTTTAATTGATTGATGTATTATAAGGTAACGGGACCTCACAAGGTGTGTACGATCGTGAGCGATTATCGGACGAAAGCGCAAGGACACGTAGTGGTCTTTGGTAGGATTCCACCTCCTTGAAACCATGGGTTTATGTACAATGTTTTTATCTTATTTGATGATTTTATGTTGAAAAGATGTGTTTCAACTGTGAGGTTTTAATGCTATGTTTACTATATAAAATAGCATGTGTTTCATTGGCATCTCATGCATGGCATGGGGTGAAGGATATGTAATCGGAGGGACCACACTCCGTCGGGGTGTCTGTTGTGCAAATTTTAAATTTATAATTACTCGCAAGCGCACGAATCGAATTGGAGTATAGAGATATGCAAGTACGAGGTCGAACCCACAGGGACTTGATTTAGAATGAACGAGAAAACAAATTAAAAAGCCTAATATTTTAACCTTAACCTAGTTAACAATTTTTCATGAGAATGATTGAATTGAAATTGCAAAATTAATTAAAGCAACTAAAAAGAGAGATTAAATCAAGTGAGAGAAATTACTAAGGTATCGGATTCCACCACCATTAAATCTATAATCTTCCAATTATTTATTTATTAATTCCCAATTTTAAGAGATTTAAACATTTAAGTTTATTAATATGGTGTTCAAAATTCAGATTTTCCTTCGCTTTTAAAGATGTAATTTCTAAGCATTCAATGTATCCTATTTTAATTTAAAAGACAATGGATCCAAGGGATTAATCTAAGCATCCAATGTATTCAAATTAAAATAAAAGAAAATAATGAATCAAAAAGGTTCACTTTTATTCAATTAAAAACCAAGCATTAATTAATTAGATATTAATATTAATAACCAAAAATACATGGCATTGATGGTAAAAATAATTAACATCTATTAATTTGATGAAGCGAAAATCATAAATAATCAAACACACAAAATTTGGAATTAAATAAATAAAATAAAAGAAAATTATTTCATTAACGGGGTTTCATCTTCAACCTTAGTACAAGAAATTAGCCGGACATTATGAAAGAATTAAAACAAAAGAGAGAGAAAAATAAAACCCGAGCCATGTCGAAGATCCCGAGCGAATGTCACGATCCTTCTCTGCTCTCAGCCGAGCCTTCTTCTCAATGTCCAATTCGTATTTTGCAATGGAGAGGCCTCCAATTTAAAGAGTTTAGTGATAGTGAATTTAGCAAGCCTAGTGGGACCCATTAGCTTTAGCCGATTTTTCTTACTTGGCTGACTTCCTCTCTGTCGTTGTTGTATGGGAAACTTATGTTTTTATTGCTTTCTTTTCTCAGCTCCTTTCTATTATGCAAGCAACTTCTATTTTTCTTATCTGCTAAATCAGCCAACACCCGTTCGATTCCTTAATCTTCTCTTCTATTTTTTATTCTCTTTCTTTTCTTTTATCTCTACAGTTGCTTGCTTGACTTCTTGTTTACAAGTATTGCTACCTTCAATTGTTTCTGTCAACACTACCAACTTTCGTTGGCTGCAAGTAGTCTACAACTAGCATGCTTTTGATCCCTTCCTGCACACTTGTATTATTGAGTCTTCATGGGCTTCCAATTGGACTTCAGGCATGGACTTCTAGACTTTGAACATAGGCCCCACTTTCTGCATTTTTCACAATTTTTAATCATCATATCGTGTATTCTTCTGAATTCCCTACAAAACTTAAAAATGTCATCAAACATATCAAATTTATACAAAACAAGGACTAACTAGTCCACTATCTAGGAGTAAAATTATCAATTTTCAGTGTTCATCAGCGTCTGAAAAACCTATGTGAGATACCTTGATGTGCTTTTCCATCAGGAAGAAACCGGAGGGGCCACACTCCATCGGGGGTCCAAAAGACCTATGTGGGGGTACTTATATGTACATGTGATGGGTGGGACTCATTGCATTTGACATCATGACATGGCATGGTTTATATGGTTTTTGGACATTATGATATTATTATGCATTTTGTACTAACCCTGTGTTAGCCCTAATTGGAATACATATTGGGCGCGTTGTTCTAATGCCCTATTTCTACCCTAGTGGATGATACAGGAAACAAGGAGAACGATGAACACGAAACGGGCCAAGCATAGGAGCTCTGATGCTTTTAGTTTATATTTTAATTAAGTTACTTATGGACTTGTAATTTGAGTAACTAGACTTCGGACATGTAATAACTTAGATGATTTGCCATGGTTGGATGTTTACTTGGATAATTATGTTGTGTTAATGATGATTAAGGATTTGACGTACTTTGCTATCTGAAATGGAATAGAACTAGGTTCTATTATAATTCTGCATGTTTTGATTTTAATTCCGCATATTGATGTTGTTATGTGTGAACCGTTTTCAGGGACTTAGTCCATGCACACATAGGGTTGGCCAGTTAAGGGTCGGACTTTAGAAGTTCTGACTTAGCTCGCGTCGTGACGTCCCACTCTCTATCACTCTCTGTTTATAAAAAAAAAAAATAGACTCTGATTTTCGGAAAGCTAAGCGAGTGAGAAAGGGTGGGGCGTTACAGTGTCAGTTCCTCGCGGTGGATGCATTTGTCGAGTGACTTACAACTTACAGTCTGAGTGTGGAGAAGTTGTGCAACTTGGTGGCTAGCTTGAGTTAAAAGAAAGTTTGGGTTGTCAGATGTTGAGATGCCTCGCGTTGTCCGAGGGTTTTCGGATGTTTTTTTGGAGAAGTTCCTAAGATTGTCACCACGTCGGAAGGTAGGATTTGTTGTGGATCTTCTCCCCGGTGCGGCGCTTGTCTCGATTACTTATTTGGTTGGCACCAACAGTTGTGTTGGAGCTGGAGAGTCAGCTCAGGGAATTGGAGTCTTTTGGTTACAATTGACCCAGCGCCCTCCTTGGAGCACATCAGCTTTGTTGACCAAGAAAAGGAATGACTCTATGAGTTTGTACTTTGATTACCGACAGAGACTTTGGAGTTGGAGAAACAACTCTGGGAGTTAGAAGTCGTTGGCTTCATTCGGCCTAGCACTTCATCTTGGGGTGCATAGTCGTTGTTTGCTAAGGAGAAAGATGGCTCCATGAGACTGTGCATCGACTATCAGCAATTGAACAAAGTTACGGTGAAGAACAAGTAACCTTTAGCAAGGATTGATGATTTGTTTGACCAGTTGAAAAGATCTAAGTGCTTTTCCAAGATAGATCTTCGTTCGGGTTACCATCAGGTGAGGGTGCGGGAATGTGACTTTGAGAAGACCGCATTTCGCACTCGTTTTGGACTCTTTGAGTTTGTGATGATGCCAGTTGGGGTGGTTAATGCCCCGGCGACATTCATTGCCCTAATGAACATGACATTTAGGCCGTACCTAGACCGGTTTATAGTGGTGTTCAACGACGACATCTTGATATAGTCAACACCAGAGGAGGGGCATGAGCAGCATCTGAGAAATGTGCTTCAAGTCTTGGGGGATCATCAGCCCTATGTGAAGTACAACTGGTGTGAGCTTTGTTGCTAGAGGTTCAATTTTCGGAGCACAAAGTGTCAACTTAATATGTGGTCGTAGATCCGACCAAGGTTGAGACCGTTATGAGATGGGAACGACCGCAGAGTCGGACCGAGATCCACAGCTTTTGTGTCTTGCGAGTTACTATCGACGGTTCATCAAAGGTTTTTCCAATATCGCCATGCCCATGATGAGGTTGGACCGCGAGAATGTGCCTTAAGTTCGGGATGAAACTTGTGAAACAACCTTTCAGAGGCTGAAGGAAAGTTTGACTTTCGCTCCAGTGTTGATAGTACCGGAGAGAGCCCGTGGCTATTGCGATCTACTGTGATGATTTGGGATGTGTACTTATGTTTGAAAAGAAAATGGTAGTTTGTGGTTCAAGACGACTTTAGTCCCATAGACGTAAATTTTCATACCCATGATTTTGAGCTAGTGCCTGTAGTTTTTACACTTAGGGACTGGAGACACTACTTAATGGTGAGAGGTTCGAGGTTTTCTCATATCTTCATAGCCTAAAGTATCTATTGACAGAGAAGGAACTAAATATGAGGCAGAGACGATGGATATAGTATCTTGGTGACTACGACTTCGTATTGTTTTACCACCCCGTTAAGGCAGACGTAGTTACGAACGCCTTCAGTCGCAAAACAATGACAACCTTATCAAGTCTGATCGTGTAATAGTCCGGATTTTTAAATCAATACATATGTTGGCTTTTATTTATTTTAATGAGTTAAATTAAGAATTTTGATGGAATGGATGTTAAATTGATCAAAATTGGGCCAATGACCCAAGCAAGGTCCAATGGACCAAGGATGGAATTAATTTCATTTAAATGGGTCAATGATGGTTAATTGGGTGAAGGAAGGTCAATTGGGTCAAACACCCATTTGGGACCAAATGGGTCAAAGGGTTTATGCATTAGGGTAAATGGGTAGGAAGTGGAATTTAATTGGGCCATGGGCCAATGGTGATCTAATTAGATGGAATGGATTGAAGTGATTAAAAATCACCTAAGTTAAATTTAGAATTATCTAAGTGTTATAGTCTAGTGGGGCCCACCTCCACCTCATCAAGTGAGGTGGCGTGTGGACCATGACTTAGGTGGGGCCGACCACCATGGTTGACTTGGTCAACCATGGATAAGTCAAAGGGAATTAAGGAGGATCAAAGGAAAATAAGTTGAGTTAAATTAATTTAAATCACCTAGGTTAAGTGGGAATAAAATCAAGGTAGCATGATCAAGTGGGACCCACCTCCACCTCATCAAGTGAGGTGGCGGGTGGGCTAAGGCATTGGTGGGGCCGGCCACCATGGTTGGTCAACCATGGGTGGATTCATGGAAAATTTAAAGGGAAATAAATGGAATTAAATTATGGAAATTAAATAACCTAACTTAGATATCAAATTAAATAAATGGGTGAGTCAAATAGGTAAGTCAATGAGTGGTTTCATCTCATAGAAACCACCTAAACCACCAAACTTAGACCCACCAAAACCGTTGGCCATGAAATAGTGGTATGGCTAAGACAAGATCCATGAAATGGGGGCCTAGATTGGACATGCATTGACCCATTGTGTGGTGGTAGTTCCACCTCATCCCAACCACCACCACTAAGGGACAAGGGGCCTAGGATTAAGGGCATGCAAGCCCCCCCCCCCCCCCCCCCCCCCCCCCCCCCCCCCCCCCCGCCCAAATTGATCTGGTCAATGGACTCCACCTTAATGAGGGTGGAGTCGAACCCAAGCTACCCAAGGCAAGATGGGAAAAGTCTAGGGTTCCATCCCTTTTCCCATCTCATTTCCATCTCTCCATCTCTCACTCCTTCTCCTAGCCATCCTCCCCTCTCTTCCAACACCAAAAAAGAAGAAAAGACTTAGAAAAATAAGAGAACATTCCAAGCTTGGCCGACCACCACCCTAAGATCAAGACTTAGAAAATTTTCCATTCTTTCCTCCTTTCCCTCTCTCAAACCTACTCAATCATTGGCCGAACCAGACCTTGGTCATCTCATCTTGATCAAGCACATATAGTGGCCGAACATCAAGAAGAAAGAAGGAAGGAGAAGAGCTAAGGATCAAGAGGAGCAAGAGGAAACCGGAGGATCCGTGGGAGTGGTAAGTAGTCCTCAACAAGATTTTATTTTTTTAAAGGGTTAAAAAGGAGATCATGGAGTCCATCCTTATTGGATTAATTGGTGGCCAAAATGTCATGGGCCATAGATCTAAAATCCATCCAAGAAAGGGGATGAGAAATGGATAAAGCCTAAAGGGTAAGATAAATTAAGGAAGATAAATACTAAGGACACTATGTACATATTTGGATTACATAAGCATGCATGACATGATGGGTCAAGGATCATGGTTCGGCCATGCAATGGCCGAACCCTAAACATTATGGATTCATGGAGAGGACTTCATGCATGTCAAAATATGGTGGATGATCAAGATAGTTGGTTTGGCCTTTGCATGGCCAAACCCTAGGGTTTTCTTGTATGAAAACTATCAATAATAAAGCATGGAAATATGATTTTGGAGGAATGATGGACCATAGGGTTCGGCCATGTTGTATGGCCGAACCCCATGGAAAGAGATTAAGTATTTCTTAAGGGGTTTAAAGGATAGAAACCATGGAATAATGGTTAATGATTTTTTAGGCTTAGAATGGTTAAATATTTGTAAATTTTAAAGGAGTTTTAATGAGGAAAATCATGGAAGATGTTAATGATTTTTATGGCCTCAAAAGTTGTAAATGAGGATGAACCATGAACCATGGGTTTGACCATGGTGTATGGCCGAACCCTATGGTGATGTATTAATGACTTTAATGGGTATAAAATATGGAAAATAATGGGGGAATGTTGGTAGCTTCAATGGACTCAAAAATGTACCTAATGATGATAAAAAATGATGATCTAAATGTATGATGGAATCCCCTCAAGAAGGGACCTTGTGGTGGATCTAAAATGTAGTAAAAGACCCAAGGAAAGTGAGGAAAAGACATCATGGGTTCGGCCATGGTGTATGGCCGAATCCATGACCCATTTGTGAGCCATTTCATGGGCTAAGTTAAGGTCTATGCATGTGTTTAAATGAATGGGAATTAGGTTAAGTAAATGGCTGATTTTTAATGATTTTATGTCATGGTTAATGAATCAATCATGGATCCATGTTTATGGATCAGTTAGGGACCTAAGGATATAAAAATAAAATGAGAGTTAGCCATAGAAAAGAAGGAGTGGCAAAAATGTAAATAAGACCAAAATGGAAGACCATGGGTTCGGCCAAGGTGTATGGCCAAACCCCATGGAGGATGGTTGTGGACTTAGGGACCTCTATGATAACCTTATGTAGGTTAATGAAGCATAGGGTTGCTGGTTTTTAGACTCACATGATTAAAAAAATCTATGGATTAAAAAGGGACCCAAAAACCTAGTTAGTGAGGTTCGGCCATGGTGTATGGCTGAACCCCACTAAGACATGTTTGATGGACTTAGACATGGCTGAAACATTGGGTTTAATTGTTGATGTGTAATAAAGTAAACAGGACCTCGCAAGCGGTGCGCGATTGGCGACCGAATTCGTGGACGAAAACGCAAATGAACACTAGTTGGTATTTGGTAGGACTCCTACCTTATTGTAAGCCATGGATTATGTGTTTATGCATGTTTTACTTGATTTATTTTGGTAATCAAATGATATGTTTTAAGATGGGACTTAAATGCTATGGTTTGAATTATTATTATATGGCATATTGCACTTACATCTCATGCATAGCATGGGAGGGATGAAAGGAAACCGGAGTCCATGCTCCGTCGGGGCGACCGATAAACATACATGGGGATTCTATGTATTTATGATCTCTTGATGAGGGTTTTCCATCAAGAGGGACATTGTATAATGATGGGTGGGACACATAACATATGACACCCATGGCATGACATTGATTGCATGAACTTACTATAACTATATCTATGTATCCTGTTTATCACTAATCCATGTGTTGGCCCTAATCGAAGTACCTACTGGGCACGTTGTCTAATGCCCTACTCCACCTTAGATGATGACGCAGGAAATGGCGGAAATGAAGGACGCGATGGGAGCCAAGCGTAGGAGCTTGGAGGAGTGAGCTAGCTTACTTATTTAAGTTTATTTCATGGTTATGTAATTTGAGTAGCTTAGCTCGTTGGACTGTAATAACTTAGACTATTGCTATGGTTTGGACTTTTATTTTGGACATTATAATTTTGAGGTATTTTATTAATTTAAGTGATGTAACTTCCTTGCTATCTAAAATTGGTAGGATAGATTCTATTATAACCCCGCTTTAAGCTTATGCTCCGTAAGCTTACTTCTACGTGTGAACCGTCCTCGTGGACTTAGTTCCACGCATACGTAGGGTTGGCCAGTTAAGGGCCGGGCTTTGGAAGCTCGGGCTTAACTCGCGTCGTAACGCCCCGAGCTCTTTGTCACTCTTATTTCAAAAAAAAAATATATATATATATATATATATAGACTCTGATTTCTAAGCTAAAGCGTAGTGAAAAGGGGCAGGCGTCACAGATCGGAGGATATAAAGCATTCAGACCTTGCAACATGGTTGTTCAACAAGAGGTTTATGATAAAGTTTTGAGAGCTCAGCAGCCAGATGAGAGGTGCATCGCATTGAGGAATGTTGTGGCCAGTGGAAGTGGACCCTTTGGATGGACTACGAGACAAGATGGTGATTTGACCTTTCGGAGCAGGCTTTTGAACCAATGTTCGGGCAGTGTCGCGAGGAGGTACTACGAAACTTTAATCGCTCTAGGTTCACCATGCATCCGGGATGCACCAAGATGTATCATGTTTTGCATTAGCAGTTTTGGTGGAGAAGCGTGAAGAGGACAGTGGCCGAGTTTGCGACCCGCTGTTTGACTTGTCAGCAGGTTAAGGTAGAACACTTGAGGCCCGCTGGTAAGTTGCAGTCCCCTTCCGGTCCCCGGTTGGAAGTGGGATCACATTACTTTGGGATTTGTGAATGGGTTTCTGAGGTTTCCTCGGAGACATGATGCAAGTGAGTCTCGATTGATTGACTAAGTCAGCTCATTTTATTGGTATAAAGACTACAGATTCTCTTAAGACATTGAGTCGGCTTGGCGAAGATTGTCAGACTACTAGTGTACCTAAGTCATTTGTTTCAGACTGGGACCCAAGGCTTATCTCTCGGTTCTAGCAGAGCCTACAGAAGTAGTTGGGCACACAGTTGTGTTTCAGTAAGACGTTCCCTCTGCAGATAGATGATCAATCCAAACGGACCATTCTGATCTTAGAGGATATCAGTTCAACATCAAGATGGCACCGTATGAGACCTAGTATGGCAGACCGTGCAAATCACCTTGTGTTGGGCAGAGATCAATGACACAGTAATGTCAGGACCAGATATGGTCATGGAGACTACAGAGCAGGTGAGATCGATCAGGAAGAGACTGTTGACTACCTAGAGTTGGTAGAAGGGTTGTGTTGACCGTTGGAGGAGGGCACTTGAGTTTGCTGTTGGAGACCGTGTTTCTGTTCTAGTTTCGCCGCGTCTTGGGATTCAGAGGTTTGGGTGCCAAGGAAAGTTGTCGCCTCAATATTTTTTTTTGGTCCTTTGAGATACTGGAGATGATCGGTGAGGTGACCTTCAGACTTACGCTTCCTCCAAGTCTCGCCCAATTGCACTATATCTTCCATGTTTCAATGCTTCTAAAGTATCATCATGATCCGTCTCAAGTGGTTAACTGGGAAGACGTGAAGCTCGATGAGGACATTAACTGTGAGAATGGACCAATGCGGATCAAGGATTCCAAAGAACAGAGGATTCGTGGCAAGACTATCTGCCTGGTTATAGTGGTTTGGCAGCGCAAGGGCAGAGGGATTTCTATTTGGGAGAATGAGGCAACAATGCGGAAACTGTTTTCCTGCCTTGGTTGGGATTAGAGATACAAGTTCAGTTTGAAATTCGAGGACGAATTTCTTTTGAAAGGGTAGTGTTGTAACTACACGATCTGAATCTTCCCGATTTTGTGGAGATTTTTGGATCTCTGAGTTGTTTGTGGGACTTTGGCGGCATTGGAGAGAGAGTGGACCATTGGTAGGCCCGAGTTTGTCTAAACCCGAGCTTGGGAACTCAAGGGGTATTTTGGTAATTTTGAATTATTGTGTGTCATGTCCATTAAAAACGTTTGAAAAATCACATGATTTTCACCCGACCTTCGACATTTAATTTTTCTTGGGTTTTCGATTCACGTTTTATCAAACATACGGTGTCGGTATCGAGATTTATCTTGATGATTTTCGAGGTTTTTCTATTATATATATATATATATATATATATATATATATATATATATATATATATATTGCAAATAGATATTAATATAATAATTAAATAAATGATATAGCGAGACTTAGTTTTTTTTAAATAATGAATAAATAAAATATAATAAAGTAAGGTTTTGTCATTTATGAGCTTTTTCCAAAATATGTAAAGGAATTAAAATGTAACCCCCAAAAACCTGGGCCCTCTAAACTCTAACCCCTTAACCCTCAAATTTGCAGCACTGTAGCGAATTGCTACAATGCCGCAGCCCTCTCCTCCCCTCACTCGATCCATTTTTCTCTTCGGATCTCTCCATTCTCTCTCGCTGCTTCTTTTCCTTCTTCTTCCTTCTGCTGCGAAGGGACCCTCCCCGCTACGGCTTTGACGCTGCTGTTGTTGGACTTCCGCCGCCCCATTTTCTCCTTCGTTACCGGCAGAGATTTGGGGTTCCGCCGCCACCCAACCTCCAGGTTTCTTCAATTTCTCTCCTTCTCCTTTTCTCCTCTCCCTTTCTCTCTTCGGATTTACCCGATTTCTCTGTGCCTTTCCTTGATTTTCAATGGTTTTCCTTGATTTTCAACAGTTTTACTGATTTTCATCGGTTTCCCTTGTTTTTCGTAATTTTCCCTTGATTTCCCTCATTTTCCTAGTTTTTCCTTAGATTTCCCGATTTTCTTTTTCTCTTTTTCCCCTCTTCAATCTCAGTTGAGCAACCGAATAGGCTCAGCTGATTTTCCGTGTCAAATCAGTTGGGCTTCTGAGTTAACCGAATCCTTGGGTTCGGGTTGTACTCAACCCAGTTACTTGGCCCAGTTGCCTGGGTCGGCCCAACAGTCTGGCTTGGACTTGGCCCAGTCCGATCCGGACCAGTCCCAGCCTAACCACTCTTGGCCCAGCCCTGTTGCAGGACCATCCCTTTAGGGCCAACCCATTTCGGCCCGCTTTGGGCCCAGCCAAGGTTTTGGCCCATTTTTCGTTCGGCTTCGTTTTACTTTTTTACTTATTTATCCTTCATTATTTCAACAGATTAAGCTTACTTCAACCCATCAAGTTGTTTGCTCTCTTCGGATATTCGACTCCACACACAGTGAGGGGATTTATCACTATTTTAGCATGCAGTTGCATATATTAAACTGTTATCCATGGTCCTGGAGTGACCGAGTGTAACCCTCTATTCTTTTAGCCACGCGGTAAGGGAAAATTGTTGAAATAAATATGTGGCAGAGGGTTCACTTGTAACACCCCAATTTCTCAATGAAGTGGATAATTACGAAAATGTCCCTGATGTGTTAAATTAATTATTTGGTGATGTCAAATAAGGAAATGGTGGGGTCCATTGCTCAAATGAAGATCATATGAGCACATTATAAATGTCAAGTTTGATTGGATGGGTAATGTACATCAATTGGGTCGAAAATGGCTAAATGGGTCAAAGGGCCCAATTGGACCCAATGGGTCATAATGGATGATTTGGCCATTGTGTAAGCTCAAATTAAATGGGGTTAAGCTGAACTAATTGGAAATCAAGTATAGCAAAAATGGGTAGGCTTGATGCACAAGTGAAAACCAATTAAAAATGGCAAAATCAGCCCATTAATGGGTCATGTTGTCAAAACGGGTCAAGGGGCTGATTGGGGACCCAATGGGTCGGGTTGACCAAGTTGACCACGGATGACCTTGTGGGCCCTCAGATGAACTCAAGTGTGAGTTAGTTCAACTTGAGTTGGACTGATTTGGAGTAAGTTTTAATTAAAAATAGAGTTGACTCAAATATGGTGCATTAAATGTGTTGAGTTGGATGAGTTGAGTTGGAATAAAAAAGGCCATGAGTTAAGTGAGTTAAGAGGATATGGAAAGGTGTTTTAATCACACACAACTCTTGAGGAAATCAATCCTGGCCGTTGGAGTGAAAGGGTACCTTGGCCAAAGCCAAGGGACACCAAGGTTGGGCGGCATCATCTCATTTAATGAGATGCATTGGCTGATTTGAATAGATGCACCGTTTGGGTGAAGGGGTGTCTTAGATGGCACCCAATTTCCCATCGTTTTTGCTAAGTAATGATGAGGGAAATGAATGTAGGAGGTGTAACGCCCCGCCCTTTTTCACCCATTTTCCAAAAATCAGAGTCTATTTTTTTTTTCTTTTAAATAGAAGAGTGAGAGAGGGCGCGGACGCCACGACGCGAGTTAAGTCCGAGCTTCTAAATCCAGGCCCTTAACTGGCCAACCCCACGCGTGCGCGGAGCTAAGTCCACGAGAACGGTTCACGCGTAGGAAGTAAGCTCGCGGATTATAGTTATTGCGGAACATGATAATAGAGTCTATCCTACCGGTTTTTAGATAGACGGGAAGATACAATATTGAACTACCAAAATGCCCCTATGTTCATATTTATATCACAAAATATAATCGTCCATAAGTAACGTCCAAAACATCGCAAGAAATGTAAACTTATACAACCCGACAAGCTAAGTTACTTTAAAATTACATCTCCAAAATGTAAACGTAAATAAACTAAGACTGCACTGCCCAAGCCCCTAAGCTTGGCTCCTGTCATGTCCACTGCTTCCGCCATCCCCTGCGTCATCAGCTAGGGTAGAAGTAGGGCGTTAGTCAACGCGCCCATTAGGACTCCGAGTAGGGCTAGCACATGGATTAGTGATAATACACATACCGATAAAATAACATATAACAAAATAAGCATGTGATGCATGTTATGCCATGGGTGCCTATGTCATGTGTCCCACCCATCATCCGTATGATCATACAATGTATTATCCCCATGTTTGCTTCTCGGTCGCCCCGACGGAGCATGGACTCCGGTTATAGCATAAGAGCTATCCCCATGTCTGATTCTCGGTCGCCCCGACGGAGCATGGACTCCGGTTATGACCCCTCAGCTATCCCCATGTTTGCTTCTCGGTCGCCCCGACGGAGCATGGACTCCGGTTTGTTTATTTTTTTCTGCCCATGCCATGCATGAGATGTACGTGCATTATGCCATGTAGTATATAGATAAACCATAATTTTGATATCCCATACATAGCCATATAATGCATACTATTAAAATATAATCCATATGATTCATAACTTAAAACTCATCATAAGATAAATCATAGTCATAAATCCATCATAAACCAAATCAAAATAATTTAAAACACCATCACATATCCATCGCTTACAAAGAGGTAGGAATCCTACGGAATACCGTGTCGCGTTCCGTTACGTTTTCCGCTCGTTAATCCGGTCGCCGATCGCGTACCGTTTGCAACATCCGATACCTTATTACATTTACCGAATTAGTCCATACGTTATCCATGATTGAGTTCCTAACTAATCATAACCCTAGATCCATTCAATGATCTTTAAATACATTATAAGTTTGTCGAAAATCGGCCCTTAACTTAGCCCATTATCCATTGGTTTAAATCACATACATAAATCCGATTTTGACCATTTCGAATATTCAAATGGGCGAGCCTAAAACGCAGCATCTATACATTCCTTTTCGTCATTCATATTGCATCGAATTTTACTTCTAATCCACATAGGGTTCGGCCATGTACCATGGCCGAACCCATGGTTCTTCAAAGTGGCTATAAATTACGGTTTTGCCACTCCTCTTCCATGTACATTTTGAATTTGTATTTGACCCATAAACTTGGGCCCATTTGTGATTCCCTAACCATGACATCATGTACCTAAAATCAGCCACTTATCCAATTAATTTTGCAAAACATTTAGTCCCATATATTATTCCATATTTGGCCCTCAAGGTGGCCCACAAAGGGATCATGGGTTCGGCCATATACCATGGCCGAACCCATGGTACCCTATCTTCATTTTCTTGGGTCCATTTTACTCCTTTTAATCCAATCTCCAATGAATTTTAATTTATCCATTCAAGTCTCCATTTTCATCCCATTTAAAACATCACATACTTACTCATAAATCCATTTAAATTTATCACCTCTTTCCATCATTTTCCATTCCTTTTACCTTCATTAAAAAAAATCACCAAATTATCACCATAGGGTTCGGCCATACACCATGGCCGAACCCATGGTTAATGGTCACCTTCATGGGTGCTATTTAAGACCATTATTTTGTCCCAAAAATAATTCATTTTAAAATCACTTACCTTCATTCCTTTTGGCCCTTTAAAACCATATCATACACTTTGATCACCTCTTTTCAATCAACACTAACTACACTTAAAGTCTATTAAGATCACCAACATTTCCTCATGATTTTCTCATTTTAACAATCCTTTAAAATCACCCATTTTTAATCATTTGAAACCTAACTTTCATTTACTACTCTCCATACTTCCATTCTTATAAAACACAAAAATTCAAAATACTAACCATGGGGTTCGGCCACCTTGTATGGCCGAACCCTATAGTCCATGATTTCCTAAACATGTCATGCCTCCATCATTTTTGAGGTTACTTGAAATCATTTACATATCTCATAATTTTTCTTATTTAAATACTCCTTTAAAAAATCATCAACTTCTAATCATTTTAAAACCTTAACATCATTAACCATTCTCCATAATTTTTAAACCTTTCCATCTTAATAAATTCATCACCATTTACCATGGGGTTCGGCCATGCTACATGGCCGAACCCTATGGTCCATTCAATCATTAAAAATTCCATACTCTCCATGCTTCCATTCTTATAAAACACTAAAATTTCATCCATGGATTCCATCATAAATTTTTTTCCAAAAGTTGCCTACATTTAACCCTTTAAACCCTTGAAACCCTAAACCATTCTCCATCTTTTTATTCTTATAGTCCATCTGGCTTCTCTCCTAGTCCTTCTAGCTTGTTGAACTTCTTGAGTTCTAGCTCTTCTAGGTATAGGAGGGAACTGGGTTTGAGGTAAGATGTCTGTGTAGAACTCTCTAAGTTCTTCAGTCATCTGCTCAATCTCTGGTGGCTCAGGTGCTCTAGGTTCAGGGTCAGATCTGGGTGGACTGACTCCGTAATAGGCTCTAAGCTCTTCTATAGTCATTCCATCAGCAGGATTAGGATGATATCCTTCTTCATGGCTGGATGGGTAGTCATCAAATGGGACTCCGTCTGAGTCGAATGATGGCTCTCTATGACTCTCTGTAGGTTCTATGGGCCAGTATGGTTCCAAATGGAGAGTATTGTGTGCTATCTCCTCTAGGGTCATTTCTGGATCTGACTGGATGTACTCAACATACAGTCCTGGGTTGTCTACTGGGTTAGTAGACTGTTCTACCGACTGGGTAGGCTCAAAGTTTTCTTCGGCTGAGAGAAACAACTCTACTGGTGCAGTATCTGTTGGTTCTTCTGGATGAAGACTGGGTATGAATAGATCTTCACTATTCATGGCTGGACCGGCTGAAAAGTCAGGCGGTTCTGGGAACAACCTTGGATTGTGAAATCCAGGAGGTTTCCTTCTACCGGGCATGGTAGAAAGCTTTGCTACGTCTGTAGCGACTATGGTTACTGTTACCTAGGAAAAGCCTAGGCTCTGATACCAATATGGACTTAGGCGATCTCAAAACAATCTAAGGCGGAAATTGAGACTTCGTCTAAACGCAAGTTACCAACGATGCACTTGTAAAAGCAAATAGCAAGAGGAAATAGGCATGTCTTTTGGGTTCACCTTTGTATCATATTACTGTATCACTTCTTTATGAATTCATCTAACATAAAGTTAGGAAGGTAAAGGGTCCACTTCGCTTCCAGCCACTAATCAAAATTGTTATACAAGGTCTTTGTCCGATAAACATCAGCCTTTCTTAGAAGAAAGCTCAATCCGGCCCCCAGGCTGCAATCATCCGATGACATTGGTCAGGATGGTTGTCTACAGTAGGGATTCTCATTGCGGTTAATAAACCACGACACCGTATTGACGTTTCACAAGAAACACTAGAATCGGTACTTCTATCTCTAACATGATCTTTCCAAGAAACCATCAAATGGTACTCGTCTTTGGCTGTGCTAACAACAACATGCCTCACGGCCTCACTCGCCTACGGCAACAACAGTTAGCCAGTGCCTCACTACGGCTTGTAGGACTCATGCTTCGAGATCAACAGATAGATTCACAAAGACAGTTTAGGACAATAATTATGCATAAAAACAGATTAATCAAGGAAGACAAAGCATATCCTTCAAACATTCATATATTTCATAATAGAAGAAGATAATACAATAATAAGAAAACAAAAGGCTTCCCCATCGGACAGGCCCGAAGGGTTTAGCCGCTCATACCTAAAGGGTTCTTCAGCTTATATTTTGCTGTCTGAACTCTTGATACAAACTAAAGAGAGGTCTGCCTCTTATATAGAGAAGGCAGGGAGAGAAGAGATAAGATCAACCGGGAAACCTCGGTTGAAAGATAAGCACAACTGGCCCAGCTCTTTAATAAAGAAAAGCAGAAATTGCTTTTGCTTTATTCTTTAGTCACCTCAGGAATAGATAAATTATTATCTTTTTCAAAAGGTTCCTCCTTTGTCAATGGTGGCGGGGTCCGCATCTTCTTTTTCTTTTTTCTTTTGTTTTTTCCCATGCTGTCATTATTTCTATTTTGTTTGTTTGTGTCGGTGGGAGACATTTCCATGTGTCCGTAGGGTCCTCCATCATTCTTAGATTCCTCCTCGCATTCCAAGCTGGTCACGGGTAGGAATTCTGATACTTGCAGGATAAGCTCTTCTGCTTTGTCTTTTGGGTAAAGACTGAGAGTTCTCCTTCTAGTCTCTTCACTGTGCTGAAGTCCGATAGCTGTTAGATCTTCGAGCGGGAGAGAGATGGTGATCTCAACTGGATCTTCTTGTTGCTTTCTATTGATGTCAATGGCTATGTCATTTCCAAATATGCAACCTGTTTGAATAACAACAGAACTAGAACAATAAATCGTCCAATGTTCAAAGCTGTCTTTGCAAAGCAGTTTATGCATTGTCTGGATATTATCAATATTATTTACGAAGACATCAATATCTTCTATCATCCTTGTCGCTGAGTCTGGATGCCGGTAATGAAGACTTGACGGTCCTTCTCCTCTGTGAACTCTGATTAGGCAGAGATTGCCATGATCATAATTCAAACAATTAAGGCAGCTAATATAACATGGATATTACTTCCTGAGCAAAACCCTTAATATTTTTGTTGCCTCGGGAGGTAGAAAGGCGAAGCTTTCCTCACTGGTTGCTTGTATGGAGTAGATCATTCCTAAGTGGAATAATAACACCAAATCTTTTAGATCCTTTGATGGTGGCTCATCAATGATCCGAATAACTGGGATGATTTCTGAATACTGGGGAACCCACATGTATTTCTTGGGTTTCTCTAAGAGGTCTAAAACTCTTAATAGACCTTCTTGTTCCACTTTGCTAGTTTCTCTCCTCTGTCTGAAGTTGGAGGAAATGTTGAATGAGAAACACAGCTTTTGGTATCTGATTCTCTGAATCGGCTCTGCTACTTTCAGATAAGTGAAAGTACTTTCTTTGGAATCAACTGTTCCTTTCTTTTGCTGTATCTCAGCTCGTCTCCTGTAAGCCCTGAATCCACGAAGGATGGCTGTGAGACCTTGTTTGAACTCGATAGAGTATTTTTTCTTGTTAGCATTCCACAATGAATCAACAAGTGCTAATTCGTGTGTGGAGAATTGCTTTCTTATCCCATCACTTATGGGCATTTGCTCTTTCTTAGCAAGTCTTTTGATAAATACATTGGCGAACTCAATGTATTCATTCTTTTGGATCGGATTGTATCCTGGGGGATACATCTTTTCCTCTGTGGCGAGTAGGATGAAAGGATCAACCTGCTCGACTTTGGCCTTCTTGCCTTTCTTCTCAACTCTGGAAAACTCGTCTTCTGAGTTTACGTCCATAGCTGAGTCTGAACTGGTTCCTTCTGCCTTATTGAGAAGGTTCTTCAGGACTCTGTATTCCTGCTCTGAGATGGTGTGGTCCATCTTCTGGTCACTCTTTTCGCTTTCCTGTAAAACAAGCAAAAAACTCATTAGTAGGTAATGAATTATTATCTTGAAAAATAGGTTCTCTAGAAAGAATGTCTGCCACAATGTTCTTCTTTCCGGGTAGATGTTTGATGTCAAACTTGAATCCGAAAAGATAACTCTGCCAGGTAATTAACCTGCTCTTGGTCACATTGCTCAGGTTCAACTTCATGAATGACTGAACAAACGTGCTATCTGTTTCAATAAGAAACGGCTGGGGCCTCAGAAATAATTCGTATTTCTGAAGTGCTCTGATAACTGCTAGCAGTTCTTTTTCATGGGTATGGTATCTAGTCTCTGGTCAACTAAAGGTTCCGGACTTGTAGCAACATAATCTCCTAATCTTCTCAGGATCATATTTGTTGACAACGTAATATACCGCTCCCCATTGTCCTGGTTCGTCGTGCTTACCTGATGAAGCATCGACCTGTATGATGAACTTATCGTCTGGCGTAGGCAAAGCTAAGGGTGGTAGCTTTTCTACTATTGTCCTAATCTGTCGGACAATCTCTTTGTCTCTCTTATACCAAGTGTAGGGATTGGTAACTTCAGTCTTTCGAAGTTTGGTAGAGAGGCTGGCTCTTAGCTTAGCCAAATCTTTGATGTAATCAGCTGCACAATTAAGTAAACCAAGATAAGATTGAAGCTTCTTTCGATTGGGAATAATCTCCGGAAACTCTAAGATTTTCTTGGTGATGTGCTCTTGAAGAGTGATCTGACCATTTGAGATCTCTACTCCAAGGAACTTAATCGTCTGCTGAACCAACTCACACTTAGTTGGTGAGATCACAATTCCATGTTCTCGGATGCTTCTGATGACCTTTTGCACATGGCTCATGTGTTCTTCTTCTGTTCTGGATGCCACTAGAATGTCGTCAATGTAGACAAGACAATAGTCTAGGTGCTCTCTGAAAATGCTGTCCATTCTTCGTTGGAAGATCTGGGGCGCATTCTTAAGTCCAAAAGGCATAACTAGCCATTCAAACTTATCTCCTGGTATGGAGAAGGCTGTCCACGGAATAGACTCTTCTTCCATAGCTATCTGATGAAATCCTGATTTACAGTCAAACTTGCTAAACCATTTTCGGTCTGCGATTAACTGAATCAAGTTTTCCTTTCCAGGAATCTGATAGTGCTCGTTTATAGTATTGTTATTCAACAACCTATAGTCTATGACCATTCTTGGTTCTCCTCTAAGCTGCTCTGAATGGTTATTTACCAAAAAGGCAGTACTGCTGTGGGGTGAAGTAGACCTACGATTAATCTTCTGGCTAGAAGATCGGCGCACTGTCTATTCATCTCTTTCCTCTCATCTAAGTTTGCTGCGAATACAGCTCCTTTGATGACTCTATCAGGGTCTTTTATCTTGAGTGTACAAAGAGGTCTCTCTGTACTCCAATGTTCTACTGGATTCTTACTCAAGTTCTTCCCTAGCTTTCTTAGAAGTAACTCTTGCTGCTGCTCTCTTCTAAGTCTAGCTTTCACTTTTTTCTCTTCTTCGAGAATCTTATAATGGGTTTCTATCTCGAACAGGGCATGTTCGGCTTTGAACTCATTATCTTTATCTGTTCCTACTGACTGTGACTTTTCACAATCAATCGATTCTGGCTCTAAGTCAAGTGGCTTAGGGTCTGGTTCTAGGAACGCATCTAGCTGTTCTAGCTGGTCTAAGGTTGGTGGTCTCTCACCATGCTCAAGCTGCTCAACTTCTGATGTATGATCACGAAGATCAAAACATAAGTCGAAATCTGAGTCTCTAGTCAAGAAAAGCTGATTTTTCTTGAAGCTAAAGGGTTCATATTTGGTTAAAAAGTCCATTCCAAACACGAAATCGTATTTCCTAAGACTTTCTAAAATACAAAATGAATGTTCAACTTGAACTCTCTCCGCTAAATCTGATAAAAACAAAGGTTCAGTAATGGCTTTGATCGCAAAATCAACTCCATTGATGTACTGACCATCGCTGGGCTTTGATGCCTCTTTTATCAACGATTTAGGCAACACTTGTGGTGAACAAAAAGATGTAGTGGCTCCTGTGTCAATAAGGGCACTAACTTTTATATCTCCACAATTCGCAACTTGGAGCTTCATCCAAGGCGGCTCTTTGTATCCTGGTTCTTCCTCCTGTTGGGAAGAATACTGAGTATTTTGAACATGACTGAATTCTTCAGGTTCTCGAATTGAGACTGGTCCTGGAGTCATTTTCAAAAAATCTTTAAGGCTTGAATCTTGACTGGATTCGTCTTCTGCCTTAAACTTCTTCTTCTCTAAAGCCTTTTGCTTTAAGAGTCTCTGTTGTTCTTCGAACTTCGAAAAACGGTTCTCTTCGACTTCTTTCCAAAATAAAGAATACAGCTTAAGAACAAGCTCCTTTCCTTCCTTGGGCCAAAGTTCTTCCATCGCTGTTATGAAACACATCTTGTGGAAGATGATTCCATACTCTTGTTCCATCATGAAGCAATCATGAATGTCATCTGTTCCTTTTGTAGGTTCTCCACAACCTTCACAGATGAAACTACTTGTTGACCATAACAAATGAAACTTCCAATGCTTCCCATTTGGAATAGGCTTGTAATGGTTTCCACTTGTCTTCCACTTACTTCCAAAGAATGTGCACTCTTGTTCTTCGTACTTAAAGTAGCGGTCTTTTGGCTGGCTTAGGGGTTCACTAGTCTGTCCTAAGTTTACCATGAAAAACTGATGTGCAGAATCGCTGGATTCTATATCATCATCTATTTCCTCTGATGAAGAACAACTGTCTTCGATCTCTTCGTATTCTGTCGTTTCACCATCTGATTCAACAGAATAAACTGACTCGTTGTCAAAATATGGCTCTTCTATCTCGTAGAGATAGTCCATATCTTGAAGGTCTGCATCTTTCAACATGTTTTCAATCATATTTACTTGATGTTTCCTTTTCTCTCTCAAAGGGCATTTTGAAGCAAAATGACCTTTCTTTCCACATGTCCAACAAACTTGTAGACCTGTGCTTTCTTTGTCCTTTCTGTAATTCGGGACTTTCTTGTTGAGAGAAGTATTTTTCTTAAAATACCTCTTTCCTTGCCTCCTGTGCTTAGGCTCTCTGAAAGTACGGGATTTGTGAAATCTGTACTTCTTTCTCTTATAAGGGATTTTCTCCTTAAAACCCTTATATCTCTTTTTATGCCTCTTCTTTCCAATCCATTGGATAGGCATATGGGAGTCTCTCTCATCTTTACCAAAACTTGCTTTCTCGAAAGCTTTTCTGATAGCAAGATGATCGTCACTCTCCTTCTTTAAGTAGGCTACCATGTTCTTGGCGAACTGAATCCCTTCTCCGATAGTGTTGGCTTTAACTCCATCGTATCCAGTAAATTCAGCGTACTTTCTACTTAAAGTATCTCCGATCTTAGGAATTTTCCTAAAGTACTCATCCTTAAGATTCTCTGAACGATCCTCACATTTGTGGTAAAGATGTCTGAAGTTGTTAGAATATTCTTCTAACAGGGCTAGGTTTTCTATCCTAAGCAAGCTAAGCTTAGTCTTGGCAACCTCTGTCTGGTGTTCTTGAGATAACTGTTTTACCTCTCCGACGAACTCTTTATGTAATAACCAAACGTATCCGGCTACTACGGCTTTTGGATTACCATCAGCATTTACTGCGGTATTCCTCTCATTCAATCCTTCTATCAAGGCTATTGATTCGGGATCTCTAAGTCTCCTAAGCGAATCGATAAACGTTTTCGCTCCTCCTTTTAGTGATAACTCAGCGTACCTGTGACACTGATCAACACTCCATGTAGCATTAAGGGCAAAGCATATCTCCATACACCTTTCCCATTCTTTTAATGCCTGGTTGATATCACTAACTCTGTCGATGTTTAATTCTCGACCTTCTGTAGGTATTGGCTTTTCTTCCATATACCTCTGGTTGGTATATCCATCAGCGTATCTAGGAAGGTTTCCTCCTATGGTCTGATAAACTACCGTTCTAGGCTGGTAAGGAAATTCTCCAGGGAAAACTATGTTGTTCCTAGGGGGTTCCTTTCTCTCTGGTCTTCCAAGAATAGCATTTGCTTCATGGAAGTCTCTACCTTTTGCTCTATCGCAAATCTTCTTCATCTCTAAGACTGTTTTACAAGACAGGATATCTTACGTAAACCTAAGGTCTTCTGGGGTATGAAGAGTAGGTACTTGGGTCAAATCCGAATCAATCGTGTTGAACTCATGTTTCTTTCCGAAATCAAAAGAAAATGATCGGCTGATTGGAGGGATTTTTATCTCTGGGTTTGGTTTAGGGTTTAGGAAGGTACTATTGCTAGTTGATCCTTCTTCTCCTTTCGACCATGTTAAGGAAATCGAATTCCTTCTCTCACTATGCTCAGCTGGCATACTCTGATTGAAAAAGGTTTCTCGCTGGTTCTCCTTTTGGGGTACTGAAGCAGAACTCGAAATTCCAAAATGGACATTTCCTTTTTCATCTTGACTGCAGTATTGCAACTGGTCAAACTTCTTGATCATTGGCCTATATTCTTTGAATTCCCAATGATTAATTCTCTGTTCTTCTTCGTAAGAAGCTGCTGCATTGTGATGTGCAAAGGTATAATCATGAATACCGTCGACACCATAAGAGTTAACAGCAAGCTGTTGACCAAGGATTCCGCGAGGAATATCATCAACAAGCGTCTGTTGTGGCTCTTTATGGAACATCACGCTCATCTGCGTTTGCAGACAAACAACATTTCTTCCGGGGTGAAGAACCTCTTCATAGCCCTTAAAATCGATTAAGATCTTAAGTTGGTCTAGGCTATCTACTCCTGTTGTGTATGCTGGTATACACGAGAAATACGTCTCATTATTTTCAAAGGAAAGCATTCCAAATCCAATAATGTTCTTCCTAAGGGAACTATATCTCTCATCTACTAACAGGCAACATATCTTCTTCTGCCGATCTGGCAAATGAAGACCTTGGAGGCGACATTGGAATAATCCATATGTTACCATCTTGTATCCTTTCTTCACAAAACTCTCAATCCATTTTTTGTTGAAGACAGGGAGTACCTGGTAGTGTCCTTTTAGCATGTGAGTATTATCCCATCGTGCGATATGATAATTCTCTGCTACTGGGTTTCTTCCATTGACAAAGATGTCTTGGAATCTTGGCTTTGGCAGTCTATCTTCTTTCAAATTCTTAGAGATATATTCTCTTGTAGATTCTGAAAGCTCGTGCCAAGTTACCTTTGGTCTATCCCTTTCGGATATCCAATTAGCAACTTTCTCTTTTCCCTTCTTTAGAGTAAACATTCCAAACACATGTTTGGGTTTCTCCAAAGTTTTTCCTAAGGGGCTTTGGTCCATTCTCAATGAACTCTGGTCTTTACCATCATTAATGGTTCTAACCATCTTAGTAGCTTTTGTCTCTAAGGGAACGGCTGGACTGACGTTTCCTAAAGGGATCTTAGCTATCTCTTGTTTGATCGAACTAATCTCTCTTAGATTCTCCTCATTAACGGACCTAACTTCTGCTAAGAGTTTATGGTCTCTAGAACGAAGGGTCTCTAGATTAGTCGTCAGTAAAGATGCAACTTCTCTTGTCAGAAGGGTTGCTATCTTTGCTGCAAGATAGTTCATGGGTTCTATCTTATCGGTTCTTGCTTTGATCTCTTTTAAGGTTTTCCTAACCTCCTCTAGATCCTTTTCTTTCTGACTAGCATAGTTCTGAAATTCCTCCTTGAATTTCTTTCCTAAATCTTGCGTGTCAGGTATTCCGCTAACTTCACAAGTGATGTTCTTGTAAGTCTGAGAAATATGGTCTTTCAACCTCTGCTCGCTACTTAGGAATGACTTCTGTAAGTCGTCTATGCTCTGGTCTGTGGTGAAGAATTCTATCCTAACCTTTGATTCAAGCTCTAGTCTTGTTTCTAAAAGTTAGGATGCTATCTTCCTATACAGGTTGCTGACATTGGTGTTTACTATGTCAAACGCTTTCTGTAACTCTAGTTTGCCTGAGACAGTATCAAGCTTAAAATTAGTGAAACTAAAGGCTTTATCCAAGTTCACAAGCATATGCTTAAACTGGTGATAAAACTCATTAATTCTTGCTTTTAATAAGCTGATAGATTGCTCCTTGGCCATCTCTTGAGTGATCTCCTTATGGCTATGGATCAATCCTGCTTGCAGCTGTCCAACTCTACGGGCAAGCTCGTTACCTACTTCGTTTAATGTTTCTACATCAACAGCAGTAACACGGCTTTGTCGTAAGATCTCTTCTACGACCTCATCCCAATCTTGGGGCGTCAATTCTATGACCTTTTTCTCTTCCAAGGGTACCAACATTTCTTGGTCTGGGTTATACGGTACCAAATTAAAGTTGGGTTGTATATCCATCAACACTACTTGGAAAAGGCTCTATTTTCTTGTTACCTCCAACTATCCTCTGGGCAAGAAAGGTTAGTCTAACGGAGCTTCTCCTATCGATCTCTTCGATGGAGTTCTGCAGTTCTTGCAGTTTCTCTGAGTTCTCTTTATGAAGATCATAAAGACTATTTACCCTTTCTATTAGGGCCTGAATACCTTCTGCAATCCTGGGAAGGATTCTTGTTATAAGGTATCTGAGATCAGCTAGTATCTTTCCAACTAGCTCAATAACCCATCTGAGATTTCTGGCTAGGTTATTGCTCTGTTGTGCTAGTGACTTAGCACTTGGTTCTCTAAGACAATTATCATACTCTAGGTATGTAATCGTTCTGTCTGGATTCCAATTGCCATCAACTGGAAGCTCTGGAGATGTAACTATCTCTTTCTCTGAAGTTATCCACTCGTAAAGACGAGGGAGTAATTCTGAAGTTTTTCTATTCATTAATCACTATGATTCAATGTCTCTGACTGCACTGAGTCCTCTCTAATCTGAATCTCACGAATGGTCCGATGAACGTACCATTTGTAATCTTCAAATTCTGCCATAAGTTTATACATGTTCTTTGCATAAACTGCATGGATGTCTTTATCAAAGACGGCTCTATAAAATGTCCTCCGATATTCTACAATATCTTCACGGGCCATTTTCTCTTTGTAAATCCTCTGTTGGATTTCTATTGACTTTAGGTAAAAGTCATCCCATGATACTATGGGGTCTCTTTGAAGAAATTCTCTAGTATGCGGATTATGAACATACTGAAAATCTCTTTCTATTATCCGAAGAATTTCCATAATGCTATCTCGGTTTTCCAAGTAAGCAATATTTCCAAATCTAAGGATATTCTGATACTCTCGTAAATCTTCGTAGAAGGCAAGAGGTCTGTCTATAGTTATGGCATGGGCGTTGTCTCTTAATCTAGATCTACGTCTTATGGCCATATCTCTAATTCTTGGTAGGATTGGTAGTCCTTGAGCTCCACGGGGAATAGGATTCGGTATTTCCCAAAGGGGGGGAATACGTCTAACTTCTCCTGTTCGGAAGTCTTGGGCTGACTCAGTCCATCTGGCTTCTCTCCTAGTCCTTCTAGCTTGTTGAACTTCTTGAGTTCTAGCTCTTCTAGGTATAGGAGGGAACTGGGTTTGAGGTAAGATTTCTGTGTAGAACTCTCTAAGTTCTTCAGTCATCTGCTCAATCTCTGGTAGGCTCAGGTGCTCTAGGTTCAGGGTCAGATCTGGGTGGACTGACTCCGTAATAGGCTCTAAGCTCTTCTATAGTCATTCCATCAGCAGGATTAGGATGATATCCTTCTTCATGGCTGGATGGGTAGTCATCAAATGGGACTCCGTCTGAGTCGAATGATGGCTCTCTATGACTCTTTGTAGGTTCTATGGGCCAGTATGGTTCCGAATGGAGAGTAGTGTGTGCTATCTCCTCTAGGGTCATTTCTGGATCTGACTGGATGTACTCAACATACAGTCCTGGGTTGTCTACTGGGTTAGTAGACTGTTCTACCGACTGGGTAGGCTCAAAGTTTTCTTCGGCTGAGAGAAACAACTCTACTGGTGCAGTATCTGTTGGTTCTTCTGGATGAAGACTGGGTATGAATAGATCTTCACTATTCATGGCTGGACCGGCTGAAAAGTCAGGCGGTTCTGGGAACAACCTTGGATTGTGAAATCCAGGAGGTTTCCTTCTACCGGGCATGGTAGAAAGCTTTGCTACGTCTGTAGCGACTATGGTTACTGTTACCTAGGAAAAGCCTAGGCTCTGATACCAATATGGACTTAGGCGATCTCAAAACAATCTAAGGCGGAAATTGAGACTTCGTCTAAACGCAAGTTACCAACGATGCACTTGTAAAAGTAAATAGCAAGAGGAAATAGGCATGTCTTTTGGGTTCACCTTTGTATCATATTACTGTATCACTTCTTTATGAATTCATCTAACATAAAGTTAGGAAGGTAAAGGGTCCACTTCGCTTCCAGCCACTAATCAAAATTGTTATACAAGGTCTTTGTCCGATAAACATCAGCCTTTCTTAGAAGAAAGCTCAATCCGGCCCCCAGGCTGCAATCATCCGATGACATTGGTCAGGATGGTTGTCTACAGTAGGGATTCTCATTGCGGTTAATAAACCACGACACCGTATTGACGTTTCACAAGAAACACTAGAATCGGCACTTCTATCTCTAACATGATCTTTCCAAGAAACCATCAAATGGTACTCGTCTTTGGCTGTGCTAACAACAACATGCCTCACGGCCATGGGGTTCGGCCATGCTACATGGCCGAACCCTATGGTTCACAATTCTCTCAATTTTTGTACAATCCCATGCTTAAAAATTTGAATATAAAGCATCCCTAATCCATTTCTTAGCCTTCCATTTGATGGATTTTAAATCCATTCCATAGCCTAAAATAATTTGGCCACCATCATATGGCAAGGATGGATTCCAAAACTTAAACCCTAAATAATAAATTTCTTGTTTAGAACATACTTACGATCCGACGACTCCTCCGGTCTTTGTCGCTCCCGTGAACTTCCTTGGCCTCTTTTCTCCTTCCTCTCCTTGTTTGATCGGCTAGATGAGCTTGATCAATGGTGGGACATGCTTGGATCGGCTAAGGTAGAGTTAGGTTTGGGAGGGGGGAAGAGGGGATGATGATGAAAAACAAGATCTAAGCCTTTGATCTTGAGGGGATGGACCAAGACTTGTTCTCTCCTTCTCTTTTCTTCTCTTCTTCTTCTAAGTTCTCTTCTCTTTTCTTTTGGCAAGGTGGAGAGACGTTTTTTCTTGGTGTGTGAGGTGAAGAGGGAGAGAGAGGAATGAGATCAAAAGTTCACCTCCTTTGGTTGACCCAACCATACTCCATCATCATCATTCCCCCCACCAACCCAAGTATGGCCTCCCTTGACCTTGGTGGTGGTGGTTGAGACCAAACCACCACCAAGCCAACGATTTTTGGTGTTTACACATGGGTGGTTTGAGTCTTCCAACCTTGACCATCTGACCCACTCATAGCTAGGTATGGGTCACCATGTTTGGAGTGGTGGTGGTTGGGATAAAACCACCACCCTAAGTCCATGGTAATTTTGTGTTCTTTTTCTTAGGTGGTTTGTGTTTCTTAGAGTGGTTTTGGTCTAGATAAAACCACCATTTGACTTCTTCCATTGACCCAAAGTTGACCAATCTAATTAGTTTAATTAATTGGATCCTTTAGGTTAATTAATTCTTATCTAATTTAATTTCATTAATTTATTTCTCTAAGAAATCCACCCATGGTTGACCAAGTCAACCATTGTGGACGGCCCCCACCTATACCTACCCCACTCGCCACCTCACCTGATGAGGTGGAGGTGGGCCCCACTTGGCCATGTTATTGATTTTAACTTAAATCCTTTTACAATAATTTTAATCAATTTAATTCACCTTAATCCACCTTAGTCCTCTCAATTTATCTATGGTTGACCAAGTCAACCATGATGGTTGGCCCCGACTTTTTCCTTGGTCCACACACCACCTCAACTGGTGAGGTGGAGGTGGGCCCCATTTGGTCATATTATTTCATTTCATTACTAACTTAGGGGTTTTAATTCCAAATCACCCTTTTTAAATTAATTGGCCCACCATTGGGCCCACGGCCCAACCAATTATTTTCTACCCCTTTACCTTAGGGTTTGGACCAATTTTGATCCATTGGGTCCCACATGGTGATCGGGCCCACTTTGACTCAAATTGACTATCTTTGACCCAATTACTTCTCATTGACCCATTAAATGGATTTCATCCAATTTGTGGCCCAATTGGCCATTCTTGGACCCTTGTCCCAACTTTTGATCCATTTGGTATTCCATCATGTCAAAATTCAATTTAAAATCAATAAATGCCAAATATATATTGATTCGAAAATTCGGGCTATTACAGGAGGTGGCTGAGACTACAAAAGGGAAAGACCAACTCTTATGGCCATTTTTCACACAAGAAAGTCTAAGGAAATTCTCATCTCTCTCCCACTCTCCAAACTCGTTTTTCTTCGCTGAACAGCAGAGGTGTTGGCACCAATTAATCAAGCATAAACCAGCAAAGGATTAAGGAACAAAGGAAGAAACAAGAGGGGAGAAGCCAAGGATCATAGACAAAGGAAATTGGTAAGATTTTCTTAAGTGTTCAAGTTAAACAAGTTGTAAGAAAATGGTATGTATTGGGCCATGGTTATGGCCGAATGCACCAAGGTTTTAACCTTGAGTAATACAGGTTTTAAGATGGTAAAAGTGATCATTGGGTTCGGCCACCATGGAGGGCCGAACCCCATGTAAATGATTGGTTGGTTTTGATGTCTTTGAAACATAGAAACCATGAAGTTTTGTGGACTGTTTTTGATGTTTCTTTAAGACTTAATATGCATGTTTTAAAGAGGGTTAAAACATGGACTTGAATGTCATGAAGGACTGAAGGTATCATGGGTCTAAATCATGGATTTAAATTGATGAAATGGACCATTGGGCTCGGCCATCTTGGATGGCCGAATCCCATGAAGTGTTATGGTCTTTTGGATTGAGTTGTTATAAGTGAAAATTATGCAAAGTGATGGACTTGATTTAGAGGGTTTTGAGAGGTAAAAACTTGGTAACATTATACTGATTATTACATGTTTTAAATGAGATCTAAAACATGTTATAAGCACCAAGACATGGACATAGGGTTCGGCCACCTTGGATGGCCGAACTCCATGAAAGTATTTGAGGATTGTGTGAGATGAAAACCATATAAAGTTATGGTGTCCTTATGGCAATTAATGGAATACATGTTTACTGTTTTTGGTTGGTTAATATACGGCTGAACCATGTATTATTCATGGTTGAATTAGCATGTTAAAACCATGAGTAATCATGGTGAATATTAAATCAAGAGAACCATTGGGTTCGGCCATGTAGAGGGCCGAACCCCATGGGCTGCCTTATAGGCTGTTTGTATAGGTTTTACTTGGGTTTATGGTTATTGATTTGGCTCAGCCTATGGATGGCTGAACCATGTAATAACCTTGGAAAAAGGGTGTAGCCTAAGTTAAATACCTAGGTTAAAGTTATTGGATCAAAGGAGCCATTGGGTTCGGCCATGTATAGGGCCGAACCCCATGGACCACTTCATATGGATTATTTTATGTGGAATGTTCTTATTGAATTAAAAGGTTTCAAATGTAAAGATCATGGACCATGACAATAGGTTTTGGCGTGGATCCATTCCATGGAGTTGATCGGTAGTTTTAAAGGTTAAAATGGGATATAATTGAGTATTAGAACCAATGGCATAATGGGAAATATGGGTGAAATGATCAAAGGTGGAATGATCATAGGTATGGTTGTATGGACCCAAATCAAAGGGATATGGTTCGGCCATGCTGTATGGCCGAACCCTACCAAGGTATTTTTGTACAATTTGATGTTTAATAGGGATTAAACGTATGAGAGACCAAAAGGATAAATAGGTGAGGTTCGGCCATGGGCATGGCCAAACCCCACATAGTACATTTTTGGGACATTGACAAGTTGGAATTACATGATAAATGTTTGGTTTGCTGCTATTTAAATAGGGTATCCAAACTTGCGTATACGGCGTACGAGTCGTGAACGGCTGACGATTAAGAAAGAGCAAATACTGAAGTGAATATTCAGTAGGCTTCCTACCTACTTGTAACCACAACTATGATTTGGTTTTATTACGTCTTTTTATGAGATATGTTGTAATTGATTTATGTTTAAAATGTGGTTTCGAATGATAAATCATGTGTTTACAAATGACATACAATGCATTAACATCTCATGCATGGTATGGGATGAAGATTGTGGAACCCGGAGCCCACTCTCCCGTGATATGCTGTGATGCAACTCTGAACCTCCTTAGGCGATGCAGGTTCCGCCAGGAGTAGAATTATGATGATGATAAGACATTGGTCTCCTTAGGCAATGCAGGTCCCGCCAGGAGAAATGTTATGATGCTGAGAAATACATTGGTCTCCTTAGGCGATGCAGGTCCCGCCAGGAGAAATGTTATTGTGATTTACCTTGACGGCGCGAGTCACGTCAAGTGATGGCTATGAATATGCATGTTGGGATGGACTCATTACATGTGCATATTTCATAGCATTGTTTTACTTGTTTTTGATAATCATATATTTGATATATGCATGTTTTACAAGCTAACCATGTGGTAGCCCTGATTCGAGAACCTACTGGGCGCGTTGATCTAACGCCCTAATTCTATCCTCAAAGGAGAATGCAAGTACAAGGAAAGGGAAAGAGAAGGTTGATGATAAGGAGGGGAGCCAAGCGTGAATGCTTGAATGCTGGAATGAACTTATAATTGCTGTTATTTGATACTTTATTATGGACATGTAATAATGCAGTTACTTGCATGGTTTGTTTAGGATATTAACGATGGATGGTTGATTTATGTTATTTACTAATTGAGACTGGTACTTGCTATCTATTCAACCTAATTCCGCAGTTAGTCTATTTTATTCCGCAAGTCATTGTTTAGTTCCATGTGTGTATTATCTATCATGGTTTAGTCCATGTACACATGGGTGGCCAGTTAAGGGTCGGACTTTGGGTAGTCCGGACTTAGCTCGCGTCGTGACGCCGCCCGCTCTCTTTCGATGTTTTATTATTATTTTAAAAAAAAATTTAGACTCTGATTTCTCGGAGAGGGTGGGGCATTACATCACTCGGGGGTGCTCCTTGCAACTATATGCATTTGTGGAGAACTTCAATTGGACAATTAGGATTTAATATGATTTTTGGTAATTGATGATGATGCCTTAAGTTTATTCACCAGATGCTATTGAGAACATGTGGAACGTAGATATGTGTGTCTAAATAACCCAGTGTATGCTCTTGACTCGCATGATGAAATATGTTATTGATTTAAGTTAGTTACATCAGGACAGATTCTTACTGTGGTACATGATCATGACATCATGTGTATCCATTGGAGAGATTTTTTACATGTGTATATGTTTATGATGCAACAGCCCGCCCTTTTCATGCTTAATAATCAGAGTTTTTTTTTTTTATAATAATAAACAAGTGATCGGGGCGGAATGTCACGACGCGAGTTAAGTTCAGACTTCTAAAGTCAGACCCTTAACTGGCCAAGCCCATGTCCATATGGACTAAGTCCATAAGAACTGATCCACACATGGTACAATGAACTTGCGGAATTTACTTAGTCTAACTGATGGTTATAATAGAACCTAAGACTACTCCATTTTCCATTTTTAGTTAGCAAATCATATAAACATTATCTCCAAAATTACTAACATAGCCTTAAACTAAACATTCATACCAAACCATCCAAACCATAGTTAACTGCATTATTACATGCCAATAACGTCTAACTATCAAATTACATTGTCCAAATAAAAGGTCCATAAATCAATCCAATAAACGTCCATTAAAAGCCCAAGCTCCTATGCTTGGTTTCCTTCGAGATCCTCGTTCTTCCCCTTTCCTGCGTCATCCACTAAGGATAGAGATAGGGCGTTAGATCAACGCGCCCAATAGTGTTTCCGATTAGGGCTACCACAAGGTTAGTAAAACAACATGCAAATAATATAATAATACATTTTCATCAAAACCTCATAAAAACAATGCTATGTATGTTATGCTCATGTAATGAGTCCCACCCATCACAATTATACATAGCTTCCTCTTGACGGGATTCTCATCGTCAAAGTACCCCACAGTGGTTTCTTGGACGCCCCGACGGAGTGTGGCCTCTGGATTCCTCTTGATGGATTCTCATCATCAAGGTACCCCACAGTGGTCTTTCGGACGCCCCGACGGAGTGTGGCCTCCGGTTTCCATAATCACCACCTCATGCCATGCATGAGATGTTTATGATGTCATGCCATTTGTAAACACATCATAACATATAATAATACTTTGAAACATAAATACTTAGCACATAATTCATCAAATTACGATAAAACATCAAATATACGTGTGGTTCAAAAAGGTAGGAAACCTACACAATGTTTACTTAATTTGACCCTTCTTTTGAACCGTCTCCCGTTCACGACTTGTACACCGTTCTAGCAATCCCAATACCTTATTTACATAACAGCAAGTTAAGATACTAATCATGTGATTTCTATTTACCTCTAAGTCCCAAAAATCCACTTTGTGGGGTTCGGCCATACCTCATGGCCGAACCTCACCCATTTATATTTTGGTCTCTCCTTTATTTAATTAAAACCATTCAATTAAACCAAACTTCCAAATGAACCTTGGTAGGGTTAGACCATACAACATGGCCGAACCTTACCATCTTGGTTTTGGCCCATATTTCAAATTCTTTGATCATTCATCTTTGATCATTTCACCTTTGATCAATTCCTTCATATTTACAATAATGCCACTATACTAACCCTTTGTTTAATTTTGTTTAAAAACCAAAGTCCATAATCAAACCTCCTTAGTGGGGTTCGGTCATACCACATGGCCGAACCTCACCACTTAGTTTTTGTCCTTTTAATCCTTTATTAACCCATCCCCAATTACATTATAACTTAGCATTAAGTCCACCAAATGGTCATTGATGGGGTTCGGCCATACTACATGGCCGAACATCATCCTATGGATTTTTATCCCATATTCCATCATCTATCATGGTTGGTTATTTACTTACTCTAAGTCCATAGATAATCATATCAACATCCATAATTTTCACCATGATCTTACCCTAATTAATCCATAAAAACAGCCCATGGGGTTCGGCCATACACATGGCCGAACCCTATGGTTCTCTTAATTCAATTAGTCCATCATCTATCCATGATTTATGATCAGTAATTAGCCATAACATTGACATGGTTCAGCCATGCCATAGCTGCTCCAAAACAGTAAACTTATCTCCATTTTAAATCCTTTAAAACCTTCATTACATAGAATGGTTTTTATCCCTCAAAAACCATACAAATTACCACATTCTTTCATGGGATTCGGCCATCCAAAGTGGCCGAACCCTATGATCCATGTTTTGTTATTTTAAAACAGCACAATACTTAATCTAAACCATTGATGGATCTGGCCATACAATGGCCGTATCACATTCCCTTAACCAACTTATTTAACAAGGGTTCAAAGTGCACCTACCAATACCGCGACTCCTTCGGTCTTTTGACTCCTTCCTTGGTCCTTTACTTCCTTGACCTCTCCTTCTTTCTTCTTGTTCTTTTGGCTGAGACTAACCCTGCTGCAACCTCCTTGGAATACTTCAGCCAAGATATAGATTGGAGAGAGAGAGAGAGATGGAAATTTGGTCTTAAACCTTGTTGCCAAACTCCTTTGCTGATTTTTGTCTTGATGAAAGGATCAACCAAGGACTGATTGGTATGAGATACAATCAGCCAACAATCTTTGTCTTGTGAGATGAAAACCATCCAAGGGAGAGAGAGAGAGAGAGATAGAGAGAGTTGGAGATCCAAATCTTTTGTTCCAAAAATGGTGGTCGGCCAAGGTGATGGTTTTTTATTAAACCCTTGTGTAACTCCCATCACCTTAACCAAAATCCTTTATGTTACTTGGGGGTTTCATCTATGAAATGAAACTCCCCAAGCCTCCAACGTCTCCCATGCAAGGTCTTGAGTAACCTCCTCAAACCCCATTCATCTTCCATCTTGAAGTTTCATCCAACATGTGAAACACCCATGAGCCCCAACGGCGTGTATGGGTTAAAATCTATAACTGCCATTCCTCATTTACTTGTCCTTGTGGGGGCTTCATCCATGAGATGAAACTCCCACCAACCAATGGTTTTGTATTGTCTTAGACCACCAAACCATCCAGCTCCCTTTGATCTTCATCAACACCACATGTGAGAGTTTCATTTTTAAGATAAAACTCCCCCCTCCAAGTGTGAACCCATCTTGTAACTCCACAAAACGCCACCTTCCATTTATTACCTAACTTGGAGTTTCATGCATGAGGTAACCTCCTATGCATCCAACGTGTGAACCATCTTATTTGAATATGAAACACCAGCCCTACAACCTCATACTCTACTCATTTTAAACAACTCACTTACTCATAACTTATTTCAAATCAACTCACCCACTTATAATTTATTTCCAATCAACTCACTCTTTTAACTCAATTCTTTAATCTTTGGACCTCCCAACCATCCATTGGTTGTCCCTTTGAAGACCCAAGCATGGAATATACCCTCATGCCATTTCCAACGTGCCTATGAACTTGAATTTGAAAAACACTTCTTACCTATGTAACTCCCATTTAACGCCATTTCATTCATTACTTAGGTAGGAGTTACATGCCTGGTAAAGCCTATCCATGCGGCCAACGTTTCCTTTGTTAGAATTGGAATTTACAACACTCACCTCTCATTCACACACTTCACTTATTTATAATAATTTAACTCTCTCAACTCAACCTATTTAACTCATCAATTCAATGTAACTCAACTCATAAATTCAGCTCAACTAAAGTCCATTATTTATTTCAACTCAAACCAACTCAAATATTTAATTAAACTTAACCAATTTAGCTTTGAGCTCACCAATTGATCAATCATATCCACCTCGACCCATTGAGTCCCATTTTGGCCATTTTGACCCATTTAAAATTCTGGACCCACTTGGGTATACATTTCCCATTTATTTAATTTCCAACACATAACCCATTGCCATTGGGTCTTACTTGAGCAACGGGTCCCACCATTTTTCTCATTTATGATCATAACCCTTCAATTTATAACTCCAATGACATTTTCGTAAATATTGATATATTGAAAAGTCTAGGGTATTACATATGATGATGTGATGAGTTTCGTTGTTAGGAGGACTTCCCTATTACGCTCCGGTAATCGAGACCCCTATAGGAGATGAGGGTTTCCCCTTCGTATTCCGCCGGTTGAGGTGTCTGCCCTTGAGATTAGCTTTCCCGTTATGCTCCGGTGGTCGAGACCCCCATAGGAGATGCGGGTTTCCCCGTTGCATTCCAGCGATTGAGGCGGATGTGTATTGTGTGGTCTCCTGTTTGTATTGGTAGAGAGACCGGAGTTGTTAGAGGACAGTTGTGAGATTATAGAGATGATGTCTCAGATTGGTTGGCGGGACCATTGGATAGTTTTGTAGTTGAATACTCTTGTACGTTGACTTTCATTTTATTATGATGTCCATTATTTATCATACATGTGATATATGTTTATATCGCTGACATGTGATATGATTATTCCCTTCACTGGGCTAGGTTAGCTCACCCCTTACCTTTCAGGTACCCCGATCGCGGATGGGCCAAGCGGGCCCCTTTACCGAGCACCTGAAGGAGCCGTAGCAGTTATATATTTGTGTTCATGTTTATGTTCTAAATTTGAGGAACTCTAGTCTGCAAGGAGATATTATTTCACGTTTGTTTAGATGATTGTATAAGTATATTTTTTTATCAGTCTAAGGTTTGTTATGTTTCTTAGTATTATAGGCTTGTGGTTTGTTGGACGGGAGGTAGTTGTCCCGTTTCAAAAAAAAAAAAAAATATGCGATATCCATCCTTTTCTGATGTATTGAGATTTTTTTAGGAGATAACGCACCCGTACCGAGACGGAGCATTAAACTTCTCTTCATAAAGGCGATTTTACTTTCAGTGATTTATAATCAACCACTAATCTCAAAACCAAAGCATTAACACACAAAGAATATATAAAATAATGGGATGCATCAGTGTCGAATAACACATGGGCTAATCAGCTAAAGAGTGGTAAAATATCTTCCATTACTGCGTGATCCATTTGCTCGTCCCCTGACGACCCCATTTTCTATTGATTGTAATAGCCTGTCCCTTCAGCACAATATTGTCCTCTTTGGGTCCCACATGGGGCGGCCCGCAAGGTTTTTCATTAGGCCTGGATCACAAGACCAGGCCCAAAAGGCCTTATGCTAAGGAGAGGGGAGTACCCTCTTATAATCCCACACCCCCTCCACCTCATGGGCGATGTGGGACTTTTTCCCACACCCCCATGTGGGTAGGGTGTTACAGTCCACCCCCCTTAAGACTAAAGCCGTCCCCAGTTCTGTCACGTCACACTAACAAGGGGTCTGCACAAGCAACACAACACAGAAGGGTAGAGGGCCCACACAGTTCGAGTGTTGAACTGTGCTCTGATACTAATTATAACAACTCGCCCCTTCAGCACAATATTATCTGCTTTGGGCCCCACATGGGACTGCCCGTACGGTTGTGCATTGGGCCTGGCTCACAAGACCAGGCCCAAAAGTCCTTGTGCTAAGGAGAAGGGAACACCATCTTATAACCCCGGACTTTAGACGAATGGAATCAAAGTGATAGACTGCATTTTGACCAGTAGTGAGTCCACATACTATGGTGTTAGGTGGGTTCTATCGAGGATCTGAGACTTAAGTGAGACCATTGCGACCCCTTCAGTTGCTTGGAAACTTAACTGGTCGTGTGATGGTTGGGCCCGAGGCTGTCTAATGCAATGTTCAAACTTCTGATCAAATGATAAATCAAGTCCATGTTGAGTTGTTAATTCCGCAATCGTTAGATGCTCTGTGTAAAGAAAAAAAAAGAATTAGCCGCGTCTCAGATCCTAACAGAGCATAGCGTGACAACTAATATTGTGACTGAATCTTCTTTGGTTTTCTTTCAAGCAAGACTACATCACTACACCATGGACACTTTATTTAACTGGCCAAAATCGTCTAAAAATTAGTCCAAATTGATCTATTAAATTTTATACAATGATTAAGTATAATCTTTAAATTTCACAAATGTCGCTTCACTTTTTCTCCTGAGTCTTGTAATTGTCTGAATGTAATATCCTTTAATCATACTTTGTGTTGAAGTTTTCTTCAACATGAACCTTTTATCACAGATTGCCACGTGTATTAGGCTGAGATAGAGGAGTATTTATTGTAAGACAGTCTTATCTAGAACATCTTCAACAGTCTTCTCTAGAACATCTTCAACGCATTTACACTCCTACCAATCACTTGAAATCATTGAAAGAGGTATTTTGCTTAAGAATCTGAGAATAATTTGTCTTTCTATTTTTTTCCAAGTTGAGTTGTTATTTGGCGGTTAACCGGGTCTCTGAAGTTTTGTTTTCCTCCAGGCATGCACTTCATACAATTATAATGTTATATTTTCTTCTCGCAAAGGGCGCATTCCATAATATTTTTTTAAAGGTTTTCCACTAATTAATTATCTAAGTAAAATGCAAAAAAATCAATTTTCTAAAATTGGCAATTAAAATTCACTAAATACCACTCGTATTAATAAAATCTTCTACTCTTGTTGGGAGAAAAAAAAAAATTTGTGTTAAGGACGGCCCCGTCCGTTGACGCGCCGCCCATCTCAACGTCCCTCTCTAAACTAATTTTAGGCGTACTTTTAGGTTTTCATATTGAACTGCAGAGCAATGATGTAACGTAAGAGGAGTTCCGTAGCGACAAAAACTGCCGTCAAAACTTGCGGCTAAAGTCGAAGTCGTCGTCGTCTTCTTCTCAGTTTGCCACGAGTTGTACCAAAGGTGGCAACTCGTGCACGTGATTAAATCTGGACCGTTTAAAGTGGTGGGCCTCATAGTTCGGGCGGAAGAAAGAACGATCATAAAAATCGGATCTATTTCCGCATTTTTTTCACGTGATCGACATCTATCTATCTTTATAAACTGAACTCCATGTCCACCTGAATCAACCAACCATTCAAATTGCAATTCCAGTTCCAAAACCTCCTTCAGCTTCTCTCTCCGCTGTTTCCATATTTTTTTACATGAGCAACATGACGATTCGTGCCTCCTCCCACCCAACAACATCCATAAAGTCGTTGTTTCTTCTGCTTTGTTTCTTCTTCTTTCTGTTCTTATTCTTAAATCATTTGCTGCGATTACTGAGGGGTGTCAAGGGGCATTCCTACCATGGTCCCCCTGCATACCCTCTTATTGGATGCTTGATCTGCTTCTACAAGAATCGACACCGTCTGCTAGACTGGTATACTGATCTATTGGCTGAATCGCCGAGCCAAACGATTGTGGTGCATCGGTTGGGCGCTAGGCGGACCATCATCACTGCAAATCCCAACAATGTCGAACACATTCTAAAAACTAAGTTCGACAACTACCCCAAGGGAAAGCCCTTCACAGAAATTCTGGGCGATTTTCTGGGCCACGGCATATTCAATGTGGACGGGGAGCTGTGGCACACCCAGAGAAAGTTGGCCAGCTATGAATTCACCACCAAGTCCTTGAGAGAATTTGTGGTGAGCATACTCGAAAGCGAAGTGAATGACCGATTGTTGCCCATCTTGGAGTCCGCCTGCCACAGTGGAGAAGCATTAGACCTGCAAGATTTATTAAGAAGGTTTGCATTTGATACCGTATGCAAGGTATCGCTGGGGACTGATCCATGTTGCTTAGACCCTTCCATGCCAGAATCCTGTCTAGTGACTGCGTTTGATGTGGCATCCGCAATAAGCGCTGGGAGGGGGATGTCGCCTGTGTATGCAGCATGGAAGGTGAAGAGGGCACTACGTATTGGGTCGGAGAGGAAACTGAAGGATGCAGTCCAGCTTGTTCAAAGATCAGTCATGGAGATAATTCAGACAAAGAAGCTTAAACACCAACAAGAATCGAAAGACTGTAAAGACCTTCTAACAAGATTGATTTTAGGTGGCCATGATGAAGAGGTAATTAGGGACATGGCCATAAGCTTCATAATGGCCGGCAGGGACACCACATCGGCTGCGCTCACATGGTTCTTCTGGTTGCTTTCCTGCCACCCCAAAGTCGAAAGGGAGGTAATCGAAGAATTACAAACGATTTCTCCAATGAAAGAGACGCGACTGGAGTACGAAATGTTGAAAAACATGAGAGTCTTGAAGGCGAGCCTTTGTGAAGGCATGCGGCTCTATCCTCCAGTAGCATGGGACTCCAAGCATGCAATGAATCACGACACACTCCCTGATGGCACTCGCATTGAAAAGGGCGATAGGGTTACATATTTCCCTTATGGAATGGGAAGGATGGAGACATTGTGGGGAGAGGACTGCCTGAAATTTAATCCTCATCGATGGCTGGCTTCACATGGAAGTGTGAGTCCTTTCAAGTTCCCTGTGTTTCAAGCTGGACCTAGGGTTTGCCTAGGGAAGGAGATGGCTCTTATTCAAATGAAGTATGTAGCTGCCGCAATATTGCCAAAGTTCGAGCTCCGGCCCGTTAGTCAAGATTGGCCAATCTTCATTCCTTTGCTGACTGCTCACATGAACGGTGGTTTCAAAGTCACTGTCAGGGAGAGGAAAATGAAATGCCACAGCCCTTGAGCAGTCAATTACATAAACATGGAAATTGCCTAATCAATTCATAGGAATAGGAGGTATTAAAGAATTCAGCATCTTTATAGTATTTTACCTTCTTTGTTGGATTGGAATGGAGTGAGGCTAGTTGTCTTCTCCATTCTGTTATCTCTATGTTGTTCTGGATTTCAATCCATGTACATGAGTAGTATGGGCAATGTCTGTACCTTTCTTTATATGAGCAAGAAAAAATACATCAAACACTTCATCCTGGAGCTCCACTTTGATTCTGTCTTTCAAATTGCGAAATTTCACTTTCAGTTAATTATCTTAAGCTTTTAATAGTCAATAATTATATTTGCCAAAACTTTAATTACTAAAATTAAAAGAATAAAGATGGTAGTTCAAAATGGTGAGACTTTACGTACTCTATATCTCTATAATCACCTATTAATGTATGATAGTTTCTATAGTCCTTGGATTGATTCGTTGAAATATCTTATTAGAGAGTCTCTCTGGATTATCTGAATTCAGGTGCTTTAAAATCGATGTCTGTCTACTAATGTTTGTCAATTGCATGACAAAATGAGAGAGAAATTAGTAAAAGCTATAAGACATCAAAATCAATTATGGAGAGTAAATTGGTGAAGCCTAAGTGCTTGGGCCTCTAGAAAGAGAGAGCTATAAAGGAGATGAATATGAAGAAGCCAATGGATATGCGAGAATGTCTATGCTTGGAATTTGGGACTTCAAAGTCAAAAAAGATTGGGGGAGAAAATCTTCTCAACACTGATAACTTGGATATACTATGGGTAGTGTTGGTTTCTAGGAAATCATGGTGTATGGGGGAGCATGAATACAAATCTATTTTAGTCCATGGATACCTATTTATGCTTTGGACTAACCCCTCTAATAATTTTCTAATGTTGCTTGCTTATGTGTTGAAACAAGAAAATATGATTTCAAACAAGTTGAACAAGTATATGAAAATATCATAGTCTTGTTGTTTCTATTTGAATATGTACATGTAAACAATGAAATATTTTTGTATTCAAATGTGATGTAATAAGGGTGGGCTTGTATTTGGTTCAGCTTCTAGGTTTTGTCATGAAATTGACAAAGGTGGAGATTATTAGTGCCCTGGCTTGGTGAGCCCTAAGTTTGTTAATTCCATGACTTAGGAAGAAGCACTTGCTAGAAGCTTGAAGACTCAAGATAATCAAGATTGAATATCATGATCCACCAAATTGAAGTGCATCGTTATGGCAATCACAAAATAGGTACTTAGCCATAGATGACTTTAGGTGGTACCCACACCGTAGGAGAACTATTCCTATGCTTAGTTGAACAAGTGATAAAACCATAAGAATCCTGTAGAGGAAGTTTGAAAGTGAATTGGATGTGAACTTGTAAATATGAATTAAGTTCACTGTTAGCTCGACCAGTCGTTCTCACCGACCCCTCGGTGGAGACAGGATCGACCCAGCGTGGTCAAAGACTGGTCGGCCAGATTGACAAAAGTTCTCGATCATGGAACTGTCATTCTGGGTATTCCTCTAATCGAGAGTCTCGTATGCATCGACCCCTCGGTGAAAGGCTGAAATGACCCTTTGTGGTCAACGACTCTTCGATAAAGACTTATGAGTTCTGGGGCTTAGAACTCAGATGAACTGTAGTGCAAAACAAACATCTCGGTAACTCAAGACCGATCGAGAGTACCAGGACCGACCTCTCGTTAAAGGGCGACATGTCGATATGGGTATGACTAGTTTCTGGACTTCAAACTCTGTCAGCATGGTGTTACCCCAGACCGAGCCTCTCGTATGGACCAACCTCTCGATACCATGTCTGTCGACCCATTGACTACACCGACTTGTCGACCGGAAAAGAATTATACTGTTGGGAGTGCATTTAATGTGCAACGGTTGGTAATTGAACTGGTAATATTTCTAGTCACCGACTCCTCGGTGAGTTCGACCTGTTGGTACATGACCGTTACTGATATATGTTGTCTTCTCTATAAATACCAATCCTTGTACAACCAGTTGGCATCCTTTGACAAATCCGTTGGACCCTCATCATTATCAGTGAGCTTAAAGTAGGGCCAACAAAAGGATCACTCTCTCTCTTGTGTGCTTACACTTGGGAAATCTAATACAACCAATCATATGAATTGAGTTTGTGAGAGAGAGAGGAGAAAGAATAATAAACTAGGAAAGATTTGGCAGAACCAGTTTCCTAGTCACCCTTGAATTGTGATTGCTTTACGACAACTATAAGGCAGAGCGTCGACACACATTGGATGGATCTTAAAGAAACATACATCAAAGAGAAAGAGCTTCAAACGCAAGTGCTTCTTGGTTTGAGTTTATTTAAAATCTTTGTTCTGTAAAGTGGATTAAGGAGGCTTGACTCTGGAACCACTATAAAAAATCTAGAGCATCGTCTTTAGCACATGTGATGGGTGGAATTTCCAGCCAAATGAATACCCGGAATTCCTATTCTACTTGTGGTGGATGAAATTCTCAGCCGATTGAGTGAGGTGGAATTCCTACTCTAATTGTGAGGGTGTAAGTCCCCACTTAGTGAATTCAGAGATAGCGCAATGTTGAGCTACTCCTAACAGTGGATGTAGGTTGGTTAACCGAACCACTATAAATTTGGCCTTATGGTGTTTGATCATTGCGTATTTGTGTTGTAGTATTTAAGCACTCTTCTCGACACACATCACTTTGTATTTGATTATCTTTATTTATACATTGTGCACAAGCATAGATAACCAAGCAAAGGGCTCTAAACTTAGTGTGATCTTTAAAGAAATTATAAACAATTTATCACACTAAACAAATCTCTTGATTAATATTATTATTCCGTTACACTTAAACTTTAAACAATCAAGAAATTTGTAAACACAATGGAAACTAGGATTAACCTATTCACTCCCCCTCTAGGGTCAATCGTGTTGTAGCACCAAAGGGAGGACCTTAATAGATAATCTCTCATGATCGTACATGGACAGTGGTGAATGGACATCCTTCACTTGTAACACCCCGGATTTTCATTTTATGAATATATATGGAAATTGTCCATTTAATTTGTGAATTAATGGAATTTGAAATTAAATAATGGAGATGGACCTTAAATGGGTAAGGAGTTGGGTCAATTGCCCAATTAAGACCCAACAGGTTATGGATAAGGTACAATTGAAATAAATGATTAAGATTTATTTAATTGGGTCAAGGTGGTCAATTGGGTCAAATGCCAATTGGGACCCAATGGATCATAGATGAGCTAATTAGAAGCAAATGGGTAAGGTTTAATAATTGGATCGAATAACCAATTAAGATACAAGGCATGAGATCCACCTCATCAAGTGAGGTGGTATGTATGTGACATGGCTAAGTGGGACCCTAAATACCATATGGTTCATAGTCGACAAAGCCATAGTTGACTTGGTCAACCATGGGTAAGTTCAATAGAGTTGAGTTGATGAATGAGTTCAAGAGGGATAAATAATACTTGAGTTGGAAAGTGAATTCACATGAGTTGAGAATTTATTAATGTGAGTTCAAGTCCTTGAACTGGAAAATGAGTTCATTTAAGTTGAGTTGAGTGGAATTGAAATGAGTGGAGTGGGAAGATGGAGGGTTTCCATCTCAAAGGAGGAAACCCAAAAGGCACAATCAAGGTGTACACGTTGGAGGTGAATGGATGCCATGGTGAAGACCAAGGGACACCTTGGTTGGTTAATAGTTAAGATGGATGGGTTTCCATCTTGAATGCACAAGTTGGGAAGGTGACGGGTTTCATCTCATGAGATGAAACCCATGGATACACATTGGGGAGATGGAGGGTTTCCATCTCATGATGGAAACCCAAGGGGCACATGGTTGGGGAGTTTCATCCCATGAGATGAAACCCGAAAGGAAACATTAATGAGGGAGGTGAAAGGTTTTGGTTGTTACAAAGGGGCATAACCCAAGAGACACCACACCTTTGGCTGATTGGAACAAAGAAATTGTGCTCTCAAACTCTCCCTTGGCCAATCCTCTCACTAAGACAAGAAAGACTTAGAGTTTTCTATCTCAACTCCTCTCCTTCTCACTCTTTGGGTCGATCTCTCACAAGACAAGGAAAATACTTAGGGTTTTCCATTCTCAAATCCTCTCCCTCTCTCTCAAACCTCTTCCTTGGCCAAACCATCTTTTGGGGGTTTTTCATCTTAGACCCTCTCCCTCTCAAGCAACACACTTTGACCAAAGATCAAGGAGGAAGAAAGAAAAGACCAAGGAACGAAAGAAGATGGGAGGAGTCACGGAATCGATAAGTGGTACTTGACAAGATTTTATTAAGTAAAAAGAGATTAAAGGGAACATACCATATAGATTGGAAATGGTTGGCCAAAATGTTATGGGCCATGGATTCAAATCCATCTAAGGAATCAGATGGAAAGATGGAAGTAGGTTATTAATTTTAATGGGTTTTTAAAGGATCAAATGATGGAGAAATATTGATGGATTTACATATATTTAGACCATGGAAAAATGGAAACAAAGGACCAACATGGCCGAACCCCATGAACCATTTTGATGGATCACTTGGTAGATCTATATTTGTTTAAAGGATGAATGATCAAGCTAAGAAAATGGAAGAAGTTATTGTGGATCTATGTTTATGTTAATAAATCCTTCATGGACCTAAGTTATGTATAAATAAGTTAGGTGATTAACTATGAAAATGAATGGTGGTTAAGATGAGAAATGACAAAATAAGGAACCATGGGTCCGGCAATGTTGTATGGCCAAACCCCATGAAAGGCTTTTCATGAACCTAGGTGTATGATGAGGATGACATCTTTATGGACTTAGGTTGTTAAATGATTAACTATATGTGATTGGATGAATAAATCAAAAGATGGATGGTGTTGGACCCATTTTGTGTAAAATAAAACAAGGGTTAATAAGGGGGGTCAAAACCAAAGAGTGAGGTTCGGCCATGTTGTATGGCCGAACCCCACAAGTGAGCTTTGGTGGACAGTGGACAGCGGGTAACCGGCTGATTTTAGAGATGAAATATTTATATAATTTTCCAAATGGTTAGGTTAAATTGGAAGGATGAAGGGAATGGTTTAAATCAATTGGAATAATTAATGTGGTTATTTTATGGGATTAAATGGATCACCAAATTAATGTATGTATGTGTTAAATGTAATAAGGTAACGGGATTTCACAAATGGTGTACGATCGGCTTGACGTGATCGGCGATCTATTTTTAGATGGAAACACAAGGACCCGATAATTGAACATTGGTAGGATTCCTACCTTATTGAAAACGATGGAATATGTATATGATTTTACTTCATGTTTTGATGAGTTATTTTGGTATCAAATGATATGTTTCAATTATGGGATTTTAATGCTATGATATTTATTATTATATAGCATGTTTGCATTTGCATCTCATGCATGGCATGGAAGGGATCAAATGAGGGGAGTCCACGCTCCATTCGGATTTTCGATAAATAACCGTGGGGAGGAATCCACACAGATTCCTATAGATACATGATTGAATTGTAAACGGAGTCCACCCTTCGTTCGGTTGGACCGATAAAACAATCGTGGGGAGGAATCTACACTGATTCCAAGAGATGTATGATTGAATTGTAACCGGAGTCCACGCTCTGTTCAGGGCAACCGATAAGGCATTCGTGGGGATACATTGATGAGGATTTTCCATCAAGAGGAATACTATGTTTGTAATGTAACCGGAGTCCAAGCTCCGTTCGGGGCGACCGATTAGGCATTCATGGGGATACTTTGACGAGGATTTTCCATCAAGAGGATACTATGTGATTGTGATATGGATGATGGGTGGGACTCATGGCATATGACAACCATGGCATGGCATTGACATGCATGGTTTTCATATTATGTTATCTATGTGATTTTTATACTAACCCGTGTGTTGACCCTACTTGGAGTACCTACTGGGCGTGTTGTCTAACGCCCTACTTCTACCTTAGATGATGACACAGGAAATTGTCGAAATGAGATCGGAGCCAAGCTTAGGAGCTTGGATGAGCTAGATCTATTTTATTTAAGTTCACATTATGGACATGTAATTTGAGTAGCTAGTATGTGGTATTGTAATAACTTAGATTATTTGCTATGGTTTAGATTGTTAATTTTGGATATTTTAATTTAAGGTAATTATTGTTAAGTGATGGACTTCCTTGCTATCTAAAATGGAATAGGATTGTTATTCTATTATAATTTCGCATCTATGAATTATTCCGCATGTATAACCTTATTGCGTGTGAACAATTCTCGTGGACTTAATCCACGCACACGTAGGGTTAGCCAGTTAAGGGCCAAGCGTTGGAAGATCGGACTTAACTCGCGTCCTGACGTTCCCGCTCTCTCTCACTCGTTATTTTTTTAAAAAAAATAGACTCTGATTTTCGGCGAGTGAAAAAGGGCGGAGCGTTACATCACTCACCATAATTTAAAAATTCAAACCTCAGAAATTCAGGTTAATTTTTAAGTAGAAACATTCAATAAAATTCATTTTATTTGAAATCTTGTAGACTCGAGTTAATTCAACTCACGTGAGTTTTTCAAAATTTTAAACTCTAGAGCTATTAAAGATAAATCATAAACTTCTCAATAATCACCACACATATGATACTAAAAGTAGCACCTGTTAGATAAATTTCTTGTGGCATGCAAAATGTCATATAATATTTTTAGAAGGGACTCAAATTTGGGAAAAATGAGGAAATTCATAAAGAATCATTGTCAGTGCCCCGGCTTGATTAAGTCACCTTGTTGTCAATTTCGTGACCTAGATGAGCATTGCTTTGGAAGAATGAAGCAATGAAGCAAGACCCAACAGTGGTAATGAAGACTAAATCAAGTATTGAAGATGGAAGATTAAGTTGAAGATTCAAGCATGACCAGGTGTATGGCAATCACAAAAGGAAAATTGGCCATAGATCACTTTAGGTGGACCTACACCCTTAGGTGGACCTTGCTTAGGTTTAGAAATCATATATTAGTAAATCACAATCAAGCCTAGTGGACCATGACAACCAGCAGAACAAGAGAGCTCAAAATTGCAAAATTGTTTTTACTGTCAGAATCGAGCATGTCGACCCATTGACTGGGACAGGACAAACCCATCATGGTCCTCGATATATCGATCAGAATGACAAAGGTTCTGGTTAGAAGACACTGTCAGATTGGGTCACTCTCATATCGATAGTATCGTGCACACCGACCCATCAATATGGACAGAATAGACCCATCGGTGAGCACAACATGTCTACCTCGGTTGTTTGAGTTCTGGTTGTTTAGAACCCTGTATTTTTGTGTTTCTCTCTGATCAATATGATCGGTGGTCATCGACCCATCGAGAGTAACAGGATCAACCTATAGGTAAGATCGATATGTCGATCAGGTTCAGACAAGTTTCTGGATATGAAACTCTGTATGTTTGAGTTAGCCTTTGGACTATAAATCGTCAATGTCGACACACTGACAATGGGCTCAACGACCCATTGAGGAACTCGACCCATCGATAGTCACCATTTTATATGCAACGGCATTATTCAAGTACCGACCCATCGACTAGATCGACCCATCGGTGACTTTGAGTTGATTTTTTCTCGATACCTATTTAAACTCCGAATTTTGGAGAATTTGTTTGGAAACCTATGAGACCTTGAATCCTTCACATAGGTAAATCTTAAAGGCTTTCCTAGAGATTCCAACCTCTCTCTATGAACTAAATATTGGTGAATTATTTGAGTATCCAATCAATACTTTGATTGAGATCCAGAGAGAGAAAAAAAACCAAAGTCTAGGATTCAACTTACAAATCCATAATCCTAGAAATCTCCCAAGCTTGTGATTGCACATACAAAGGCACATCTTCATCATCAACGAGATCACATCGGGAGAACTCTTCAAGAAGCACAATATCTACATCAAAAGAGCTTTAAAAAAACAAGTGCTTCTTAGTTTTTGATTTTAAAAATCATCTTGTACAGTGATTAAAGCAAAGGTTTGAACCACTATAAAAAATAAAGGGAGAAGGAAGTAGACCGGGGTTGGTCGAACCTTTCACAATTAGGGTTGTGTAGGTGAAATTCCTACTTTATTAGTGAGGTTGTAATTCTCCACATAGTGTATTTGGGATAACCCAAGGTTGGGTGAGTCCAACAGTAGATGTAAAAGGAATTTACTCCGAACCACTATACATCGGGCGTTGTGGGTGTTTGGACTTTGCATGTGTGATTGATCAATTTATTTGTACAATGGCCGAACCCCATGGAAAGACATGATTAATGTATGGATTTTTAATGAGGAAAACCATGGGAGTTGGTTAATAAATTTATATGGTTTTAATGGATGTTTTTGGTGATTGTTAATGGAAGGTTATTGGTTATATTTTAAGGGTTGGAAATCATGGAAGGACTTTGGTGAATTTTTATGGAAGTTTGAGTGATGAAATCTTAGATATGTGATTTAAAAAAGAACTAATGGACCACAGGGTTCGGCCAAGTTGTATGGTCGAACCCCATGGGAGTTTGTTGATAATGTTATATGATTTTTGGAGGGGTGAAAACCATGAAGGACATTAGTTATTTTAATGGAATTGAAAGATGAAAATCATAGATGCAGATTTATGATTTTAAAGGGTCTAAATGGAAAAATATAGATGGAAGTTCATGGCTTAATAATTGTCTTTATAAGTGAGGTTCGGCCATGGTGTATGGCCGAACCCCACTAGGGTTTATTTTAAGAAGGATGGATATTAAGTTAGAAAGTTTCTAATTATGGACAATTGATTAAATTGAAGATGTCTATTAATTTAGAAAGTTTCTAATTATGGAAGGAACCTTGAATTATGGATTCAAGAATGGAATTGCTAAATTTGGAAAGTTTCTATAATTGGGAAGTTATGCATCATAGGGTTCGGCCAAGGTGTATGGCCGAACGCCATGAACCAACCAAGGGATCATATGGGTTTTATGGATCGGTTTTGGACATAAGCATAATATGAAAATAAGGAAGGTGAATGGCTATGGATATGTATAATGGCATTATTGTAATTAAGTGAATTAATGGACCATGGATTCGGCCATGGTATATGGCCAAACCCCATGAGGATTGTGTTTATGGACTTAAACATTGTTGTAAATCAAGTGGGACTTAGTTTTAATTGATTGTTATATTATAAGGTAACAGGATCTCACAAGGTGTGTACGATCATGAGCGGTTACCGGACGAAAGACGCAAGGACACGTTAGCGGTCTTTGGTAGGATTCCACCTCTTTGAAACCATGGGTTTATGTACATTGTTTTTATCTTATTTTTTATGAATATATGTTGCAAAGGATATGTTTCAAATTGTGATTTTAAATGCTATGATTTGTATAATTGCATAGCATGATGGCATTTGCATCTCATGCATGGCATGGGAGGGATGGACGGTAACCGGAGACCCACACTCCGTCGGGGTGTTCGTAAAACACTCGTGGGGGATACCTTGATGAGGAACTTTCCATCAAGAGGATACTATATATGAAATGTAACCAGAGATCCACAGTCCGTCAGGGCATCCGTAATACAATCGTGGGGGATACCTTGATAAGGAGCTTTCCATCAAGAGGTTACTATGTGTTTGTGATGGGTGTGACTCATTGCATATGATAGCATGACATGGCATTGAATCGACATGATTATGATCTTTATTATCATGCAATGTTTCTAGTTTTTATCTGTATGATTAGATCTCTATTATCATACACTGTGTTAACCCTAATTGGAATACCTACTGGGCGCGTTGTTCTAACGCCCTACTTCTACCCTAGTGGATAATACAGGAAACAAGGAGAACGATGAACGCGAAACGGGTCAAGCATAGGAGCTTGGATGCTTTTAATTTATATTTTGTTTAAGATACTCATGGGCTTGTATTTTGAGTATCTAGAGTTCGGATGTAATAACTTAGATGAATTTGCTATGGTTGGATGTTTTACTGAATAATTATAATATGATAATTATGAGTAAAGAGTTGACGTACTTTGCTATCTGAAATGGAATAGAATTGTGTTCTATTATAATTCCGCAGTTATGATGTTATTCCGCATGTTGATATTGTTACGTGTGAACCATTTTCATGGACTTAGTCCATGCACACATAGGATTCGCTAGTTAAGGGTCGGACTTTAGAAGTTCGGACTTAGCTTGTGTCGTGACGTCCCTCTCTCTATCACTCTTTGTTTATAAAAAAAAAAATATGCTCTGATTTTCGAAAGAGAAAGCGAGTGAAAAAGGGTGGGGTGTTACATACAAGGATTAATAGGTGATGTATGAATGAATACTAATCTAAGGTTAAGATGATCATGACGATAATGGATGACCTAGATCTAATGATAGATGAATGGATGAGTTAGACTTAATGGTGGATCTATGGTTTAACCTAATTAGGTATGTGAGATGGAAAGTTAAGATCTAAGATGGAAATTTGGATGGTGTGGATGTGAAGTTGGGTTAGGGGTTTTGGACATAGGTAGTTGGGTTGGCCTTAGGTAAATTCAAAAATGGACCATGGAGTTCATTGGACTTGGGCTTTGGATTTGGATCTAGACCTCAACTCAGGCCCATTTAAATTGGATTTGAGAGCTTGGACCTTAGTTGGACTGAACTTGCACACTAGCCTGGCCCAAAGTGTGAAATGCGCATGGGCTTGCATGTGTCTTGGCCCATTGAAGCTTTATGGAGCATATCATTCCCATTTGAACTAAGTCTTGGCCCAATGACTTGAAATTCAGGCATTGGCACTTGGATTGTAGCTTTTAACCTCTAGAATTAAATAATTATTCAGTCACTTTAAATCTAAAAAATATTAATTAATCTTAGACTCTCATAACTGGATCTAGATTAATTAATTTACATGAAAATCTTTGAAAGTGACATAAAATAATTATAATAATTCTAGGTTTTCTTCTTGTGAGATTTCCTCGAGAGGGTCTTGACCCAATGATCTATAGTATTCAGGATAGACGAAGATTCTCCTCAATACCACTGACATTTGCGTTTCTTAGGCAATGTGGCATGATCATTCTCAGAATTAGGGGACACATTGATGACTTGGAGACTTGTTCTTTGTCATTTTCTACTTGGAGGAGAGAAGACTGCACATTACTTACCTAACCAATGAGAATCACAAAACTCATGATTTTCAAGCTACTGATGGCGTAAGAACCAGAAGCCCTCTATTTTTCCTGCGAGGAAACACTCTGAGATGTCCTATCGATAGGTCTATGGTATGGGAGGAGAGGAGAGAAATCACCAAAGCTCAGGAAGAGGAGCGACGATTCTGAAATAATCTATTGTTATCGCAGAAAGAGACCCTTTTTAACTTACACTTTCGAATTCACGGACAGGTTGTGACCAACGACCGGTCTGTGTTGATATGTCAATAAATATTGACCTATCTCCCTTTTTTATTTTTCCCCTTTCAGACAGTGTTTTGATTTCCAGCAGTACCGACCTGTTTGTTCCTTCGACTAGTCTATCCTTCGATCAGGGTTTTTACCTTTAAGGATAACTGGGTATTTTTTGTATGTGTGTGTGTGCTTGCGATATTCATAGTTCATCAAGCTTTGCTTATACACCTTTGAATGCCAGTGATGATACATACATTCACACTGTCTTCGTGCCATTTGAAGATTTAATTCATCCTTCTGAAGGTAGGCACAAAACATGGATTTATAGATCTCTCCTAGATCCAAACAAATCCAAGTGGCTTGGGCACATTTAATTTACCCATTTAAACATATTGCCTAAGTGTGTGATGTCCTTTGATGTGGCATTTTAAGGCTTTAGAAAAGTCAAGGTGTCTACGAACAAAATTCATTCCACATAATGTAATAGTGGAGTGAGACACAAAGCACACTGATCATATATTCATTTCCGTTTTGAATATGGTTACCATGCATATGGAAATGAAATATGATGCTACACACACAGCTCTTATGTCTGTTATCATCTTATTACCCAAAATATGATATACACTTTTACTATTCTTTCAATTATACTCAAATTCCTTTGAAAGAGCTGGTACATAAATGGATAAGCACATTTGATCATTTTGATCAACACTTTTGGTAGTCACACCAAAAATCCATTTAAGGACATAGAGCTTGTTTCATTCACACGGGATTCACAAGTTTAGGAACTTGGAATGAAATAACACTATGTATGTGTACCATACACAACCTATACATGAGGTAATGCACATACTACATTCATTTCCTAAAGATGCATAAATCACATGGCATATGAAATGAGATGAGACAAGTATAATCCAATACTAGAGTGCAAACCTACAAGTACATATAAGTATCTTATATAAGATCAATCCAACAATCAAACAAGAACATGGATTGAAGGCAAGATACAAGGTGATTCCAAAACATGTTTCAAATGTAAATTCCCTTACACATTTGAACACAATCATTGTGACGCCGGAATCTAAGTTCACAATCCAGTGATGGCCTTTTCTCAAATTTGGTTTTAATCTTGGATGCTTTCCCATTTGATCTTTTGAATCAAAATTTCCAGATTTTGTACCATGATGTTGTCCTACCATACGAGGTATACATTTCGGTACATGGCCTCATAGGATACTTGGAGGTTACTCCCTTCATCAAGTTCAATTTCTTTATCCTCTTCTTCTCTAGAGGATTTAGCTTGGACTTTTTCAATGGATGAACCATTCACCTATATTCTTAGTATACACATTGGTTAAGATAGGTGGTGTTATCCATTTGGCTAGAAGAGGTAATTTTTTATGGATTCTTTCAGCCTCTTTTGTTGCTTCATATCTTTTAGATATTTTTAGTGCATATTATGAAACAACAATGATGAATGCTACAAGTGTTTGATTTAAGCGTATAATTAATTCATCACTAGTCCAAGTAGTTTTGGTCTTTGGGATGAGTAGTCATGGACGTTGAAGGTTTATCCAATAGCTTTTCCATAGGCACAAACCACTTTTTATTCACCTATTTTCAAATCATATTTATTGATGAAAACATATACAGTTTTCACTTCATTTTTCATCATAAATAGTAGTTCGGAAATATCATTACTTTCTCTTATAGCCATTGTTCTAGCATGGATCAACTCAGACGGTTAAGTCCTTTCATAAGAGCATGAGGCTCTAATACAATTGAAGGTTCCTTAAGGAACTAGAACGACATGATTGACCCTAGAGGGGGGGTTAATAGGTCAATCCCATTTTGAATGGTGTTTACAAATTTTTTGATTGTCTTAAATGCAGCGGAACATTAATCAAGAGATTTATTTAGTGTGATAGATTGTTTATAAGTTCTTTAAACATTCACACTGAGATTGTGACTCTTTACATATTGCTTGATTATCAATGGTTGTGTACAATGTGTAATATCAGATAATCAATATGTAAAGTGATGTGTGTTGAGAAGAGTACTTAAATGGTAAATACAAACACACTAGATCAAACACCATAAGACCAATTTAAAGTAGTTCGTTTAGCCAACCTACATCCATTGTTAGGACTCACTCAACCTTGAGCTATCTCCAAAATCTACTAAGTGGGGACTTACACCCTCACAATTAGAGTATGAATTCCACCTTACTCAATCGGCTGGGAATTTCACAGACCACTGAAGAATAGGAATTCCACCTATACATTTGGCTGGGAATTCCACCTACCACATGTACCAGAGACGACGCTCTAAATTTTTTACAGTGATTCCGGAACCAAGCTTCCTTAATCCACTTTTGGAACAAAGGTTTTAAAACAAAATTAACACCAAGAAACACTTGCCTTTGAAGCTCTTTCTCTTGATGTGGGCTTTTTCAAGATCCACCAAATGTGTGTCTGTCCCGATGCTCCGCCTTGTAGTCGTCGTAAAACAATCACAATCTAGGGTGACAAGGAATCTGGTTATACCAAAGGTTTCCTAGTTTGTGTTTTTTTCCTTCTATTTTCCTCCCTTGCAAACTCAATCAATAGATTTGTTTTTTCTGGCTTTTATTTCATCTTCTCTCTTTCTCACTTACAAACTCAATCAACAGATTGGTTGTTTATGATTTTACTTTCCTGCTCTCTCTTTCACAAACTCAATCCATAAGATTGGTTGTATATGATTCCCCAAGTATAAGCACGAGAGAGAGAGAGTGATCCTTCTATTGGCCCATGTTTAAGCTCACTGATAAATATGAGGGTCCAACTGATTTTGCCGAAAGATACCAACTGGTTGCATAAATATTAGTTTATATAGAGAAAGCAACCAGTTGCAACAATGGTAACGTACCGATAAGTCCGGCGCACCGAGCGGTCAGTGACTAAAACTGTTACCGTTCAACAACCCGACCGTGCGCAATAATGCATTCCCAACGGTAATATTCTTTCTCAATCGACATGTCGGTGTCGCCGATGGCTCGAAAAATATGGTACCAAGAGGTTGGTCCATACAAGAGGCTCGATCTGGGGCAACACCACGCTGACAGAGTTTCAAGTCCAAAAACCAATCATACCCAGAATGACTTGTAGCCCTTTACAGAGGGATCGGTCCTGGCTACTCTCGATCGGTCTTTAAACTATTGATATGTCTATTTTCTCGAGAGCCCACCTGAGTTCTAGGTTCCAGAACTCATAAATTTTATCGAAGAGTCGTTGACCACGAGGGGTCATTTCCACCTTTCACCGATGGGTCGGTGTATCAAGACTTTCGATCAGAGGCTTTCCCAGAATGACAGTTCAATGATCCATAAACTATGTCAATCTGTTCGACCAGTCTTTTGACCACGAAGGGTCGATCATGTCTCCACCGAGGGGTCGGGTAAAACGACTGGTTAAGCTAACACTGAAACCAAATACATATTTCCAAGTTGAGTTCCAATTCACTGTTAAGCTTCCTCTCTCGGGTTTTTATGATTTAACTATTTGTTCCACTAAGCCTAGGGATATTCCTCTCTAAAGTGTGGGTACCACCTAAAGTCATCTAAGGCCATAATACCTGTTTTGTGGTTGCCATAACGATGAACTTCAATCCGGTGGAGCATGATCTTCACTCTTGATCACCTTGGGTTTTCAAGCTTCTAACAAGTGCTTCTTTTCGAGTCATGGAATTGACAAATTTAGGGACTTGGCCAAGCCGAGGTACTAACAATACCCAACTCCGGTTATAGAGTTTGAGCGTCATTCAAGTATCTGTGACCTATTCTAAGAGCTCGGAAAAGTTTAGAGATGAAAATTTGGGGTGATACTCTAAGAAAAAAAATATAGCACTTGAAAAAAAAAATGATGCATCAGAAAAAGAAAAGGAAAGGGAACATCCAGACATCAAACGAAGGATGTAAAAAAAATAGAAAATAAAAAGAAATATTTTTAAAAGTACTGAAAAAAAAATAGAGGAAGAATATCCCGTCTACATTATGAAGACCTCTAACTTTTCTGATTCAAAGTATTATTTATAGAGCCTTATCTCCTTCTTTGATTTGACCCGATCCCAAGCCACGTTTTGTCCTTTTAGGAAGTCCTATTGATCTTAAGTCGAAATATGGTGTTTCATGTGAAGAATAGAGGAAGAAAATGATGGTGTATGACTCAACGTTCTCAGGAAAGTGGCATTTATTCATGAGATCATTCATTTTATTTGGATTGAACCATCTTTGTTAATACATATGTGAGATATTTTCTTTTGAATACTTTAAGAGAAAAAAAACCCAAACTTTTGAGCGTTAATCCTTTTGAGAGATATATTTGGTGACGTTTGCAGTCAAAACACATTTTCCAATGGTGGGAACAAAACTTGTGCCAAAAGAAGTCTATCTTAATATTAGCTAATCACATACTACACTCTGGGTATGAGCCTTGTAAAATGAATTTTAGAGTTGTATGATGTTCAGACCCTTTGTCTTTGTGTTATTATTAAAGATGTTGATGTTTGTGGGTATCATTACTGCAATCCCTCGCGAAACTATAACTCGTCCAGTAGGGGTAACCTATGGCTTTAAAGGCTTTTTGCATACTCTAAATACAATCGAAAGTACCAACAAAAGTGGTGTAGTTTTTAGGTTTAGTCTTTAGAATAGGTTTAGGATTTTTTTTCGTTTTTAGAGTTTTACTTTTTAGTTTTTCTCGAGGAATAACAAAATCTGAGTTTGGAGGAATTTTTTGAGCACTGGAATATTATATTTCCTCCCTGATTATTGGACCAATTAGCTCTCAATTCTGTATATATTGATGCATTTAATATAATTTCTTAGTTTTGTAGAATAAAAATGGAGAATTAAGGAAATAAAGCTAAGTCAGTGGATAATTTCAAGTTTCGAGCTAAATTTGGAAGACCTGGATTTTTAGTAATTAATTCAAGTCACTTTTAGGATTTTAAATGTAAATTGATTAATCTGGATCAATTTATGGGAGTCTAGATTAATTCAATATTTTTAGATTTTAAATTGTCGAATTGATTATTAAATTCTAGAAAGGAATCTGTAACACCCGGAATTTTCAATGCATAAATATATTGGATTTTGTTTATTTAAATTGTTAAATTGATTGAATTTAAAATTTATGGATGAAATGGACCTTAGATGGGTAAAGGAGTTGGGTCACTAACCCAATTAAGATCCAATGGATCAAGGATAGAATTCGATTTAGAAATGATTGGGTAAGTGTGATTAAATGGGTCAATTACCCAATTGGGACCCAATGGGTCATAGATAAGCTGATTTGAAGTAAATGGGTAATGATTAATTTAATTGGGTCAGCTACCCAATTAAGACCCAATGCATGAATCCACCTCATCAAGTGAGGTGGCATGTAAGTGACATGGCAAGGTGGGATCCCAAGGGCCATGTGTTATGATCGACCATGTCATGTTGACTTGGTCAACCACCAAAGGGATTAAAGGGTTGCATGAGTTCAAATGAGTTAAGGGTTAGTTGAGTTGGCAAATGAATTCAAATAAATTAAGTGGATTAAAATGACTTGGATAGATTTGAGTTGAAAAGTGAGTTCAAGTAAATTAAGTGGAGATAGGTTGAGTTGAGTTGAATTAAGTGAGTTGAGATGGAAAGATGGAAAGTTTCAATCTCAAAGGATAATAATTCAATGGACACGTTGGGAGTTCAAAAGGCACCTTGGTTTAAGCCAAGAGTCTTCTTGGTTTGGCCAAGAGACTCCTTGGTTAGATCAAACAAAAAGGGGGAAGATGAATGGGCATGGGCTGTTACAAAGGGACACCAGCCTAAAGGGCACTTCACACCCCCTTGGCCGAAATTCATTCTTGCAAGCAAGGAAATCTCTTTCCTTTCTTCTCCCTCTCTCAATTTCTACACCTCTGGACTTAGAGTAGCTTGCTAAAGAACCAGGGAAGGAGAAGGACTGAGGAGCAAAGACAAAGCAAAAGAAAAAAGGAGATGGGTAAAGGTATGTCCCATGATTTATTTAGATAGGAATGAGATTAAGGAAGTCATGGACTTGGCCATGGGTGGCCGAATCCATGGATTCCAAGAATGGTTGGAATAAATGGTCAAACTGTCGTGTGATCATGGAAGTTGGGAATCCATTCATGGATTGATCAATGGGTTGAAATAAGAAGGGAAGGTGATATTCGAACCCAGATTATAAACCAAGGATGGAAAAATTATGAAAAAGCTCTAGCTTTGGCTAGAGGGTGGAATAAACTCAATCAGAGTTACATGTACAATATTATGTATGTTTAAATATTGTTAGGAGAAAATTCCATGAGGAAAGGATGTACAAAATAATCAAACAAAATAGACTGACAAATAGTCAGTCGACTGAATCTGGGATTCAGTCGACTGAACTGGTGTTGGACGAATCAGAATATGGTTTCTAGGAGTTTCAGCCGACTGAATATGGGATTCAGTCGACTAAACTAATGGTGGCTGAAACAGAAAACTGTTTCTGGGAGTTTCAGCCGACTGAATCTGGTGATTCAGTTGACTGAAAGAAAACGTAACAAATAAGCAATGTAATCTGATGTGTTTTAGCTGACTGAACTATGATTCAGTTGACTAAAGGAATACTTAACAAACACGAAACCAGCTTGTTGATGATTCAACCGACTGAATCATTGATTCAGTCGACTGAATGCACACTGGCCGAACACACAGTTTATCTGGTCCAAAGTCAGCCAACTGATATCTGATTCAGTCGACTGAAAGAGGATTCACCAGGGATACGAAGGATTTGACTCAGAGTCAGCCCACTGAATCTGTGATTCAGTCGACTAAAAGGTAGAGAGTCAAGGAAAAAATAGTATTGAGTTGGGTTTCAGCTGACTGAAAGTATAGTTCAGTCGACTGAAAGTCTGCGGGTAAGGTAGAGAATAGTTATCGGGTAGGTTTCAACCAACTGAATCCTTGATTCAGTCAATTGAAATATAATGTTATATATTTGGACAAATGTCCAGAAACCTCTGATTATCTGGTATTATGTAATATTGATGGGAATAAAAATAAACAATCAAATTAATATATATGGTTGAATTTGATAAGGTAACAAGATTGGATTCACGCAACCGTTGGCATTATTTCTACGAAACCAAGAGAGGACAGTAAATCAGACGTTGGTAGGATTTCTACCTTGTTGAGATGCATACGAATCTTATATGTTAATGGTTTTTATTTCAGTACAATGTTTATTTTGGTAAATCAAATGGTATAAGTTTTATGAAATGAATTTCAATATGATTTGATATGAAATGGCATGTTGCATTCATGATCTCATGCATGGCATGGGAGGGAGTATATGGGGTAACAAGCCAAGTTATGAGCTGTCCGGACATGACTTGGGGCTTGAGACTAGCTTATGTAAAGCTATGTGAACCATTGATTTATTGGCCTTGTCCGGAATTACTAGTTAGGGGCACAACGTAATTTGGGCCAGAGAGCTCCGGGGTAACCAGTCCAAAAACCCTGTGCAGAGGGAGGAGTCCACGCTCCATCGGTAATTCCAATTAACACACGTGGGGAGGTATAACAGTGACCTGGTGGTGCCGTCACAAAACAATGCGGAGTAAATGGCCAAGGGGACACCTTGATATGATTTCATTATATATCAAGGAAAATGTATTTATGATTTGTATGATGTTTGATATGGAGATTGGGTGGGGGATCATTGGCATATGACACCCATGGCATTGACATATACATGAACATGATTTGGATATGATTATCGTGGACTGATTTTGATACCATGATATGTTTATAGTTTCTAATATGATACTCTTATTATAATTTTTACATTGATCCTATATGTGTATGACCCTATTTGGAATTCCCATTGGGCGCGTTGACTAACACCCTACTTCTACCCTTAGATGATGGAACAGGAAATGGAAAGGACAATGGACGTGAAGAGAGCCACGCTTAGGAGCTTGGACAGCTTATGCTTACTTTATTTAATATTGATTTTGGAAGAATGTATTTGAGATATTTAGCATTTTACGATTGTAATAATTTAATTTATTTTGCTATGGTCGATTTATGATTTTGGATATTTGACATTAAGTTATTTTATATGTGATTGCTTCTTTGCTTACTTTTAATATCATGGTTATGAATAGTTTTCTATTCATAAGTTAATTCCGCAATTAAATTATATAACGTGTGAACTATTTTAGTGGACTTGGTCCACGTATACGTATCGTTGGCCAGTTAAGGGTCGGGTTTGGAAACCCAGACTTAGCTTGCGTCGTGACTCTCCCACTCTCTCTCACTCTTTTATAAAAAAAAAAAATATATATATATATATATATATACTCTGATTTTCGGCGAGTAAAAAAGGGCGGGGTGTTACAGAATCTACAAGTCAAGAGGTTAGAGTCTGAAATTCAAGTCAATGGGCCAAGAGATCCACTCCAATTGGCCAAGCTAAGCTCCACAAGGTAACATTGGGCCAGGCCACAAACAGTCCATGTGCATTTTCACATAATGGGCCAAGCCAATGTGCACTTCAAGTCCAACAAAGGCCCAACTCCTTAAGCTTAAGTCCAAGATCCACTGGAGGCCCATGTGCTTATTTATAGGTCCAAAACCCAAGTCCATAACCCAGTCACACGCCCAAGCCTTGCCCATTTCGTTGTCAATCCACACCATCCATTATCCATCTTAAATCCTGATCACTCATCTGATGCATCAAAATTAGGTAAACCCTAGAGCCACCTACCAATTCCAACCCATACATGCATCATATTAGATCTAGGCCATGCAATCCATCCATCATAATTGATTAACCTAGAATCATAACCTTTCATGCATTATCTTATCGTTTTCATAATTCTTCTCATCCATCCATTAGTATATCATTAGATTTTAACCCATTTAATCATAGTTATTCATCCATAAAACCCTAGATTTAGATAACCTTGCACCCCAAGGAACTCCATCCTATCCATGCCCATATGCCATGTCATGTACACATCACACACCCAATCCACAACACTCCACGCAATTTTTGCACTAAAAATTCTCCATGCATTTAGATCAAAACCCATCCAGATACATTGCCAAGATCCAAAAACACCTCATTGTCCCTATCTTTCCACCACACACGATTTTCTCATATCTTGTCCACCTAATTCGAAATTCACATAGTCAACCCTCCACATGCTCATATCTCATTTCAACCATTCATTCATCATATTTTTTAATGCCATCCATCCATTTACCAATGCATTAAACAAAGCCTAATCCTACATGTCAATTTCGAAAATCCCATGCCAAATCCAACTCCTATCTTCTCTCCACCATTGCTAAGCCACCAAGTCAACACCTATCCAAGCCACACCAAATTCGTGTGCAACTATGTAACCCTAACCTTTTTAAACTTAAAATCCAAACCATCCATGTTCCATGAGATTTAATCCAAGCCATCAAACAATCACTCAAGCCAAGATTTAATCTGAGCCGTTCATTCCAACCCTGAACCTATAAATAGAGCAGTGAGTCAGACAGTGAAATTCGAATTTGACCTGGAGCTCAAGAGGACCAAAGGCGGGAGAGAAAAGGCAAGAAGATAGACACTACTCGAATTTTACAAGTGAGAGTTGTAAATTTTCATTTATTTTGTCTTTCTTGTACTTAATTTTATGTATGCTTGTACTTGAATTCTTTCATTAAATAAATAACAGAAGTTTCTTTTAGAATCCTGGAAAGTCCGATTATTCCGATTTATTTTCAAAGCCCTTTTATTTAATTTTAAATTTGTATACTTTCTTTAATTAATGGCTAGAACTTAGGTTGTAAGTGTTGAATCTGAAATCTGAACATTAATTAGATAAAATTTTATGAATTTTAATTAGATGACATGAATTGATTTTTGAATTTTAAGCGTTGAATTTCATATCTAGGTTTCTTATTTGTTTATTTATTGTGGGCAATGAGAGAAGAATTCCATAACCACCTTTAAATTATGCCTTGTTTTATTTTATCATTTACTTTCCTTGTCAATTTATTTCCGTTATTTACTCTATTTAGTTATGACATTTACTTTGTCTTTTTGTTGTATTTTAAATGTTTAATTTATGTTCAATATTTTATTATTGTATGTTCTTGTATTTTATTCTTTGATTCTTTGTATTCAAACTTTTTCTCTCTCAAGATTCTTTAACTAGGGTTGGAGATATGATATTTTGATTTTAAAACATACGATTTTAAATTAAGATGAGACTACATATTCTTGTTTCACCAATTTAATAAAAAGAAGATTTTGACCACGACTTGTTAAAGTCATAAGTTAGATAATGATGGTGTCCGACTTTGGTTTTCTAGATTTAAATTATAATTCCATGTTTTAGATTTCTTAAGATTACATCTTTTTAAAATGTACCAATTTAATTTTAAGCATATATTTTGTAATTTCTTTTGGGTTCGACCTCGCACTCAATCAGTATACTATTAAATGGTCTGTGCATGTAATGACCCGACCCGATATTTCAGAGTTTTGGGGTCTTGGTAGCAGTGGGAAAAGTGTAGGCCCCGTGTTGGGTCCTGGTTTACCCGATTTTGAGCTCAGACACTCGAAGGGCACTTTGGTAATTTTGGATAATTAAATATTTTATCATGTAAAAAGTTTGAAAACCACACGTTTTTCCCCGACGTTTGTCATTTGATTTCTTCGGGCTTTTTAAAATATTTTGAAAATTGGAAGCTTTTATTAAAAAAAAAAAAAAAAGCATAAACCTAAACTCTCTTCGGCAGCACTGTAGCGCCGCCGTCCCAACTCCCTCACCCTCCCATTCTTCGGCTTCCTTCTCCCCTTCTCTCTTCTTCCTTCTCTTCCGTCTTTCCTAACCCTAACCCTAATCTCTCTCCCCTCTTTTCCCTCCCTCACGCCGCCACCGCCGCCGCTCTCTCTTTCTCTCCCTTTCTCTCGGCCTCTCCCCTCTCCCATTTCTGCCGATGCTTGCCCTCCTTCTCCCGCGCCTCCATCTCGTCCTAGCAGCCCCATTACCGGGACCCAGCGCTCTCGCCGTTGTCAGATCTTCAGTCCAATTGCCCGACTGCTTATTCCCTTGCTCTTTTTTCAACAGATTGAGCTCCTTTCAACCCAGCGTACCATCTCTCTCACTTTGGATTTTGAGGCACACACAGGTGAGGGAACTTATCACCGCTTTTAGCATGCATCTATGCATATTACTACTCTATCAGATGTGTGGGTATAAAATACGGCGGATGGGGTCCCCTTATATTATAAGCCACTCGGCAAGGGAACTGTTGATACCATTATGTGGCGGGGGTCTCATCCGGGTGTATTCGTACACATTGCTCATGGAGCACCCATGAATAGTTTATTAGATGCCATGATTTGTTGATGGTATGATAACATGATTGGCTGACGTGTGATAACTTGCCATGTATGTGATTACTAGTTTAATCAACATGCTTTAGAATTGCGTGTAGTAGATAGTAGATGATACCACTTTCTATGCTCGTATGGAACATGCCATTATTGATACTATATCTGAATGTTAATGTGTAGCATGTGATAGATGATGATGTATATACTTAATCATGTTGTGATGTGTCACATTGACGGCATGCGTAGAGATAACCTTGTACGCATGTAGCTAGTGTAAATGGAATATCGGTGGGGACATGTGTACTAGGCAACATAAGGATTTAGAGAACCCCCTAGCTTGTGGGTGGTTAGGGTTGAGAGGTTATGAGAAACCATACTAGGACACATAGTTCGGTTATGGATCAATAGATGACGGAGGTGTTCCCCCTACTACAGTTTGAGCTGTTAGGCCTACCGCTAGTGGTCTTCAGACACGCTTGTGGGTGAGGCGTCGTCTGGGTTAGAGAACGAGGCGCCCAGGAGTCTCGGTCGGGACCAGTGATGAGGCAGTCATGGAATCTTCGGGGAAGCCATTGGGTTGGGTGTTGGTTGACCCTAGGCAGACTTGGAGGACCTGGTTGTTACGCTACCCGAGTACGTGGCGGATGAGACGTCCCCAGTGGTCTTATAGGTTGAGTGGTTCACCCACGTGGAGACCAGAGGGTGGGATGTTGACTCGTGATCCTCGAATGACCGAGTAGGCTGAGGAGGTGCTCGCCTAAGTCGAGGGACGATGCGGTGAGGGGCAGCTCCCGCTGGTATGGTTTGTGATGTCCCCGGATGACCGAGTAGGCTGAGGAGGTGCTCGTCTAGGTCGAGGGGACGATGCGGTGAGGAGCAGCTCTCGCTGGTATGGTTTTTGTGATTTCCCCCGGATGACGAGTAGGCTGAAGAGGTGCTCGCCTAGGTCGAGGGACGATGCGGTGAGGGGCAGCTCCCGCTGGTATGGTTTGTTGATTTTCCCTAGATGACCGAGTAGGCTGAGAAGGTACTCTCCTAGGTCGATGGGACGATGCGGTGAGGGGCAGCCCCTGCTGGCATTGTTGTGATCCCGGATGCTCAGTAGGCTGAGGATGTACTCGCTGTTCATTGGTCCGAGGGGTGCATGTGATGTGGTGGATATTCCAGACTAGGACACCTGTATGATGGGGACAGCCTGTTGTGGTGTGATGTGGTAGTGTGTTTACCCGGGTTGTGACTTGGGGTCCGAGATTAGAGGTTTGACCTATCGAGATTCTGGTGCTCGGTTGATGAAACCATAGATGAGTCTGGGTGGCAGTTCGTGAAAAAATGGTTGAGTGTGGTTACTCCCGTATGGTAATCAGTTGGGACTCTAGTGAGTCCGACATTTGGGTTTGTCATGGTATGCGTGCGGGTTGTCATGAGGGGACCATAGGTCTAGTTGAGGACTAGAGACCCCAATCTGACTGAAAATCAGTTTGCGTACCCGTAGATGGGTGGACTGTTGCGGTTGGGTACACGAGGGGGTTGCATTGCGTTGGTTAGAGGATGTTCTAGAGACCCGGCTGACGTGGGCCCTGTGCTAGGGGAAGGGACGTATGGTCATGCATGTAGACATCTTAGACATTGTTGTGTTCACATGATTATATGCTGTGCATGCTTGGTGGCATATGGTGCGTGTGTTAGCATGCTTGGTGGCATATGGTGCGTGTGTTACCCTCACTGGGCATGTAGAGCTCACCCCTTGCCTCACAGGTACCTCATAGAGGAAGGGCCGGCGGGACCCTCAACTGAACATTGGGCGTAGAGTTGCAGCTTTGTACTTGTCGTGGTTTCATTTTGTATTTGAGGACCTGTTTATGTATTTGAGATATGTGTACTTTTCACTGAGCCGGATGAATGTAATAATGGGTTGATGCCATCATTTGAAATTTATAATTGACGGTTACGGTTTTTGGTTTATTAGTGGATTGCTATGACTAGTGCGGGTTACGGGTGCGGTACTTCCATTTTTTTTAAAAAAAAAGTACCCGAAATTGTATTGGAGCGGTTTTAGGAGTTCGTATCAACTTTAACGTGCCCGTAGCGGGAAGGGTCGTTACAGTGCACTTGTGAGATTATGAATGTAAAATTTACACATCAACAGAAGCAAGACTAACGTTGGAATGAGATTGCACCAACCAAATGAAAATGGAGAATGAGTGGTAACTATTGTATTTGGTAAGTTAATGAGTAATAAAAAAAAATAAAAAGAAAAGTATGATTTTAATGTGTTGTTGGTAGTATGAGAGACAAAGGTAAGTTTGAGAATTTAAATAAAGAGAGGGGTGGGGCAGCTTAGACTAGCAATCAAAGTAACCTGGATGAAAATAGCCACCAAAGTAGGAGAATACAGCACCACCGTTAGCAACCCATTGGGTTGATGCAATAACAGCCAGCCAACGTTACAACCAATGAAAGTTGGTAGTGTTAACAGGAACAAAGAAGACAGCAGGATCAACATGCAATCTAGCCAAGAACAACAAACATTCCAAGAAAAAATACAACCATCAATGTCCAATGTATAGCAACAACTTTCTAAGCCGAATACTCATGTCCAGAGTGTTTTACATTGAGCCAGAGAAACTGAACCATAAGGAAAAAGAGAGAAGGATCAGCAACACACTGTGGCTGATTTGCACGAAGAAGTCAGAACATATAGAGAAAGGAGGCCACCAAGTTTGCTTAATTATGAAAGAGAAGGTTGGCTGTATGAAGAAGGACTGTAAATAGAAATCAAAAAGAGAGAAAATAAGAAGCAACGTGGAGAGCATGAGAGAGGAATTGCTTGTAACGCTCCGCCCTTTTTCAATCGCTTCTTCCCATAAAATTAGAGTCTATTTTTTCTTATAACAGAGTAGAGTGATAGAGCGCGGGACGTCACAATGCGAGCTAAGTCCGAACTTCTAAAGTCCAACCCTTAACTGGCCAACCTTATGTGTGCATGGACTTAGTCCATGAGAACGGTTCACACATAGCAATATAAACATGCAGAATAAAATCATAACATGCGGAAACATAATAGAACACAGTTCTATTCCATTCATATAGAAAAGTACGTCAAGTCATTAATCATCATTATCATAACGTAATTATCCAATAAGACATCCAATCATAGCAAATCCATCTAAGTTATTATAATCCGAATTCTAGATACTCAAATACAAGCCCGTTAGTATCTTAAACAAAATATAAACTAAAAGCGTTCTGAGCTCCTATGCTTGTCCCTTTCCGCATTTAGCGTTTTCCTCGTTTCCTGCATCATCCACTAAAGGGTAGAAGTAGGGTGTTAGTACAACACACCCAATAGGTATTCCAATTAGGGTTAACACATGGGTTAGTACCAAAAAATCTAGATATAATAAATATATCAAATCCAGTATAATAAAACATACCATACTTTCAAAACATTGTATCCAAAACAGTGTATGATAATAGAGATCCAATCATACCGATAAAACTAGAAACCTTGCATGATAATAAAGATTATAATCATGCTGATTCAATACCATGCCATGCTAGCATATGCAATGAGTCCCATCCATCACAAAACATAGTATCCTCTTGATGGAATTTTCATCATCAAGGTATTCTTCCACAAGAGTTTTACGGATTACCCGACGGAGTGTGGATCTCCGGATATATAATATCCTCTTGACGGAATTCTCATCATCAAGGTATCCCCCGATGGAATGCTCATCACCAGGGTCTTCATACACAGTATTCCTCTTGATGGGATTCTCATCATCAAGGTATTATACATAATATCCTCTTGATGGAATTCTCATCATCAAGGTATCCCCCCACGAGTGTTTTAGGGACGCCCCCCGATGGAGTGTGGGTCCCCGGTTACCTGTCATTCCTCCCATGCCATGCATGAGATGCAAATACCACATGCTATGCAATTATACAAAATCATAGCATCTAAAAGTTCATATTTAAAACACATGTTATTTTATCAAATAAACATAGCATATAAAATCACCATTTGAAACATATCTTTTGCAATATAAAATCATCAAAATAAGATAAAGACAATGCAGATAAACCCATGGTTTCAAAGAGGTGGAATCCTACCAAAGACCGCTACGTGTCCTTGCGTCTTTCGTCCAAGAATCAATCACCGATCGCGCACCGCTTGCGAGATCCCGTTACCTTATAATATAATAATCAATCAAAACCAAGTCCCATTTGATTTACAATATTTTAATTCCATAAACCATTCTTCATTTTTCACCCTTTATTTACCAGATTGCCATTGGTCTCTTCACCTAAGTTTTTAGGTCTCAAACATAGATCTATTAATTCTCATATTTACAAAATTGCCACTCATGAATAATCTTCTATATTTTTCAAGTATTCACAACCTTACCATTGGTCTAATTATTTCAAATCTTTTACTCATTTATTCCATTAATTACTAAAATGCCATTGGTCTAAACCTTAATTAATATTTCACTTTTAACATGCCAAACATAGTCCCTATGTCTACCAAATATTTCTCATGTGGTTCGGCCATACACCATGGCCAAACCCATGGTTCTTTATTCTTACTTAAGTACCAACATGCCATTATACCTAATAACATAGCCTAGCATAGGTCCTCTCATTTATCTAATCATGCCTAATACTCCAAATAACCCCTTTAAATGTTTCATAACAATTCCTTACTCCAAGCATGATCTATCATTGAACTAAGGACTTAATTCAATGTTCCTTCTATAATTAGAACTTACCAATTTAATCTCCACTTTCCTTAATTAGAACTTCCCATTTTAATTTCCACTTTCCATAATTAAAACTTCCCATTTTAGTTTCCACTTTCCATAATTAAATAGTTTCCATTATTAAAAAGGTTTCCATAAATAAATGCTTTCTAAATTTAGCATCCATATTTAGAAGGTTTCCATAAATAATCCCCACCTTCCATTTTGATCTAAGATCCATAATTAGAAAATTATTAATTTTATCTCCACCTTAGATCCTTTCTAAATTAATAATCATCCTTGTATTTTAATAAATTCACTTATATTAAAATACCAATCCAATTCCATGGTATGGCCGAACCCTATGGTTTCCATATTTACCATAAGTCCTTCCATACTTAGAAACTTCCCAATTTAGTAATCATTTTCCATAATTAGATGCTTCCCAATTTAGCAACCTTTTTTCCATACTTAGAAACTTCCCAATTTAGTAATCATTTTCCATAATTAGATGCTTCCCAATTTAGCAACCTTCTTTCCATACTTGGATGCTTTCTAAGTTTAGCAACTCTTTCCTTAATTAAAAGATTCTAATTTAATTTCCAACTTCTAAACTTAGAACTTACTAATTTAATAACCATTCCCCATATTTAGAAGGTTTCCAAACTTAGCATCCTTTCTTCCATAATTAGATAGTTTCCAATTTAATCTCTAGCTTCCTAAGTTAGAGACTTTCTAATTTCATCTCCATCTTCCATAATTATCAAAGGTCCATTCTTAGAAGCTTTCTAATTACATCAATCAAAATCCAACAATCATACCCAAAACAACTCCATGGGGTTCGGCCATACACCATGGCCGAACCCTATGGTTCTTCCTTCTAAAAATATCACACATTGACCTTAAATCCATGTATACTTCTTGGTGGGGTTCGGCCATACACCATAGCTGAACCTCACCCTTTTGTTTTGTGCCCTTCTTTCCATTTAAACCTTATTTAAAACATACATAATGTTCTATGGTTTTATCCCTCAGAAATAACCAACAACCTTCCATTAAAATTTATTGAAGTTCTTCCATGTAATCCCTTTAAAAGAACTGATAATCCTTTCATGGTTTCCAACCAATAAAATTAGTAAATCAGCCACCATGATTTTCATCATTAAAATTCCATAATTAAACCATCTAAACTCATAAATCAAACCATGTTTCTCCATGGTTTCCATCTTTCAAACTTTTATTAAATTTCCATAGTCCTTCCATATTTTTCCATCAAATGATTCATAATTGTCCATTCCTTTTCTTCCATGGTTTCCATCCAATAACCATGTCTTTCCATTAAATTTAATACCATGATCTTCTACCTATTTTTCTTCCATGGGGTTCGGCCACATACCTTGGCCGAACCCTATGGTTTTTTATCTTAAAACAATTTAATAAAAAATTATGAGATCACTTACCGGTTCCGCAACTCCTTCGGTTTTCCGTCGGTTGGTCTTTCTCTTCTAATCTTCTTCTCCTTCTTGATCTTCCCTTTGCCGTGACCACCATGTTGCTGATTTCCTTCTTCTTGTTTTGGCGTGGATGGGAATTGAGAGAGAGAGAGAGATTGGCCTATGGGGTGTCTTTCTTATACAAGCTCCCTTTTAAATCTAAATGGGGAAGGTGCTATGCGCCCCTCTCTTTCTTTAAAGGGTAATGCCGTGTGCCCCCTTGCTTAGGTTAGAAAGAGCCTATTTATTTTATCCAATGCCTTTCCATAATTCAACTCCTAAATCTCTCCACTCCATGCGCATAACCTCAAAGATTTTCTCATATCAAATTCGGCCATGTAATCTTCCAAATTATTTGAGATCTTATTTATTTAAAAATCCCCTCAATTTAATACTAAATATCTTCCTAAGATATTGTAGCATATTATCATAGATATGAAAAATCCCAAAAGAATATCTCTATACACGGCCATGCACAATCTTATTTAAACTTGGACATTTTCTTAAAATATGCAAATCCAATTTAATTAGAAAAGTCCCTCTTTAAATTTTCTAGCATATCACCTAGATATGCATATCATTCATTCGCATAATCCTAGATTTTTACATCTAAAATTCGGCCATGAAATCTTTTATTTAAATTTTAGATATAATGCATCACTAAATTAATTCAACCCCATTTAATTTTAATAAAAGCAATTCTACAATCAATTGGGTCGTAATTGGGTCATGGCCCAATTCTTTATCCATATAAGGTCCATAACCAATGTTCACAAGTTAATTGGATTATTTTCAAAAAAATAATTAACTGAAAATCCGAGGTGTTACATTGCTATCTCTGCAAACCATCTACCCACACTTGAAGCTTGCACGTGGACTGTTGCTGAAAAAAATTAGATAAGTTTAGAGGAATTGGGATCAATAAAACTTAGAAATAAGGAGGTGTTGTTTGATTATTCTAGCCATATACGGCATAATTAAAAAGAATAAAGAAAGAAAAGGGAGCTGGGAGGGTAGCTTCGAATGAAGAAATAGAAAGGGAAGAAGCCGTGTAAAACTGAGAATAGAAAAGATGAAAAAAAATTGTTGTGAATGAAGCCAGTCGGCCATACTTGAGAATCGGCTCAATTGAGTGGGTCTCATGAGCCATGCTAATTCCATCCTCTCCGGAACATTATAAATTCATGGCTTGGGCTAAGGAAAATTAGAACTTAGGCAGAGAATTTCAATGAGTGGAGAAGAAGGAAAAATAGAGAATAAAAACAACTTTGGAATTTTTATGTGTCACATTGGGTTTTCAGGTTGGTGGTTCTATATTATTCCATGGTTTTCTTGTATTCTTTTATTTTCAAACTTCCAATTGTGTTGTAATTTTTATTCCATCTTCTAATAAATAAAAGAATGTGAGAGTTAGAATTTTTGTTTTCCATTATTTTGTTCATGTGTGATGAAAATTTCAATTTTATTTTCATTCTTTTTGTAATTTTATGTTTATTTTTCTATGAAGTTCAAGGAAAGTGAAATTATTTTAGGATTGGTAGAACTTGTTTTTTTTAGTGTAACGCTCTTTTTTTAAGATTGAGATTATTTTAGACTCGGAATTACAAGTAGAAATTGTGCCAAGCCTAAGGCCGGAATTGAATTTTCTTAGGTAAATGAATTTCGTAGATTTCGTATTTAGAGTCTTAATAAATGAGAGATTTGAATGTGTGTTAAATAGTTTACGTGAGCTCCATGTTTAGGCCGTTATTTTCTTGTTAAAACATGGATAATAATGCCACCTTGAGTCTCTGATCTAATTCCACTATAAATATGTACAAATGTAATTTAGGGGTTTTTAATTTTATTTTTGTTTATAAAATTCAAAAACTCTACAAATTGTGGAACTAGGTTGGTAATTAATTAATTGCACCTTAATTTTGTGTTCTAAGTTAGGTTAAAATTACATGAAAATTAGACCTCTTTAATGGTTAGTTTCAATTTTTAGATGTTGTATCTATTTTTAGACTTTTTTTTTCTATTTTTAGAATATTTCTAAATGAAAATTAAATTTCCTAGATTAGAGAAATAATTCTATATTTAAGATTTATTTCTATGATTTTCTAAATTTCTTAAAATATATAATTCAATGGTATGTTTTACATGGATATATTTTCCTAAGTTCCGATGGGTTCGAACTCGCACTCATAAGCTATATTATAAATGGTTCGTGCTCTTGCTAGTATAAATTTAAAACATAACATAAAACAATCTTGTTCTAGCACACCGAGAACTCTCAATCATGGTATTACTTCGAATCAAATTTCACTTTGATTTTATATATCTATTGTAATATAATGATCACTAAAATTCAATTTCAATGACAAAATAATGATACATCATCAAGAATTTGGAATTTTGGCTTATTGCCTCTCTCATTGATATGAGTATAAATAGGAATTACGGGCATCACAAAGGAGCAAAGAATCATTCAGAATAATTCTATATCATTTTACAATCCCTTGATTGGGGAAGCTTACAATTAAGGGAATGCCACACTTTGGGAAAGTTAATCGGGTGAAGTCTTGTCGTTAATATTCCCCATCAAACTCGACGGTGGGAAGGTGATGAGTTTGGAACTAAGCGCTGAGAGGCGTTGCTTCTGTCACCCTTGGTTCTATCAACGAGTTGATCTTGGGAGGAGACAAACTGAAATCTAATGAGAGTCAGTGGTGACACGTTCACGTATGAAATGATAATCGAGCTCAATATGTTTATCCAAGCATGGAACATAGGATTAATGGCCATGTATATTGCACTAAGATTATCATAGAGAAGTATTGTTGGAGAAGAGAGAAAAAAACCAAGCACTCATAAAAGATTTTGTAACCTGACAGTATCCGCACAGTATAGGCAATGGTCTTGTATTTAGCTTCAGCACTGGACCTCGAGACTATGTGTTGCTTCTTGGCACACCAAGAAATTAAATTAGAACCTAGAAAAATACAAAAACTGGTAGTGGAGCCGCGATAATCAAGAAAACCGGCCCAATCAGCATCAGGATACGCTATCATGGGCAATGGTTATGTTGAGCGCATGAAAAGTAGACCAGGACCAAGGGAGCCTTTGAGATAACGAAGAATTCACTTGATAGTGTCAAAATGAGACGTGTGAGGCTGACACATGAACTGAGAGGCAATGTGCATGACATAAGCAATATCGGACCTAGTGAGTGCGAGATATAGAATGGTGCCAACAAGGTGACGATACTCAGAGGGGTCCGAAAGTGTAATGACCCGAATCAATATATCTGTGGTTATTATTTATTTTAACGATGGAAATTGAGAATTTTAATGGAATAAATGTTAAGTGAATCAAAATTTGGGCAAAGGCCCAAGTATGGTCCAATGGACCATGGGTGAGATGAAATTCATTTAATTGGTCAATAATGATTAATGTAATGGCCCGGAATTTGTAAACTAAAATATGTGTGTTTATTGTTTGTTTTAATGGTGGAAATTGGAAATCTAATTGAATAAATGGTAAATGGGCCAAAATTTGGACAAAGGCCCAAGTATGGCCCAATAAACCATGGATTGGATTTTAAAATCATTTAAGTGGTCGATGATGGCCAATTGGGCCAAGGATGGTCAAATGGGGCCCAATACCCACTTGGGACCCAATGGATTAAGATAATGTAAGCCCTAAGATAAATGGGCATGGATAAATGTAATTGGGCCATGGGCCCAATGAGGATCCAATTGGTTGGAATGGACTTAGTTAAAGCTAAATCACCTAAGTTGGTGATGGAATTAGACCAAGGTGATGTGGCCAATTGGGACCCACCTCCACCTCACCAAGTGAGGTGGCGTGTGGACCAAGAGTTGGTGGGGTTGGCCACCATGGTTGACTTGGTCAACCATGGGTGGATGCATGAAGGAATTTAAACAAAAGGAATTAATTAAATGGGAATCAAATTAACTTAATTATCTAATTAATTAAATGTTTAAATAATCATAAAGGTGGTCAAATGGTCAAAATTGAATGACCAAACCACCTCATTTTCAAAGGCCAAAACATTGGCTTGTAGTGTTTATCCCACCACCATAAAGTATAAAGTATAAAGCAAGATAAATATCTAAGATTGGTTGGTGGGAGACTTAATGTGGAATGTATCTTATGATTTTTTTTTTATCTTATTTCTCTCCACTCCAACGAGCCCTTTCACTCTCTCCCTCTTTTCATATCTCTCATGGTCGTTCCACACTCCAAGAAGAGAAGAAGAAAATTAAGAAAGAAGAGAAGAAGTGCAGGCATGGTCCACCATTCCAAGGTCAAGATCTACCATCTTCTTTCTCATGTCCATCCTCTCCTCTCTCTCTCAAATCAAGCCCTACTATGGCCGATCCTAAGCTTGGGGGTTTTCACCATTGATCAAGCATCTTGGCCGACCAAAGATCAAAAGAAAGGAGAAAGGAGGCTAAGGAAGCCGACGGGAGTGGCGGAAGTCGAAGGAGACGACGGATTGTGAGTATTTCTTAAACAAGAGTTTTGGAATTTTAGGGTTTAAAATTTGGGATTCATTTTTGTTAAATTTGATGGTGGCCAAATGATTTTATGCCATGGGTTTTAAATCCATCAATTTGAAGGATGGAAATTGGATTAACCCTAATGGGTAAATTAGGGTTAAGGAAAATAAATAGATTAAGAACAATGAAGGGACATCATGGATTTAAGTTTAATTAAGCATAGAGTATATAATGTTTGTAAAGAACCATGGACCATAGGGTTCGGCCATGTAGTATGGCCGAACCCCATGGTGGTTGATTGAATGATTTTAATAAGGTTGTGAAGAATGGAATACATAGAAAGAAATTTGGGAATTTTAATGAAATTTTAAGGTTTAAAACCATGGAAGAATGGTTAAGGATATTGAGGCTCATAATGATTAAGTGTAGTGATGTTTTCTTTTAGGGATCTTGAATGAAGAAATTCATGAAGATGTAAAGTGGTTTATATGGTCTTAAAAGACATGAATAAATGGTTGACCATTGTAACGCCCCGCCCTTTCCGAGAATTTCAGAATCTAATTTTTTTTTAAAGTGATAATAAAACATCGGAAAAGAGCGGGCGGCGTCACGACGCGAGTTAAGTTCAGACTACTTAAATCTGAACCTTAACTAGCCACCCATGTGTACATGGACTAGACCATGATTATGAAACACACATGGAACTAACATCAACATGCGGAATAGTATAAGTTAACTGCGGAATAATATGAAAAGATAGCCAGTACCAGTCTCAACTAATAATTACATTGTCAATATCCTAAACACACCATAGCAAGTAACTACTTTATTACATGTCCATAATAAAGTATCAAATAAACAACAATTATAAAGTAGTCCAGTCCAACATTCAAGCGCTTAGGCTTGACTCCCCTCCCGGTCATCGACCTTCTTTTTCCCTTTACTTGTACCTGCAATCTCCTCTGAGAATAGAATTAGGGCGTTAGATCAATGCGCCTAGTAGGTTCCCGAATCAGGGCTACCACATGTTAGCATATAAAACATGCATATACATATCATAATACATGATCATCAAAACAGATAAAACAATGCTATGAAGTATGCACATGCAATGAGCATCCCCCATCATGTACCTTCATAGCCATCACTTGACGTGCCTTGCACCGACAAGGTAAATTACAACACACCTTTATCTCTTCATCATTGACTGACTCATATCACGTATTAGTCCTCCTGGCGGGACTCTCATCGCCTAAGGAGACCAATGTGACTATGATCATCATGTTACTCCTCCTGGCGTGACTTGCACCACCGAGGCAGGACGTAACCCATAAATTGCAACACTGTAGAACCTCATTCATAATCCCATGTCTATGCATGAGATGCCAATGCCTGTATACCATTTGTTAATGCATAATATATCATTTGAAACACATAAAATAAAACAAGAGTCTCATAAGAAAAACTGGGTAAAACTGTGGTTACAAGTAGGTAGGAAACCTACTGAAGAATCACTTCAGCGTCCGTTCTTTCTTAGGCTTTATCCGGTCACCGCTCACAGTCGTGTACCGTCGTAGAGATCCGTCACCTTATTCACATAAATCATGGACCAACTTTTAATCCCTTACTTTATTTGATTCCCATTTTTGGGTCTAAGTCCACAAATACAAACTCATGGTTGTGACGCTTATTTACAAACATGCCATTGCTATCAATACCTTGATTAAACTTTACAACTTACCCACAACCTTAACATGGTTCAGTCATGTTTTGGACGACCAAAACAGCAAACATAATTCCATCTTTAATCACATATACATCCATAAAATGACCCATGAACAGTCCATGGGGTTCGGCCATACTCATGACCGAACCCTTATGGTTCTTTGCTCAATGATGTCCTTTGTTAAAATACTAATTGACTCTACCCCTTAGCCATATTAAGCCCATAGTTTAGCCATCCTATGGCCAACCCAAAATCAGTAATCATAACACATAAAAATCTCCACCATTTGGTATGGTTTTATCTCTCCAAAACCATACCAACTTATCAACCAATTTTATGGGGTTCGGCCATCCAATGTGGCCGAACCCTACACCCATGTTTTGTACCCTTTTTCACTTACATTTCATGTCCATTAAATCATGTAAGAATCAGCATAATATTATCGGATTTTACCTTTCAAAAACCATACAAAAACAGTCCATAAACAGTCTATGGTTTACATGTTTTTTCCAACATGAAAACCAACATTCTTTTACATGGGGTTCGGCCCTCCATGGTGGCCGAACCCAATGGTTATGTTTACTGTTTTTAAACCTCAGATAATCATGTAATAACAATATATTAAAATCAGGTTTTACCTTTCAAACAAACATCCAAAAATTAGCCCAATTTCATAGGGTTCGGCCATGCTCATTGGCCGAAGACCATGACCTTTGGTTTTGAACATTTAACCCTTTATCTTGGGTCTGAAACCAACACCCAAATCCATGTTTTAACCTCCTTAAAACATGCATTTTAAATCCAACAATAACATCTAATATCAGTCCCAAATCATATGGTTTTAATTTCCAAAAACTATAAAAAACAACCACTTGTTTTCATGGGGTTCGGCCATGCTAAGTGGCCAAACCAAATGGTCCATTTCCATATTTTAATCCACTGATTTTAGACCATATAAACTTCAGTCCCTATGTCATTCAGATTAATGTTTTTAACCATTCTAAAACATGTATTTAAATCTTAAATCAAAACATGTAAAACAGTCCAAAATCAGTCCTATACTTGCATGGTTTAAATCTTACAAAACCATCAACATTAACCATAATATTTCATGGGGTTCGGCCATCCAAAGTGGCCGAACCCTATGTCCATGTTTTCCTCTAATTGGGCATAAAAGAATCATACTTTAACCCTTTGATAGATTTGACCATTACATGGCCGAATCATGTCTTATTTTACATACTTTATTAAACATAAATTAATGGAAAAACTTACCACTTTCCTTTGCCTTTTGCTCTTGACTTTTAATCCTTGCTTCCTTAATTCCTTGCTGGTTGTATGCTTGATTCAATGGTGAGAAACACCAAGTCCAATTCGGCCAAGAGAGTGTTCTTGAGAGAGAGAGAGAAAAATGGAAAATCTAAGACTTTTGGCATGTAAATTCGGCCAAGCATGGGTGTTGGCTGCTTTTGTTAAACAGCCCCATATCACCCATTTACTCCCCATCAAACCTTGCACAAACCAATGGGTATTGGGTGCCATCCAAGGCAACCCTTGGCAGCTACCCATGCAGCCATTCAGATTTCTATGTAACTCATATCAATCCCATGTGTTCTCATTTACCATTCAACATGGAACTCACCAAAACAAGTCCCCAACGTGTGGGACTTGTTTTGGTTGGTTTGAGACCAGCCAACCTCTTCAAACTCCCATTAAACTCACTGATTTACAGTCACATGGATTTCCATTTTGACTCACCCAACTCAAGATATTTTTATTCCAACCCAACTCATCACATTTAATGCTCCATATTTGAGTCAACTCTTTTCTTAACTTAGACTCACTCCAAATCAGTCCAAATCAAGCTGAATTATCTCACACTTGAGTTCCATTGAGGACCCACACGGTCATCCGTGGTCAAACTAGTCAACCCGACCCGTTGGGTGCACCTTTAGCTCCTTGACCCGTTTTTTGACTCCATGACCCAATTATGGTATTTTGGTCATTTGTAATCGGTTTTTGCATATGGATCAAGCCTACCCATTTCTTCTCCACTTGATTTCCAATCAAATAAGCTTAACCACATTTAATTTAAATTCACAAAACAGTCAAATAATCCAGTAAGACCCGATGGGTCCCATTTGAGCCCTTTGACCCATTTAGCCATTTTTGACCCAAATGATGAAAATTACCCAACCAATCAAACTTAACATTCATAATGTGCTCATATGATTTTATTTTGAGCAATATGCCCCACTATTTCCTTACTTAACATCACAAAATAATTAATTTAACAACTCTGGGGCATTTTGGTAATTTTCCACTTCATTGAGAAATTGGGGTGTTACAACCATGAACCATGGGTTCGGCCACGGTGAATGGCCGAACCCTATAGTGAGGTGTTGTAATGATTTTTGGGTGTGAAATTGTGGAAGTTAATGGATGAAGGTTAAGGTTTCTAATGATCTTAAATGTCACCAATGAATGATGAACCATGAACCCATGGTAGGTGTTTAAGTGAATTATTAGGGTTTATAAATGATGGAAGCCATGGAGGATGATTTAGGGTTTTAAGATTTTAATGGTTAAATGTAGGTAATTAAGGATCTTTAATGGAGTTTTTAGGGTTATGTGTTTGTAAATTTAAATGGGTTTGGAAGGATGGAAGGTATGGAGTAATGTACTAATAAATTGGAGGCTTAAAAAGGGGTCAAAGGTTTGTAAGTTTTAAGGGGTTTTTAGGGAAGGAAATCATGGAAGGTGGCTAAGTGATTTCAATGGGGTCTTGAACAATGGGAACCATGGAAGGAGTTAATGATTTTGCAGTTTTAAATGGGTGGAAATGAGGTTTTTTTAAAAAGTAAAACCATGGACCATGGGTTCGGCCATGGTGTATGGCCGAGCCCCATGGGGGAGATTTGGATGAATTTGGTGTTTTGGAACCATGAAAAAAATAAATGGGAGTTATGGTTAAACTAATGGACCAAAATGTATTTCATGATGATTAAAGAAGGATGATTTAAATGTATGAGTTAAAATCCCTCATAGTTGGACTTATGTGTGTGTTTAAATTAATGGGGAATAGGTCATGATTAAAGGGGTCATTAATGGACTCAAGAATGTATCAAGTGATGATCACAGTTGATGATTTAAATGCATGATGTAAACCTCCTCATGGGAGGGCTTATTATGGATCTAAATGTGGTGAAAAAGACCCAAGGAAAAAAAAAATGGGGATTAGGTTGAATTAAAGGGGCTAGTGTTAATAAAAACCCATGACTCATTGAGAGTCCTCTTTGGGGTTAAGGTTTAAGTTGTGTGCATGTGTTTAAAAATTAATGGAATTAGGTTAATTAGATGGTTGAGGTAAGTGGTCTTGTTGTATGGTTGATGGATCAATTAGGGACCCAAGATGTGGTTAAGAATGGTGATTCAATTGTAAGTTATTTTATGGGCTAAGGAAGGGTGTGTGTATGTGGTTGGATGAATGGAAAAATTAGGCTAAGTTAAGGACTAAATTATTAATGTGCATATCATGGTTAATGAGACATTAATGGAACCATTTTGTGAATCAATTAATGGGTCTAAGTTATGGATCAATTATGGACCATAATGTACATGGATTAAGTAAATGAGTAACCATGGAAGGGTAGTGGTAAAACCGTAAATATTGGCCAAAATGAAGAAACCCATGGGAGGTGGTCATGGACTTAAGCACTCTAAGTAACAACCTTATGAGTGATTAATAAAGCCTAGGGTGGCTGGTTTTTAGACCCATATGATTAAAATATTTAATGGACTAAATGGGACCCGTAAAACTTAGTTAGTGAGGTTCGGCCATGGTATATGGCCGAACCCCACTAAGATGTGATGTATGGACTTAAATGGTTAATACATGGACTAATTGATATGTATAATAAGGTACCGGACATCGCAAGCGGTGCGTGATCGGCGACCGGGTCTGTCGGACGGAAACGGAAGAAAGAACGCTAATCGGTATTCGGTAGGATTCTAACCTTTTTGTAAGCCATGGATTGAGTGATGGTGTCTTTAAATTATTTTGGAAAGTATATGGTTTGTTTTAAGATTGGTTTTGAATTATGCATCAGGGTTTTTACTTGATTCATTATGGTAAGCATATGATTGGTTTAAAATGGGTTTTAAAGTTATGATGTGTTTATTGAAGCTTGGCTTGATCTACTTTTGATAATCAAGTTATATGTTTTATTGATGGGATTTTTAAATGTCATGGTTTGTTATTATATTCATTACATGGCATATGGCATCTACATCTCATGCATGGCATGGGAGGGATATGACAGGGGAAAGATGAAATGAAACCGGAGTCCATGCTCCATCGGGGCGACCGATAAACAAGCATGGGGATATTTCATATATGCATTATTATACCTTGATGAGGCTTTGCCATCAAGGGGGACCTTTGTAATTATGATACCTTGATGATGGTTTTCCATCAAGGGGGATGTTGTATTTATTGTTATACCTTGATGATGGTTCTTCCATCAAGGGGGATGCCTAGTGTGGATCGCATCTTGATGAGGCTTTTCCATCAAGAGGGTCATGGCACGATGATGGTATGGATTTTATTTGGAACACTATGTATGGTTGAAAAAGGGACATTGTACAATAATGATGAGATTGATGGGTGGGATTCATGACATAGAACACCCATTGCATGACATTGCCCAAAGTGCATGGTTTTATTATAATATTATCTATATGCTTTGTTATCACTAATCCATGTGTTAGCCCTACTCGGAGTCCTACTGGGCGCGTTGTCTAACGCCCTACTTCTACCCTAGCTGATGACGCAGGAGACGGAGGAAACGAAGGACGAGACGGGAGCCAAGCGTAGGAGCTTGGGAAGGCATGCTAGATAGTTTACTGATGTTTATTTTGGAAAATGTAAATTGAGTAATTTAGTTTGTCGAAATGTAATAATTTAGCTTACTTGCAATGTTGGATGTTATTTTGGACATTATCAATTTAAGGTATGTTAGTAATTAAATGAATGTATCTTCCCTGTTATCTCAAAATTTGTAGAATGGTCTCTATGGTAATTTCCGCACTTAGTTAATATTCCACAAGCTTACGTCTACGTGTGAACTGTTCTCCGTGGACTTCGTTCCATGCACACATAGGGTTGGCCAGTTAAGGGCCGGGCTTTAGAAGCTCGGACTTAACTCGCGTCGTGACGTCCGCGCCCTTGTCACTTTTTATTTCAAAAAAAAAAAAATAGACTCTGATTTTTTGTAAAAAGGGGTGGGTGTTACAGAAAGTAGATCACCAGTTGTAAAGGACAACTAAGTCTTTGCAACAATAGGTGTTGAACAGGGTTTGCAGTCAAGAATATGACTGCTGCGAAAAATGTCAAGGGTATATTTGGTTTGAGGCAAATGTAACTCATTTATGTGAGTGGTCACCTCAAGGCCCAAGAAGTAATGGAGAGCAATCTTAAGACTGAAGAAGCAGCAATGTATTGCTGGACAAGACTATGTCATCAACATATAGAAGGAGAACCATAACACTTGTGTCGCGACTAAATGTGAACATAAAGCCATCATATTTTCTTTGAACAAATCTATGAGAGAGAAGGGAAAAACTGAACCAGTGAAACCATGCCCTGGGTCCTTGTTTCAAACCATATATAGCTTTGTGTAATTTGTAAACATGATGAGGATGACGAGGATCAACGAATCCAGGAAATTGATTCATATAAATCTTTTCAGTAAGATTTCAATGGAGGAAAGCATTTTTTATGTCGAGCTAGTGAATGGGCCAAGCAGAAGTGATGTAATGCCCCAACCCTAATTAGGGATTAATGGTGTAATTATTATGCCTTTAAATGTGATTTGTGATCCGCTAATCATGAAGATGTTTTCAAATTTCAATTTATTTCAAAAATTTGTTTTTGGAACTAAATTTAAAATTCAAAAGTTTGATTTTCTAAATTTTGAATTCAAAATTATTTCAAATAATTTAACTCAACAAATGTGGGTCCTACAGGTTTGCTAAAATTAGGAAGTTTCCAAATTTGGTTTAACCTGCCATTTTTGGTTTCTCAATCAAAATTTGAAATATGTTCACCTCATATCATTTGATTTAATAGAGATGGGCCCCACTAGTGTTCTAAATTTAGAAAATTCTAAACTTAGAAACTTTCCAAATTTAGACACATGTTATTTTTAGAAACTGGGGGTCAAAATTTTGCTTACATCTCAAATATTCAATTTAGACTAGGATAAGCACACACTAAGGTCTAGAATCTAAAAATTTATCGTTTGATACAAATTCAAACAATTTCAAACAATAACTAAGCAATTAACTAAAAATACCCAATTAAACAATAGATTATACCCAATTAAGCTCTAATTGGACTATGACCCACTAGTTTGGGTCGGGTCGTTACAACCCACTCCCCTAAAAGAAATTTCCACATTGAAACTTACTAAGGTACATACTTTGATCGTCGAACAAGTAGGGGTAAAATTTTTGCACCACGTCATTCTGCTCCCAAGTCGATACTTCCACTCCACGATGTTGCCATAACATTGAACCAAGGGAATGGTGTTGTCACGAAGTAGTTTCTCTCAAAATTCCAAAATTTTCACTGGGTTTTCCTCATAAGCTGCATCTTCTATGACTTCCAAGTCCTCCCAATTCAACATGTAAGAAGGGTCTGCAAGATACCTTCGATGCCTCGACACAGGAAAAACGTTATGAATTCGGACGAGTTGAGGCGGGAGTGCAAGTTGATAAGCCACATCTCCCACTTTACCCAAGACTTCAAACAAAACATATATATTCCCTTTTCTTCCAAACCATTGAATGCCACGACGAGGAGAAATCTTAAGAAACACATGGTCACCAACTACAAACTCCAAAGGTCTACTCTTACGGTCTGCATAATTTTATGGCGACTTTGAGCTATTATTAGTCTTTGCCCAACTAACTTTGCCTTCTCAGTCATCTCTCTAACAATATTTGGCCCTAAAATGACCTTATCATTGACATCTTCCCAACACAAGGGTGATCTACATGGCCTACCATACATGGTTTCATAGGGTGTCATCATGATACTAGACTAATAACTATTGTTGTATACAAATTCCACCATGGGAAAGTGGTCTTCCCAACTGCCCTTCATATCCAGCACACAAGCGCGAAGCATGTCTACGAAGATCTAACCCAACTCTCTCTAAAGACTGTGCCAAAACTGAGAAACAAATCTAGAGTCCTTGTTTGACACAATAGAATCAGGCACACCGTGCAAAGAAACAATCTTATGAATATACAAGTTACTCAAAGTTTCCATGGAATCTTTCACTTTCATGACTACGAAATGCGTTGATTTAGTCAATCGGTCTACTACAACCCAAACTGCATCACGGCCTTTGGTGATTTAGATAAACCAGTCACAAAATCCATAGTAACATGCTCCCACTTCCATTCTAAGATTGGAAGAGGTTTCAATTCTACTGTAGACTTTTGGTGTCCTGCCTTCACCTGCTGACAAGTCAAGCAACGAGCCACAAACCTAACCACTTCTCTTTTCATGTCTCTCCACTAAAACTTGCGATGCATGTCTCTATACATTTTTGTACCACCTGGATGCACTCCAAAACGAGTATGTTTGAAGTGCTTGAGTACTTCTTCTCTACATTGTTCAAATTTAGCCACATATAATCTGCCTTGAAAAAGTAACCCACCATCAATTCCCACGGTCTGACCTTTCAGTCTGTTACCTTTTGCGATCAATTCTTTAATTTTCACTGTACTGCTATTAGTCTGGTGGGCTTTCAAAACAAAATCAAACAAACTAGGATGCGTCACCACGCTACTCAATCCTACCAAATCATGGTCGCCAAACAAACAAGCAACTGACCCTCGAGACTTTCGACTCAAGGCATCGGACAACATTAGCTCTACTAGGGTGATAGGAGATCTCAAAGTCAAAGTCTCTCAAATATTCCAAACTGTTGTTGCGTTTTAAATTTATACTTACAAGGGCACGAACCATTTTTAATATAGCTTAGGAGTGCAAGGTCAAACCCATCGGAACTCAGGAAAATATATCCATGAAAAAAACACCATTGAATTATATATTTTAAGAAATTTAAAAAATCATAAAAATAAATCTTAAACATGGAATTAATTCTCTAATCTAAGAAATCTAACTTTAATTTAGAAACATTCTAAATATAGAAAACTTGGTCTTAAATTGGAAACCACACCTAAACATAGAAACTATCCATTAAAGAAATCTAATTTCCATGAAAAACACAAATTTAATCTAATTTCAATTTAAGATGTTAGAATTAATCTAAAAATTGTAAATAATCTTAACCTAACTTAGAATATAAAATTAAGATGCAATAAATTAATTTACCAACCTAGTTCCACAGTTTTCAAGAATGTTGAATTTATAAACAAAAGAAATCAAAAAAATAAAAACAACATATGTATAAATTTACAACGGAATTGGATTAGAAAATCAATGAGGCATTATTTTCCATATTTCAAAAATAAAATAAAAGCATAGAATATGGAGCTCACATAAATCACCAATCATGTACTTAAAATTTTCATTCATAATTATTCTAAGAATTAGATCTATGGATTTCGTTAAATCAAGAATCTCAAATTAAACCTTAGAATGAATAGAATTTAATTTTTTTCTCTAAATCTAAAATATTTCATTGCACTCTTAAAATAAGAGCCTTAGATCGAAGAAGGAAGTCTATTCAATCTAAATTTTCATCACATTTAATATGAAACACCTAAATTAAATCCACACATAGAGTTAATCAGAGAATAAAAATAAAATCAAATAATTACCATACATCAATTGAATAATTGGAAAACAATAAACTAAATATTTCATCACACCTTTATTTTATTAATGAAACATGAAATAGAAATTACAAATCTTGGAATTGAATTGAATTGAAGAAATAAATACAAGAAAAATAATGTTAAAATTCATAATCCACCAACCTAGAAACCCTTTGTAGAAATTGAAAATCCCATAGCCTTCTTGATCTTCTCTTCTCTATTCTCCTCCTCTCCAAGCTCTCCAAGAGTCTCCTAAGCCAAGTTCGAATTACACAAGGAGAGGGTGGCCTTATTTTTTTTTAAAAGAAAAGGTAAGTATCATTCAAGAGAAGGGGAAGGGGAAAGTCCCCAAAATAATTACATCAAAAGAAGCCCAGTCAGAGAGGGCAACAAAAACAACAAAATGTATGAGCCCACAGCTCGGGCCAGACGGTTAGACAAAAGAGACAAAAATGCCATCACTACAAGTATCATGAGTGAACTTATCAGTAGCCCAAATTGTAAGCATCTCAAGGTTGCGAGGCGAAGCCTTAGAAACAGTGCATTGGAGCCTCAGCAGAAGACATCTAATAGCAGAGATATGAGATCGATTGGCCTAGCTATTAGAGCTATGGTGAGATAACTGGTACAATATATCAGAGTTGATACATTGAATCTCAGGGACAGGTAGCTCAGAAGCAAGGCAGAAGAGAAGCAGTTTTTGGCAAAAGATAAGGATGTTGGAACAACAGTTGGTAAGCAATGGGCTGATGTGGTGGCCGATGGCACTAGTGTAGGGGTCAAAGTAGAGGGCAGAAAGCATCTGAGAGCTGTGAGTGTTAGGCAATCCAAAAAGGAGTGAAGCATTGTGAGGGTGGGGGCTTGCAGCCAGGTTGCTAGGCTGAATAAGTGAGGAAGGAGGAGGCAAATTCCAGCAAGCAGAAAAAAAGCTACTAACCTCCCGAAGGTCATCGTTGGAAGCTAGGAAAAAGATTTGTTCCTGACATTAGACAAGATCCGACTTCTGAGAACAGTAGACGAGCTGAATGAGTTGGCAAATGTGCGCTTGTTTCTCTCCGTCCAGACATGCCAAATAAGAGCAGGGAGAAGGAGATTGATAGCCAAGGACTCGATCTTACTAGTCTTAGCTTGAGCAAGCGTGGCATGGTCAGTGATTAGGGCACTGGTAGAATGATGGTAGCTGAATTTGTCAATGAGCAGGTCCCAATTGGAGTGGACAAGGCTGCAATGGAGGAGATGTAGAGAGGTCTCTGGGCTGCAGTTACAGAGGATGCAGATAGGGTTGAGAGATTGTAACGCCCGCCCCTTTTCACCGAAAATCAGAGTCTATTTTTTTTTAAAAAAAGTGACAAAGGGCCCGGATGTCACGACGCGAGTTAAGTCCGAGCTTCTAAAGCCCGGCCCTTAACTGGCCAACCCTACGGGTGCGTGGAACGGAGTCCACAGAGAATAGTTCACCCGTAGAAGAAAACTCACGGACAGTTACATTAAATGCGGAAAGACATTACAGACTATCCTACCAATTTTTCTTTCTAGATAGCAAGGAAGATTTCATCATTTAATTACCAAAATGCCATAACATCACACGTCTACCACAAAATCCAAAACATAGCAATAAGTCTAAAATATTACATTTCCGACAAGCTAAACTATTTCAAATTACATTATCCAACATAAACATTAGTAAACTATCTAGCACGCCTTTCCAAGCTCCTCAACTTGGTTCCCGTCCTATCCTTCTGCTCCGGCATTTCCTACGTCATCAGGTAGGGTAGAAGTAGGGCGTTAGACAACGCGCCCAGTAGGACTCCGAGTAGGGCTAACACATGGATTAGTGATAACAAAGCATATAGATAATACATAACGAAAAGCCATAGAATGAATGCCATGCCACGGGTGTCTGTGTTATGAATCCCACCCATCATCCTTACTATCCCGATGCCATATCCCCCTTGATGGTAAGGCCTCGTCAAGGTGTAACCACAAATACAATATCCCCCTTGATGGAAGAATCATCATCAAGGTATAACAATAAATACAACTGTAACGCCCCGCCTTTTTCGAGAATTCAGAGTAATTTTTTAAAAAAAATTATAATAAAACATCGAAAGAGACCAGGCGGCGTCACGACGAGAGTTAAGTTCAGACTACTCAAGTCTGAACCTTAACTGGCCACCCATGTGTACATGGACTAGACCATGATAATGATTCACACATGGAACTAATAACAACATGCGGAATAACTAGATTAACTGCAGAATAGAAGGACTAGATAGCAAATAACAGTCTCAAAATTAATTAACAAAAATCAACCATCCAAAGTTATTAACTTAATCAAACCATAGCAAGTAATAACTTATTACATGTCCAACAAAATATAGTTCGAATGACAGTAATATAAAGAAGTCCAGTCCAACATTCAAGCGCTTAGGCTTGGCTCCCCTCCTGGTCAACGACCTTTTCTTTCCCTTTCCTTGTTCCTGCATTCTCTTCTGAGGATAGAATTAGGGCGTTAGATCAACGCGCCCAGTAGGTTCCCAAATCAGGGCTACCACATGTTAGCATATAAAACATGCATATATATCATATTACATGATCATCAAAAACAGGTAACACAATGCTATGAAGTATGCACATGCAATGAGCCTCCCCCATCATGTACATTCATAGCCATCACTTGACGTGCCTTGCACCGACAAGGTAAATCACAATACACTTACATCTCTTCATCATTGACTTGGTTCATATCACGTATTAGTCCTCCTGGCGGAACTCTCATCTCCTAAGGAGACCAATGTGACTATGACCATCATGTTACTCCTCCTGGCGTGACTTGCACCGCCGAAAGAGGACGTAACTCATAAATTGTAACACTGTAGAACCTCATTCATAATCCCATGTCTATGCATGAGATGCCAATGCCTGTATGCCATTTGTTAATGCATAATATATCATTTGAAACACATAAAATAAACAAGAGTCTCATAAGAAAAAACTAGGGTAAAACTGTGGTTACAAGTAGGTAGGAAACCTACAGAAACTTTGCTTAAGTGTCCGTTCCTTTTTGAGCTTCACTTGATCACGAAGCGTGCGCCGTTTGAGTTCCGGTACCTTATCCATATATCAATCAGTAAGTCATAACATCATTTACTTATTTAATCACATCTAAGACCCATCCACATCATGTGGGGTTCGTGTCCGTACATCCAACCCTATGATCATTTCCATTATTGATCATTCTGTCAATAATTACATTTATGCCATTTAGGCTATCCTTTAGTTTTTCCATGTCTAAACCAACTTAGTGGGGTTCTTCATTCATCAACTTTAATCCCCAAACTTATCAAATAATCATTGATGGGGTTCGGCCATACTACTTGGCCGAACCACATCCTATGGGTTTTTATCCCACTTTCCATCATCATCAATGGTTGATTACATAGTCCATAATTATCATGTATGTTTCCTTAATTAAAACAACCATAAGTTCCCATTCAAAACAGCCCATTTATTTCAAAACAGCCCCATGGGGTTCTTTTATCCATTATTCTTCACCATAATGTCATAACTTAGACCCTTCTCTTTAATCATAAAAACCATATGGTTCAGCCATCCAATGGCCAACCAAAAACAGTAACCTTATCACATAAAAAATCTCCACCATTGGTATGGTTTTATCTCTCCAAAAACCATACCAACTTATCAAACACTTTTATGGGGTTCGGCCATCCAATGTGGCCGAACCCTATGCCCATGTTTTGGACCCTTTTTAACTTACATCATATGTCCATTAAACCATGTAAAAATCAGCATAATATTATCGGGTTTTACCTTTCAAAAACCATCCAAAAACCAACACAATATCATGGGGTTCGGCCATCCCATGTGGCCGAACCCAATGATACATTTATACCATTTTAATCAATCTTAATCCAAGGTTTTATTCCTTGATGCATTCGGCCATTCCATGGCCCAAAACATGACATCCAATTTCATGATTTAAAAACCCTTTCACCTTGTATCTTAGATCATACAAAACAGTCCATGATTCTACAAAAACCATCACTTTAAACACATAAATTTCATGGGGTTCGGCCACCCAAAGTGGCCGAACCCTATGGTCCATGTTTTCCATCTTTTAAACCATTATTTTAGACCATGTTAAGTTCAGCCTTTTTTTGTTATTCAGATCCAGGTTTGTAATCCTTTCTATAACACGTATTTGATTCTTAAATAAAACCCAAAAATCAGTCCATAAACCTCCATGGTTTCCATGTTTCAAAACATGAAAAACCACCCATCTTTTACATGGGGTTAGGCCCTCCATGGTGGCCGAACCCAATGGTTATTTTTACCATTTTAAATCCTCCATTAATCAAGGTTAAAACCCTGGTGTAATAGGCCATAACCTTGGCCCAATACACATCCATTTTATTAATCAAAAGTCCATGGAAATACTTACCAAATTCCAAGCTTTTCTTATGCCTTTGCTCCTTGCCTTCTTCCCTCTTGTTTCATTCCTTCTTTCTTCCTTTGTCTCAGCTGGTTAGAAGCATGAACCAATGGTGAAATCACCAAGATATAATTCGGCCAAAGTGGTGTTCTTGAGAGAGGGAGAGGGAGATGAATTCTAGGCTTTTGCAATGAGAGATTCGGCCAAACATGGGTGCTCATTGCTTTTGTATTTCAGCCCCCAAAACCCCTCCACTTCCTCATCAATTCATGCACAAAACGATGGGTCTTGGGTGCTGTCCAAGGCACCCCTTGGAAACTACCCATGCAGCCATTCAGCTTTCCATGCAACTCATCTCAAACCCATTATTTGCATTTAACATTCACCATTGGAATCACCAAAACAAGTCCCCAACGTGTGGGACTTGTTTTGGTAGTTATGACCCAGCCAACCACTTCAAATTCCCACTCAACTGACTGATTTACAGCCCCTTTAATTTCCATTTTGACTCACTTGAACTCAAGGTCATTTAGATTTCCATCTCAACTCACCCAACTCACATACTTAATGCATTTCATTTAATGCACATGAGTTGACTCACCACTTGATTTAATTCCAACTCACTTCAGTCCCACTCAAACTGATTTAACTCACATTTTCGCTGCCTTGAGGGTCCACAGGTCAACCATAGTCAACTCGACCCGTTGGGTCCACCTTTAGCTGCTTGACCCGTTTTTTACTCCATGACCCAATTATGGGTATTTTGGTCATTTGTAATTGGTTTTTACATATGGATCAAGCCTACCCATTTTTTCTCCACTTGATTTCCAATCAAATAAGCTTAACCCCTTTTAATTTAAATTCACAAAACGGTCAAATAATCCAGTAAGACCCGATGGGTCCCACTTGGTCCCTTTGACCCATTTAGCCATTTTTGACCCAATTGATGTAAATTACCCATCCAATCAAACTTGACATTCATAATGTGCTCATATGATCTTAATTTGAGCAATGGGATCCACCATTTCCTTACTTAAGATCATAAAATAATTAATTTAACACATCAGGGGCATTTTCGTAATTATCCACTTCATTGAGAAATTGCCCATCCAATCAAACTTGACATTCCTAATGTGTTCATATGACCTTAATTTGAGCAATGGGCCCCACTATTTTCTCATTTAACATCATAATTATTAAATTCACCAAATCCAGGGGCATTTTCGTAATTATCCATTTCATTGAGAAATTGGGGTGTTACAACAACATCCCCCTTGACGGTAAGGCCTCGTCAATGTGTAACCACAAATACAATATCCTCCTTGATGGAAGAACCATCATCAAGGTATAACAATAAATACAACATCCCCCTTGATGGAAAAACCATCATCAAGGTATAATAATCCATACATCATTCCTGATGATTGAAAAAATCATAATGTCCCCATGCCTGTTTATCGGTCGCCCCGACGGAGCATGGGCTCCGGTTTCATTTCATCCTTCTCATGCCATATCCCTCCCATGTCATGCATGAGATGTAGATGCCATATGCCATGTAATGAATATAATAACCAACCATGGCATTTAAAAATTCCATCAATAAAACATATGACTTGATTATCAAAAGTAGATCAAACAAAGCCTCAATAAACACATCATAGACTTAAAACCCATTTTAAACCAATCATATGCTTACCAGAATAAATCAAGTAAAAACCCCTACATAATACATAATTCAAAACCAATCTTAAAACAAACCATATAATTTCCAAAATAATTTAAAGAAACCATCACTCAATCCATGGCTTACAAAAAGGTTAGAATCCTACCAAATACCGACTAGCGTTCTTTCTTCCGTTTCCGTCCGACAGACCAGGTCGCCGATCACGCACCACTTGCGATGTCCGGTACCTTATTATACATATCAATTAGTCCATGTATTAACCATTTAAGTCCATAAATCACATCTTACTGGGGTTCGGCCATATACCATGGCCGAACCTCACTAACTAAGTTTTGCGGGTCCCATTTAGTCCATTAAATATTTTAATCATATGGGTCTAAAAACCAGCCACCCTAGGCTTTATTAATCACTCATAAGGTTGTTACTTAGAGTCCCTAAGTCCATGACCACCTCCCATGGGTTTCTTCATTTTGGCCAATATTTACGGTTTTGCCACTACCCTTCCATGGTTACTCATTTACTTAATCCATGTACATTATGGTCCATAATTGATCCATAACTTAGACCCATTAATTGATTCACAAAATGGTTCCATTGATGTCTCATTAACCATGATATGCACATTAATAATTTAGTCCTTAACTTAGCCTAATTTTTCCATTCATCCAACCACATACACACACCTTTCCTTAGCCCATAAAATAACTTACAATTGAATCATCATTCTTAACCACATCTTGGGTCCCTAATTGATCCATCAACCATACAACAAGACCACTTACCTCAACCATCTAATTAACCTAATTCCATTAATTTTTAAACACATGCACACACCTTAAACCTTAGCCCCAAAGAGGACTCTCAATGAGTCATGGGTTTTTATTAAAACTATCCCCTTTAATTCAACCTAATCCCCATTTTTTTTTCCCTTGGGTCTTTTTCACCACATTTAGATCCATAATAAGCCCTCCCATGAGGAGGTTTACATCATGCATTTAAATCATCAACTTTGATCATCACTTGATACATTCTTGAGTCCATTAATGACCCCTTTAATCATGACCTATTCCCCATTAATTTAAACACACACATAAGTCCAACTATGAGGGATTTTAACTCATACATTTAAATCATCCTTCCTTAATCATCATGAAATACATTTTGGTCCATTAGTTTAACCATAACCCCCATTTATTTTTTCATGGTTCCAAAACACCAAATTCATCCAAATCTCCCCCATGGGGTTCGGCCATACACCATGGCCGAACCCATGGTCCATGGTTTTACTTTAAAAAAAAAAACCTCATTTCCACCCATTTAAAACTTCAAAATCATTAACCCCTTCCATGGTTCCCATTCTTCAAAACCCCATTGATATCACTTAACCACCTTCCATGATTTCCTTCCCTAAAAACCCCTTAAAACTTACAAGCCTCCAATTTATTAGTACATTATTGCTACCTTCCATCCTTCCAAACCCATTTAAATTTACAAACACATAACCCTAAAAACTCCATTAAAGATCCTTAATTACCTACATTTAACCATTAAAATCTTAAAACCCTAATAATTCACTTAAACACCTACCATGGGTTCATGGTTCATCATTCATTGGTGACATTTAAGATCATTAGAAACCTTAACCTTCATCCATTAACTTCCACAATTTCACACCCAAAAATCATTACAACACCTCACTATAGGGTTCGGCCATTCACCATGGCCGAACCCATGGTTCATGGTCAAGCATTTATTCATGTCTTTTAAGACCATATAAACCACTTTACATCTTCATGAATTTCTTCATGCAAGATCCCTAAAAGAAAACATCACTACACTTAATCATTATGAGCCTCAATACCTTAACCATTCTTCCATGGTTTTAAACCTTAAAATTCCATTAAAATTCCCAAATTTCTTTCCATGTCTTCCATTCTTCACAACCTTACTAAAATCATTCAATCAACCACCATGGGGTTCGGCCATACTACATGGCCGAACGCTATGGTCCATGGTTCTTTACAAACATTATATACTCTATGCTTAATCAAACTTAAATCCATAATGTCCCTTCATTGTTCTTAATCTATTTATTTTCCTTAACCCTAATTTATCCATTAGGGTTAATCCACTTTCCATCCTTCAAATTGATGGATTTAAAACCCATGGCATAAAATCATTTGGCCACCATTAAATTTAACAACAATGAATCCCAAATCTTAAAACCTAAAAATCCAAAACTCTTGTTTAAGAAATACTCACAATCCGTCGTCTCCTCCGACTTCCGCCACTCCCGTCGGCTTCCTTAGCCTCCTTTCTCCTTTCTCTTGATCTTTGGTCGGCCAAGATGCTTGATCAATGGTGAAAACCCCCAAGCTTAGGATCGGCCATAGTAGGGCTTGATTTGAGAGAGAGAGGAGAGGATGGACATGAGAAAGAAGATGGTAGATCTTGACCTTGGAATGGTGGACCATGCTTGCACTTCTTCTCTTCTTCTCTTCCTTTCCTAATTTTCTTCTTCTCTTTTGGAGTGTGGAACGGCCATGAGAGATATGAAAAGAGGGAGAGAGTGAAAGGGCTCGTTGGAGTGGAGAGAAATGAGAAAAAAGATAAAAAAAAAAAATCATGAGATACATTCCACATTAAGTCTCCCACCAACCAAGCTTAGATATTTATCTTGCTTTATACTTTATACTTTATGGTGGTGGGATAAACACTACAAGCCAACGTTTTGGCCTTTGTAAATGAGGTGGTTTGGTCATTCAATTTTGACCATTTGACCACCTTTATGATTATTTAAACATTTAATTAATTAGATAATTAGGTTAATTTAATTCCCATTTACTTAATTCCTTTTGTTTAAATTCCTTCATGCATCCACCCATGGTTGACCAAGTCAACCATGGTGGCCGACCCCACCAACTCTTGGTCCACACGCCACCTCACTTGGTGAGGTTGAGGTGGGTCCCAATTGGCCACATCACGTTGGTCTAATTCCATCACCAACTTAGGTGATTTAGCTTTAACTAAGTCCAGTCCAACCAATTGGATCCTCATTGGGCCCATGGCCCAATTACATTTATCCATACCCATTTATCTTAGGGCTTACATTATCTTAATCCATTGGGTCCCAAGTGGGTATTGGGCCCCATTTGACCATCCTTGGCCCAATGACCACCATTGACCCTTTAAGTAAACTTAAATCCAATCCATAATCCATTGGGCTCTAGTTGGGCCTTGTCCAAATTTTGGTCCATTTACCATTTATTCCATCAAATTTCCCATTTCCACCATTAAAATAAATAATAACCACCTATTTATTGATTTAAAAATTTCGGGCCACTACAGAGATAAACCAATTCTTTGCGGCAAATCCTTTGTCTTCAATCCATAATTAAACAGGAACCAAAGGTAGGTCGAGTGTTGAGGTATGCAGCCACGGAACCACACGAGCGGAGTCCAAGGAGGCTCGGGGAGGCTGGAAAAGTGGTGGGAAATAATGGTTGCAATGGAAAGGATGCCACGATCATCACCAGTCTAGAGAATTTCGTCAGTGGAGCCGCAAAGTGAAAGGCTCACCTCTCTGATCAAGGTCCAGATTTCAACAAGAGTTGCAGAGGCAGGAGGAGGTCGATTCCAAGTACCGTCACAGATAAGTTTAGAGACCAAAACATTTCTACCAAGGCCCAAATCATAGATCGGGCAATGACCAAAATGCTCCATAAGAATAAAGCCAGGACGGAGCCAAAGATCTCTCCAAAAAAAAAAAAAATAGACTCTGATTTTCGGAAAGCATGGAGTGAAAAAAGGCGGGGCATTACAGTTGGTATCAGAGCGAACCATAAAGATTGAATCTTTCGGAGAAAATTAATCCGGCCCTCATGCATTAATTTACTTCATTAGACTCAAAGGTTCATAGCAAAGGAAGTACAGTCAAAATAATTGGAGTTATCCAATATAGCAAAATAGTATATATTTCCGCGAAAATAAAGAAAAATCAAGAGTGCTTATTTGGAAATTTCCCCAAAAGTAGAGAATACAAACTTTACGATGAAAAACAAGTCATGATGCTTTTTCAATGGCTTAGGGAAAGATGCCTCCAAAGATGAATACCCGACAAAACCAGAAAAGGAAGGAAAAGGAGGTAGAAACCTCTCAACATGAAAGGGAGGAGGACATAGAGAAGACAGTCTTCAGAACGCGGTATGGACTCTATGAGTTTGTAGTCATGCCGTTTGGACTCACCAATGCACCGGCTATGTTCATGGATTTAATGAACATGATCTTCCGTCCTCACTTGGATTAGTTTGTTATTGTATTTATTGATGACATCCTGATCTATTCCAAAAGTAAGGAAGAACATGCTGAGCACCTGAGGATAGTTTTGGACACTTTGAGGAAGAATAAACTATATGCCAAAGCCAGCAAATGTGAATTTGGTTTATCTGAGGTTAACTTTTTGGGGCATTTTATATCAACAGAAGGTATAGCTGTGGATCAGGGCAAGGTGGCGGCGGTAAGAGATTGGAAAGCACTGAAAAATGTGACTGAGATCCGTAGCTTTCTGGGATTGGCTGGCTACTATCGGAAGTTTATCATGGACTTCTCAAAAATTACATCTCCGCTTACTCGACTCACTCCGAAAGGAGTCAAATATGAGTGGTCAGATCTGTGCAATCAGAGATTTGAAGAATTGAAGGAGAGACTTGCAACTGCTCCTATCTTAATTTTACCGGAAAGAGGTAAGGGTTATGAGGTATATTGCGATGCTTCAGGAAAGGGACTAGGGTGTTCACTTAGTCAAAGTCATCGTGTGGTGGCTTATGGTTCAAGACAATTGAAAATAAATGATCGTCTCTATCCTACGCACGATCTTGCACTAGCCGTAGTGGTCTTAGCTCACAAAAGCTGGAGACATTATTTATATGGTGAGAAATTTGAAGTGTTTTCAGATCATAAGAGCTTGAAGTACTTGTTTGATCAGAAAGAGCTCAACCTGAGGCAGCGCAGATGGATGAAATATCTGCAGGATTATGAGTTCGCACTTCGTTATCACCCTGGCAAGGCGAACAAGGTGGCAGATACCCTCAGCCGCATATCACATGCATCAGTTGAATGTTTGATCAGGACAGAATGGGATATACTGGATACCATTCGAGAGTTCAATTTATATATAAATAACCATGGGAGTATGTACAATTTGATCATACGGTCCAACATAGTTACCAAGATTGAACAGGAACAGCGGACAGACCCGGAAGTGGAGGAGATATGGGCCAAGATGTCTACCGGTGAATTCATACCGGAATGGGAGTTACGACCATAACAAGGTCTTGTATTCCGAGGAAGGATATATGTGCCTAAGAGCTGCAGAAATGAATTACTGATTGAGGCACATCATACCAAGCTCTCTATTCATCCGAGCAACACCAAGATGTATCACGACCTGAAGAGACATTACTGTTGGCACGGACTCAAGAAGGATGTGGCAGAATTTGTGGCTCATTGCTTAACTTGTCAACAGGTTAAGACGGAACATCAGAAGCACCAAGGTTACTCAAACCCTTACCAGTGCCGGAATGGAAATGGGAGCACATCTCCATGGATTTTGTGACAAGGTTGCCAAGGTCTTTAAAGGGCAACGATGCGATATGGGTCGTGGTAGACCGACTGACCAAGTCTGTACATTTCATTCCCATTAAGAGGACAGACTCATCTGAGACTTTGGGTCGGCGGTATATTAAGGATATCATCAGATTGCATGGTATTCCTGGGACTATTGTGTACGATAGAGATGGTCGATTCACCGGCAAAGTATGGCAGAGCATGCACTCGGCCATGGGAACAAACCTACTGATGAGCACAGCATTCCATCCACAGACGGATGGGCAGTCTGAGAGGACAATACAAAGATTTGAGGATATGTTGAGAGCATGCATGTTAGATTTCAAGGGTGGATGGGAGGATCACTTGCAGTTGGTAGAATTCTCATACAACAATAGTTACCAAGCAAGCCTCCAGATGGCTCCATTTGAGGCATTATATGGTAGACCATGTAAATCACCTGTGTGCTGGAGAAAGGCCGGTGAGCCTGCACTGATTGGACCTGAGTTGGTTGCAGAGACTACAGGACAGATACAGTTGATACGGCAGCATCTGTTGACTGCACAAAGTCGTCAGAAGAGCTATGCTGACAATAGGAGGAGGTTCCTTGAATTTGAAGTGGGGGACATGGTGTTCTTGAAAGTCTCGCCACGAAAGGGACACATGAGATTTGGAAAGAAAGGAAATTGTCGCCAAGATATGTGGGACCGTTTTCAATCATAAGAAGGATGGGGGACGTGGCTTACCAATTGGCACTCCCATCACAGTTGGCATCTTTGCACGAGGTGTTCCATATATCGATGTTGAGGAAGTATAATTCTGATCCCTCTCATGTACTGACCATACAAGATATAGAGGTCCAGAGCAACATGACATACGTTGAAAAACCTGTCCGAGTGGTGGACACAGAACAAAGGGTATTACGGAACCCAGCGATCCAGTTTGTCAAGGTGGTATGGGATCGACATGGCATTGAGGAAGCCACATGGGAACTCGAGTCGAAAATGAGGACAGCTCATCCTGAACTATTTATGTAAATGTTTGAAACCCTACTTCACTCGATTTAAAGACGAAAATTTTAAAAAGAGGGTTGTATTATAACACTCTGGATTTTCAAGTTATAAATATTTACGGAATTTGCCATTTAAATTGTGAACTAACGGATACTGACCTTAGATAGGTAAGGTGTTGGGTCAATTGCCCAATTAAGATCTAACGGATATGTTATAAGGTTCAATTTAAAATAAATAGGTAAGATGTGTTTATTTGGGTCGAAATGCCCAATTGGGACCCAATGGGTCATGGTTAACTTGGTTGACCACCAACTGAGTTCAATTTAAATTAAATGGGGCTGAATTGAAATGGTAATCCAATATATATATAAATAAGGGACACACACACGCATAGGCTAAGATTTTCTCTCACAAAATCATGGAGTTAGTCGACCAAGGTTTGTCCAAAAATTAATTATAGATTGCATGGCCGTGTATGAAGATTTGCATATCCAAGAAGACGTTCAAAATTAGATAGGTTGCCTTGCCGTGTAGGAGTTGTGCGCAATCCATGTGATGCGCCAAAGGAGTCCTTTCTTTGTTAAAAAAATGGCACTAAGGCAATCGCTAATTAAAGGGGCGCATGGCACCTTCTAAATATGGGACCAAGTGGAGGGTTTATAAAGAAAGGCACCAAGGGGCACACGGCAACACACAACCAACAAGAAGGTCTTGACGTTGGGAGCTCTAGCAAGAAGGTGTTCACAGCATACACAAAGGAAGAGAGGGCAGCCAGAAAGTGTGCAAGGAAGAGAAGGATTGGGAGAGCAAGAACAAGTGAAGGAAAACCGAAGGAGTCGTGGAACCGGTTAGTAGTTTCGATAATTTTGTTTAAAGAAAGGAACCATAGGGTTCGGCCATGGGTATGGCCGAACCCCATGGAAGAAGATTGAGGAATGATGGACCATAGCGTTCGGCCATGTTGTATGGCCGAACCCCATGGAAGGACTTTGGTGATTTTAATGGAAGTTTGGAGGATGAAAATCATAGAGTTATGGTTATAATTTTAAAAGGGTTTTAATGGATGTTTTTGGTAAAAAACCTTAGACCTCCATGGCCGAACCCCATAAATAATTATGGAATTATGTTCATGTATTTAGATCATGGAAAATGATGGGAAAGGTTACTTATGAATTAATTTAAATGGATGGAAGGTTTGGTGGTTTTAGATGCAACTAGATCATGAAAACCATGGAAGGAATATCAATGATTTTTTTTAAAAAAAAAAGACCATGAACCATAGGGTTCAGCTATGGTGTATGGCCGAAACCCATGGAGGATGGTTATTAAATTAGAAAGTTTCTAATTATGGACTTTTGGATCAAAAAGGAAAGAACCTTGATTTATGGATTCAAGAATGGGAATTGATGAAATTGGAAAGTTAGACATCATAGGGTTCAGCCATGGTGTTTGGCCGAACCCCATGAATCAATGTTATGGGTCGGTTGTGGACATAAACATAAGGTAATGGCAAAAATATAAATATGGTCTAAAATGAAAGACCATGGGTTCGGCCATGGTGTATGGCTGAACCATATGGGAAATATTTGGTGGATCATGTTTGGATTAAGGAATCGGTTATGGACGTAATATAGTGATTGATTAAATGGAGAATTAATTGGAGGATACAAATATATGCTAATGGATTATGTTATTGGATTATGGGTTATGTTAGCCATGGATGGCAATGTTGTAAATAGGTGAAAATAATGGACATAGGGTTCGGCCATGGTGTATGGTGTAATAGCTCGAATTTTTGAATCAATATATATATATGGCATTTATTTATTTTAATAATGGAAAAATGGGAATTTTGATGTCATGGATGTTAAATGGATCAAAATTTGGACAAAGGCCCAAGTATGGTCCAATGGACCATGGATTGGATGGGATCCATCTAAAGGGTCAATAATGGTAAAGTGGGCCCGATAACCATGTGGGACCCAATGGATCAAAATTGATTCAAACTCTAAAGTAAATAGTAGAAAATAATTTAATTGGGCCATGGGCCCAACGGTGACCCAATTAATTGGAATTAAACCCCCCCTAAGGTAATGATGAGATGATTAAGCTAGCATAACCAAGTGGGGCCCACCTCCACCTCATCAAGTGAGGTGGCGGGTTGGCTAAGGAATTGGTGGGGGCCGGCCACCATGGTTGACTTGGTCAACGATGGGTGGATTCATGAAGGAATTGAAGGGAAATAAATAGAAATAAAATTATAAAATTAAAGGGGCTAAGTTAAATAATAAATTAAATAATTAAGTGAGTCAAGAGGGGAGTGAGTCACATAGGAATGGGGGTGAGTCAAGATGATTTCCATCTCATTTGACTCACCAAAACCGTTGGAATGGGTGGTGGTTCCACCTCATCCCAACCACCCCCACTAAGGGGACAATGGCCCTAAGATTGGGGACATGCAAGGCCATACCCCCCTCCATGATGGCTTGGTCGATGGAGTCAAGACCAAGATTAGATAGGAGGTGGTTTTCCATCCCATTTCTTTGATCTCTCTCTCTCCATCTCTCCATCTCTTCCAAAACCGTCCTCCTCCCTTTCCCAAAGAAAACACCAAAGAGAAAAGAAGAGAAAGAGACTTAGAAGGAAAGAAGAGAATCCAAGCTTGGCCGACCATACTCCTAAGACCCAAGACTTGAGATATTTTTCCATTCTCTCCTCCTTTTTCCCTCTCCAACCTACTACACCTTGGCCGAACCAAAGCTTGGGGATCTCATCTAGCTCACCATTGGCCGAGTGTCAAAGAGGAAGAAGAAGGAGAAAGGCTAAGGAACAAGAGGAGCAATAGACAACCGAGAGAACCACGGATTAGTAAGTATTTCCAAACAAGATGTGATGTTTTTCTTTAAGGAAACCATGAAGGAAAGGTGTGCAAAATGTGCAATGGAAAAGACGGACAAAATAGTCAGTCGACTGAACTGATAATGGACGAACCAGAAACAGGTTTCTGGGAGTTCCAGCTGACTGAATAATGAATTCAGTCGACTGAACTAATGGTGGCTAATAACAGAAACGAGTTTCTGGGAGTTTCAACCGACTGAAACTGATGATTCAGTCGACTGAACACAAACGTATCGGATAAGAAAAGGGTTCTGGAAGTTTCAGCCGACTGAATATATGATTCAGTCGACTGAATGGATGCTTGTTGAACACTTAAATGGTTGGTTGGTAGTTCAGCCGACTGAATCTATGATTCAGTCGACTGAAAATAAACTGGCAGAACAAACAGATAATCTGATACCAAGTCAGCCGACTGAATCTGTGATTCAGTCGACTGAAAGGGGTACGAACCATGTTTCAGCCGACTGAATGTGTATTTCAGTCGACTAAAACTGAACTGGCTAGACAAACAGACAATTTGATTCAAAGTGAGCCGACTGAATCTGTGATTCAGTCGACTGAACTCCTAATTCAGTCGACTGAATTGAAATGTACAGTTTGGAGTATTTTCAGAGGTCACTGTTAATTCGGTAATATAAATGGGGGTTATGTTTAAATTAAAGGGATGAATTTTAATGATCCTACGACATGATTGGTGAGTCATTAATGGACCTAAGTGTATGGATCGGTTATGGATTGAATTATGTACATGTTTTAATCAATGGAAAAAGAGGCTAAGTTAAGGGCTGATTCATGATAATCTTGTAACATGGTTAAAGAGCATTAATGAACCTAGGTTTATGATCAGTTAGAGGCTTAATCATGGATAAGATATAGACTAACTTGGAAAAATGTATAATAAGGTATTGAGACATCGCAAACGGTACGCGATCGGCGACTGGAATTATCAGATGAAAACGAAAAGGGACGTTATCGGTACTCGGTAGGATTCCTACCTTTTTGTAAGCCATGGATTATGTTTATGTGATGGTTTTCGTATTTTATTCCGGTAATTATATGGTTTGTTTTATGGATTATATTTTAATGCGATGGATTATATTTTAAAGGCTATGGTTTATATATTAAATGCTATGGATTATATTTAAATGCTATGGCTTACATTTCCAATGCTATGGATTATATGTAATAAAAATATGAAATATATATATATATATATATATATACTACATAGCATAATGCACCTACATCTCATGCATGGCATGGGCGGGAAAATAAAGGAACCGGAGTCCATGCTCCGTTGGGGCGACCGAGAACAGACATGGGGATAGCCTGATAGGCCATAACTGGAGTCCATGCTCCGTCGGGACGACCGAGAATAGACATGGGGATAGCTTATTGTGCTATACAGGAGTCCATGCTCCGTCGGGGCGACCGAGAAGCAAACATGGGGACACATTGACGAGGATTTGCCGTCAAGGGGGATATGACATTTATGATGATGTGGATGATGGGTGGGACACATGACATAAGCACCCATGGCATGGCATCCATCATATGTTTTTATTATATTGCTACCAGTATGCTTGTTATCACTAATCCATGTGCTAGCCCTACCCGGAGTCCTACTGGGCGCGTTGTCTAACGCCCTACTTCTACCCTAGCTGATGACGTAGGAGACGGAGGAAATGGTGGACGCGATGGGAGTCAAGCTTAGGAGCTTGGGAAAGCTGCTACTTTGTTTATCAAAGTTTTATTTTGGAAAAGTTGTAACTTAAGTAGCTTAGCTTATCGAATTGTAATAATTTTGGATTTCTTGCTATGGTCTGGATTATAATCTGTACGTTATCATTTTGAGACATAATTATGAACATTGGGGTATCTTAGTAGTTTAATTATGTATCTTCTCTTCTATCTAAAACCGGTAGGATAGTATCTATTATAATGTTCCGCATGTAATTACATTCCACGAGCTTACTTCCTACGCGTGAACCGTACTCGTGGACTTCGTTCCGCGCACGCGTGGGGTTGGCTAGTTAAGGGCCGGGCTTTAGAAGCTCGGACTTAACTTGCGTCGTGACGTCCGCACCTGTTGTCACTTTTATTTAGTTAAAAAAAAAATAGACTCTGATTTCGGTGAAAATGGGGCGGGCGTTACATATGGCGAACCCCATGAACTATTTGATGGATCATGTGTTTGAATTAAAGAACTATGTATGGTAGATTAAAATGAATGAAATGTTAACTAAGGATTAGACCAATCGCAAAGTTGTAATAAAGGATGAAAGTGATGGATCATGGGTTCAGCCATGGTGTATGGCCGAACCCCATGAGGAATGGTTTATGGACGTAAACATAATAGGAAATCAAATGGAACATGGTTTTAATTGATTGATGTATTATAAGGTAACGGGACCTCACAAGCTGTGTACGTTCGTGAGCGGTTACCGGACGAAAGCACAAGGACACGTAGTGGTCTTTGGTAGGATTCCACCTCTTTAAAACTATAGCTTTATGTACAATGTTTTTATCTTATTTTGATGAATTTATGTTGTAAAGGATATGTCTCAAATGTAAGTTTTAATGCTAAGTTTATTATATAAAATAGCATGTGTTTCATTAGCATCTCATGCATCGCATGGGGTGAAGGATATGTAACCGGAGGGGCACACTCCGTCGGGGCGTCCAAAAAACCCATGTGGGATATCTTGATGTGCTTTTCCGTCAAGAAGAAATCGGAGGGGCCATACTCCGTCGGGGCGTCTGAAAGACCTATGTGGGGGTACCTTGATGATGAGGATTCCATCAAGAGGATACATGTGTTTATGATGGGTGGGACTCATTGCATATTACACATGTCATGGCATTGTTTATATATGGATTTATTATTATGTTATATGCATGTTTTGTACTAACCATGTGTTAGCCCTAATTGGAATACATACTTGGCGCATTGTTCTAACGCCCTACTTCTACCCTAGTGGATGATACAGGAAACGAGGGAAACGATGAACGCAAGAAGGACCAAGCATAGGAGCTTGGATGCTTTTAGTTTATATTTTGATTAAGTTACTTATGAACTTGTATTTGAGTAACTAGATTTCGGGCATGTAATAATTTAGAAGATTGGCTATGGTTGGATGTTTATTTTGGATAATTATGTTATGTTAATAATGAGTAAAGACTTGACGTACTTTGCTATCTGAAAATGGAATAGAACTAGGTTTTATTATAATTCCGCAGTTATGATTTTTATTCTGTATGTTTATATTGTTATGTGTGAACTGTTTTTCATGGACTTAGTCCAAGCACACATAGGGTTGTCTAGTTAAGGGTCGGACTTTAGAAGTTCGAACTTAGCTCGTGTCGTGACTGTCCCGCTCTTGCTCACTCTAGTATTAAAAAAAAATAGACTTTGATTTTCGAAAAGCGTGGAGTGAAAAAGGGCGGGGCATTACAGTTCTTGATGGAAGCATAGGGAGACCCGAAGTAGGTGATTGGAAGGATTGCTTCATTCATACCGAGATGGATAGGATCTCCTCTTTAGAGTTGCAGGATTTCGAAAAAATGATTTGACTTTTGGTAGAGTTTGCTGCAAGGATAGAGAAGCTAGCGAATTTATCCAGTAAACATTTCAGGTTTCTGGTAGTGGAGATATTTGTGTAACGCCCCTCCCTTTTTCACTTACTTTCCGAAAATCAAAGTCTATTTTTTTTAAAAGTGATAGAGAGTGGGACGTCACGACGCGAGCTAAGTCCAGACTTCTAAAGTCCGACCTTAACTGGCCAACCCTATGTGTGCATGGACTAAGTCCATGAAAACGGTTCACACATAGTAAAACATAATCTTTGCGGAATTTAACATAACTAACTGCGGATTATAATAGAACTTAAGACTACTCCATTTTAGATTGCAAAGTACTTAGTCATTTAACCAAATTAACTTAAATTAAATATCCATACCAAACCATTCACAAACCATAGCAAATATCTAAATTATTACATGCCGAAATCTAATTACTCAAATTACATGTCCTTGAGTAACTTAATAAAATAACACAAAACATTCCCAAGTTCTTATGCTTGGCTCCATTCACGATCCCCATTTCCTTCGTTTCCTGTTTCATTCACTAGGGTAGAAGTAGGGCGTTAGAACAATGCGCCCAGTAGGAATTCTAAATAGGGCTAACACATGGGTTAGTAACAAAATCATATATAATATCATATCATCAAAATCATATGAAATCATGCCATGCCATATGACTTATGCAATGAGTCCCACCCATCACAATACTTGTAACCTCTTGATGGAATTCTCCTCATCAAGGAATCCTGACAGTGGTCTTTCGGACGCCCCGACGGAGTGTGGCCTCCGGATTCTTCTTGATGGGATTATACACATCAAGGTCTTCCCACGATTGCCTTACGGACGCCCCAACGGAGCGTGGCCTCCGGTTACAAACTCCCCTCCCATGCCATGCATGGAATGTACATGTCCATATGCTATGTAATATATGTAACCATAGCATTAAAAACTCCACTTTTGAAACATAATATATTTTACAACATAAATCAGCAAAATAAAAATAAAACATATTACATAACCATGTTCCAATGAGGTAGAATCCTACACAAGACAACTAAGGTGTCCTTGAGCTTTAAACTAGCAACCGTTCACGATCGTGCCCCTTTTGTGAAGTCCCATTACCTTATAACATATCCATGAATTAAACCAACAACCCATTTGATTTGTAATGGTATCTAAGTCAAACAACATAACTTGTGGGGTTCGGCCATACACCATGGCCGAACCTCACTTACTTTGATTTTAACCCTTAATCCACCAAAATCCACCTTAGTGGGGTTCGGCCATACAACATGGCCGAACCTCACCATCTTGATTTTGGTCCCTCTTTTTTATCCTTGATTATTCTCACCGATGTGGATCCAAGGTCATGCATTCTTTGATTCATTAGTCCAAACATATTTAAGTTAATCATTTAATATCTTGAATCCACAAAACATTCCCCATGGGGTTCGGCCATATACCATGGCTAAACCCATGGTCTTTCATTTCCATGATTCATTCATACATCTAAGCCACTTGTATAAATCCATATCTAATACCACCACCCATGGGGTTCGGCCATACACCATGGCCGAACCCATGATCCTTCAATTTTAACTATATTTACTTTTTGCCATTATTCTTTCTATGAGTAAACTATCCTATCATTTTTACATATCTAGGTCCATAATTGACCCATAAACCTAAATCCATAGATGGTCCACTAATCATGACATACAACCGTAACAATTCCCTAACAAAAGTCTCCATTCCATAACTTAATAACCATGCATTGCACTTGGTGGGGTTCGGCCATACACCATGGCCGAACCTAACCCTTTGGTCTTGGTGCTCCTCTTTTCCATTCTTTTTGATCCAACAGCCCAACACCTTTCTAAATCATTAACCATTTCAAATTCATTACAAATGACCACCCTATCCATCATTGTCTCTCCATGGCGTTCGGCCATATGCATGGCCGAACCCTATGGTTCCTTATTTCCATTAAAACCTATTTTACATCTATGATTGGTTCTCATACTTCCATCCGTTTAAGTCCTTTTAAAACTTTAACAAAATCAAACACATACACTTATAATTTCCTTCCTTCAAATCCAATAAAATCAAACCAATATGTTTTCATGGGGTTCGGCCCATACGAAGTGGCCGAACCCTATGGTCCATGTTCTTCCCTTTTAAACATCATTTTAAACCCATAAAACTTCCTTGACTCTTTCCATGGGGTTCGGCCATACATCATGGCCGAACCCTATGGTTCCTTATCTCCTCCTTTAAATTCAATAGCCATGATTTTAACCCTTGATGGGTTTTGGCCATACAATGGCCGAATCATGTTTCCTTGACCATCTTATTTAACAAGAGTTTATTGAGCCCCTACCAATCCCGCTACTCCTCCGGTTCTTTCCTCGTTCCTGATCTTTTCCTTCCTTAGTCCCTCATTCCTTCCTTCTTGATCTTTAGCCGAGACTAGCCTTACTAGAAACCCCTTGAAGTGGTTCGGCCAAGTGATATGGATTGAGAGAAAGCTTGAAATCAAATTATTCTAAGTCCTTTTTGATCTTGAGAGGAGAATCGGCCTTGAGATGATTTTGAGGGAGAGAAGAACAGCCAAGAGGGATAGGAAGAGTATGAGTGAATGTCCAATTGTTTTGTTCCCAATGAGATGGTCGGCCAAGGTGATGGTTTTGGTGCAGCCCATGTGTAACTCCCATTACCTTAATCTTCCTCCTTAATGCTTCCCTTGGGGGTTTCATCCATGAGATGAAACTCCCAAGGCTCCAATGGCTGTAATGAGGTGCCTTGTGTAACCTTTACAAACCTCATTTATCTTCCATCTTGGAGTTTCATCCATGAGATGAAACTCCCATGTGCCCAACGGCATGTGTTTGTTTGAAAAGTGTAACCGCCACCCCTCCATTATTTGCCCATGTGGGAGTTTCATCCATGAGATGAAACTCTTTGTGCCCAACGGTTTGCCTTCTTGGCTTGTGTATCACCTTAAACTGTCCTCCTCCTTTTGGTGTTCCATTGGGGGTTTCATCCATGAGATGAAACTCCCATGCCAACGTGTATTATGGTTTGAATAAATAAGAAACTCCTCACCTTGTGTAACTCCCACAAAAACGCCACTTCCATTCATTATCCATCTTTTGGAGTTTCATGCAAGATAGACATTCCATACATCCAACGTGTACCCTTGGATTTGAATTATGTAGCCCCCAAAACCTTTCCATCCAACTCACCTTTAATTTGAATTTACTTAACTCACTTAACTCAACTCATCCATTTAACAGAGTAGAGTCTATTTTTTTTAATAACAGAGTAGAGTGATAGAGCGCGGGACGTCACGACGCGAGCTAAGTCCGAACTTCCAAAGTTCGACCCTTAACTGGCCAACCCTATGTGTGCATGGACTAAGTCCACAAAAATGGTTCACACATAGCAATATCAATATGCGGAATAAAAATCATAATATGCGGAATCATAACATCACAATTGCAGAATCATAATAGAACCAAGTTCTATTCCATTCAGATAGCAAAGTACGTATTCCATTCAGATAGAAAAGTACGTCAAGTCCATAATCATTATTAAAATGTCATAATCATCAAACTAAACATTCAACCATCTAAATTATTACATTCCGAAACTAGTTACTCAATTACAAGTCCATAAGTAACTTTATTCAAAACATATAAAATAAGTCTTCCCCTGATTTCCTGTATCATCAACTAGCGTAGAAATAGGGCGTTAGAACAATGCGCCCAGTAGGTATTCCAGTTAAGGCTAACACATGATTATTTCAAATCATATATTATAACATAATATCCATGTAACACCCCAGTTTCTCAATGAAATGGAAAATTACGAAAATGCCCCTGAGTTGTTAAATTAATTATTTTGTGATGTTAAGTAAGGAAATAGTGGGGCCCATTGCTCAAATTAAAATCATATGAGCACATTATGAATGTTAAGTTTGATTGGATGGGTAATTTTCATCAATTGGGTCAAAAATGGCTAAATGGGTCAAAGGGCCCAAATGGGACCCATCGGGTCTTACTGGATTATTTGACCGTTTTGTGAATTTAAATTAAATGGGGTTAAGCCTATTTGATTGGACATCAAGTGGAGAAGAAATGGGTAGGCTTGATCCATACGTGAAAACCATTTACAAATGACCAAAATACCATAATTGGGTCATGGAGTCAAAATCGGGTCAAGGAGCTAAAAGTGGACCCAACGGGTCGAGTTGACTATGGTTGATCGTGTGGACCCTCAAGGGAGCTAAAACACGAGTCAAATCAGTTTAGTGGGACTGAAGTGAGTTGGAATTAAATCAAGTAGTGAGTCAACACATGTGCATTAAATGAAATGCATTAAGTATGTGAGTTGGGTGAGTTGAGATGGAAATCTAAATAGCCTTGAGTTCAAGTGAGTCGAAAGGGAAATTGAAGGGACTGTAAACTCAGTGAGCTAAGTGGGAATTGGAAGAGGTTGGCTCAGCTTTAACCACCAAAACAAGTCCCACACGTTGGGGACTTGTTTGGGGTGATTTCCATGATGAATGGTAAATGAAATGCATGGGTTTGAGATGAGTTCCATGGAAAGCTGAATGGCTGCATGGGTAGGTGCCAAGGGGTGCCTTGGATAGCACCCAAGACCCATCGTTTTGTGCTAAACTTAATGAGGAAGTAGAGGGGTTTTGGGGGCTGAAATACAAAAGCAAACAACACTCATGTTTGGCCGATTTTTATCATTGTGAAAGCCTTACAATCCCATCTCTTTCTCCCTCTCAAGAACACCATCATTTGGCCGAGTTGGACTTGGTGATTTCACCATTGGTTCAAGCAAATAATCAGCAAAGGAAGGGAGGCTAAGAAAGAAAGGAAGCAAGGATCAAAAGGCAAGACAAGAGCTTGGAATTTGGTAAGTGTTTCATGGACTTTTGGATTAATAAAGTGGGGTATGTATTGGGCCATGGTCATGACCGAATACACCAATGTTTAACCTTGATTATGGAGGATTTAAAATGGTAAAAATAACCATTGGGTTTGGCCACCATGGAGGGCCGAACCCCATGTAAAAGATTGCTTGGTTTTCATGTTTTGAAACATGAAAACCATGGATTTTATGGACTGTTTTTGGGTTTTGATTTAAGATTTAAATGCATGTTTTAGAATGGGTTAAAAACATGGATCTGAATGACATAGGGACTGAAGGTATTATGGGTATAAAACAGCAGTTTAAAACTGATAAGTTGGACCATTGGGTTCGGCCACTTTGCATGGCCGAACCCCATGGAAACAAATGGTTGATGTTGATGGTTTTTGGAAATTAAAACCATATAAAAGTGGGACTGATAGTAGATGTTAGTGTTAGTTTTAAAATCATGTTTTAAGAAGGTTAAAACATGGAGTTGGATGGTTGATTGAGACCTAAGATAAATGATTGAATATTTCAAAACCAAAGGTCATAGTGTTCGGCCAATGAGCATGGCCGAACCCTATGAAATTGGGTTGGTTTTTAGATGATTTTTAAAGGGTTAAACTCGGTGATAATACGCTGGTTATTACATGATTATTTGAGGTTTAAAAATAGAAAAAAAATAACCATTGGGTTCGGCCACCATGGAGGGCCGAACCCCATGTGAAAGATTGTTGGTTTGCATGTTGTGAAACATGAAACCATGGACTTTTATGGACCGTTTTGGATGGATTTAATTAGAGGGTTCTAAGAGGTATTAAGGCAACAATATGATACTGATATTGCATGATTTAAATAACACCTAATGCATGTTTGAAGGATCAATTCATGGACATAGGGTTCGGCCAACTTGAATGGCCGAACCCCATGAAAGAGATTGATGATTGTTATGAATTTAAAGAGTTAGAAACCATGCAATATCATGGGGTTTCTATGGGATTTTAAATAGAATTATAGTTGCTGTTTTTATGGCTAAGATGCATGATAAATGATGAAAGATCATTAGGAGAATTGGATTCAAAGAACCATGAGGTTCGGCCATGTGAGTGGCCGAACCCCATGGGTTACTTTATGGTTTTTATTTGGTTTACATAGGGTTATGCTTACTGATTGGATTGTATGATTTTGATTCAAGAATCATGTAGGTATCTATGTACTTAATATCGGTAAATAACCAAGCATGTTGATGGACTTTATGCTAATTCATAATGAATGGGTTAAATAGCCTAAGCTTATGAGTAGTAGTTGGTAATGGTTCTATGTTGATTTAAAAGGTTTAAAATACCCTAATGGAGAACCATGTGGTAATGGATAAAGGAACCATTGGGTTCGGCCAAATGTATGGCCGAACCCCATGGATTAAGTTTGGTGGATTAAAGATTGGACAGACCAATGGCAAATCTGTGAATAGAAGTCAAATGAAGGGATTGATCAAAGGACTTACGAGAGGGATCAAATCTAAAGTGGGTAAGGTTCGGCCATGGGTTTGGCCGAACCCCACAAGATGTTCTTTTGGGTTTTATATGAGAATGGACATTTAAATGCTAGTATTGATTTACTGTTACATGATAAGGTAACGGAACGTGAATGACGAGCGAGTCGTGACCAGGCGAAACTCAAAAAGGAACGGACACTTAAGCCAGTTTAAGTAGGTTTCCGACCTACTTGTAACCACAGTTTTACCCAGTTTTCTTATGAGACTCTTGTTTTATTTTGTGTGTTTCAAATGATATATTATGCATTAACAAATGGCATACAGGCATTGGCATCTCATGCATAGACATGGAATTATGAATGAAGTTCCTACAGTGTTGCAATTTATGGGTTACGTCCTGCCTCGGTGGTGCAAGTCACGTCAGGAGGAGTAACATGATGATCATTGTAGCAACCTGACCCGATTTTTTCGGAGTTTTAGGGTCTTGGTAGCAGTGGGGTGAGTAGTGGGCCCTGTGGTGGGTCCTGGTTTGCCCGATTTTGAGTTCGGAGACTCAAAGGGCAATTTGGTAATTTTGAATTATTGAAATTTCTTTCATAAATAAAAAAATTTGAAAATCACACGTTTTCCCCCGACGTTTGTCGTTTGACTTCTTCGAGCTTTTTAAAATATTTTGAAAATTGGATATTTTTATTTTATTAAAAATTGGAGGCTTTAAAAAAAAAAAAAAAAAAAAATCAAAACCCTAAACCTAACCCCATAAAATCCCTCTTCGGCAGCACTGTAGCGATGCGCTACAGTGCCGCCGCCGCTGCTACTCCCTCTCTTCCTTCTCCTTCCCTCTTGTCTCTTCTCTTCTCCTTCGTTTAACCCTAACCCTAAATCCCTCTCCGTCGCCGCCGCCACTCCCTTCCCTCCCCTCTCTCCTTCTTCTCTCTCCCTTCCCTTCCTTTGTCCGCCGTTCAGATTTGCAGGTTCAGCCCGGATTCGCTGACGCTAGTCTGCAGCGACCCCCCTTCCGTCGCTGGATTTGACGCCGCCTGAAGCCGGATCCCTCAATCGTGGCCGATATCAGGTACCCTCCTTCGATCTTCTCTCCTTTCCTTCTCCTCTCTTCCTTCCCCATCTGGTTTTTCGTTTTTCCCCTTTCTCTTCCTTCCCCGATTTTCCTTCTCTTTCTGCTTCTCTTTCGGCTGAGTCACTCGGAGCCACCGAGTTGATTCAGCCGGGTCCGATTTTGGACCCCGATGATCGGCCTAGTTCGTCGGATCTAGCCGAATTCGCCGGATCTGACTCTTTTCCCTTGTTTCTCGGCTGGGAGCTGAGTCAACTCAGTCAGGTCACTGAGTTGACTCGACTGGGTTCAGTCTTGGGCCGTCGACTGAGGCCCAGCTTCTTCGGCCCAGCTCAGCTCCACTCAGCCCAGACCCAACTCGGCCAGTCAGGCCCAGTCTTGACTCGGCCCGTTTCAGGCCCGGTCCAGTTCGGCCCAGTTTAGGGCCCGACTCATCTTAAAGCCCAATTTTCAAATCCAGCCCATTTTATATCTAATTTTCAGTTTTAGGCTCAATTTCGAACCCGACCTAGTTTTGGATTTTGTTTTCAGTCTTGGGCCATGTTTGGCCCGTTTTGGGCTCGTTTGTGGCCCAGACTTGTTTTAGCCCGTTTTAACCCGTTCATTAATCTTTTTATTTCTTTTTATCAGATCGAGCCCCTTCAACCCATTGGACCCTGTTTCTCGAAGTTGATTTCAAAACGCACACCGGTGAGGGAACTTATCACCGCTTTTAGCATGCATCTATGCATATTACCTCTCTATCAAATGTGCGGATACGAAATGCGGCGAATGGGGGTCCTCGGTATTATGAGCCACTCGGCAAGGAAACTGTTGATACCATTATGTGACGGGCCCCCATCCAGGTGTATTTGTATCCGATGCCCGCAAAGGCATATACGAGTTGCTTATCTGATGTCATGATTGATTTGTCGTGCGGTGACATGATTGGGGTTTATTTTTATTGATGATATGTTGAGATGTCAATATGCAAATATGTGATATGTGGTGATATATGCCAGATTATAGTTTGATGTGTCGTGTTGATAGTATGCTATATGATTATGTGATAGTTAGCTTAAACTGCTAGACATTATAACATGTTTGGATGTTAACATGCCAGCCCATGATAAATAGTGATGTATACACCTGATTGTTATGTGATGAACTACGTTAATAGCATGTGTAGGCGTAGAGGTAATTGTGCATACATATAACAAACGTATGTGGGATGCCGGTGGGGCATGGGTACTAGGCCATATCAGGATCTAGAGACTCCCCCTAGCTTGTCGGGTAGTTAGGGTGGGAATGTTATGTGGGACCACGCCGTGGACGCGTGGTTGGGATGCGGACTCCCTTGTGATCGGGATTGAGTAGTTGTACCCGTGCATGGATCAAATGGTCGGTCCGTCTTGTGTTTCTCAGACACACCTATGAGAGAGGTGTTGTCTGATTTAGAGAACAATGTACCTGGGAGTCTCAGATAAAGACTAATTGGGAGGAAGTTATGTTAGCCCTCGAGAGAGACCATCGAGTTGAATGCTGATTCACTCAGGGTAGTCTTGGAAGCCCCTACTGTCACGCTACCTGCGTACGTGGCGGATGAGGCGTCCCCAGTGGCCTAATGGGTTGAGTGGTTCGCCCGCATGGAGACCAGAGGGTGGGATGATGACTTGTGATCCTCGAATGACCGAGTAGGCTGAGGAGGTGCTCGCCTGGTCATTAGTCGAGGGATGATGCGGTGAGGGACAGCTCCCGTTGGTATGGTTTGTGATTTCCCTGATGACCGAGTAGGCTGAGGAGGTGCTCGCCTAGGTCGAGGGACGATGCGGTGAGGGACAGCTCCTGCTGGTATGGTTTGTGATTCCCTTGATGACCGAGTAGGCTGAGGAGGTGCTCGCCTAGGTCGAGGGACGATGCGGTGAGGGACAGCTCCCGCTGGTATGGTTTGTGATTCCCTGGATGACCGAGTAGGCTGAGGAGGTGCTCGCCTAGGTCGAGGGACGATGCGGTGAGGGACAGCTCCCGCTGGTATGGTTTGTGATTCCCTGGATGACCGAGTAGGCTGAGGAGGTGCTCGCCTAGGTTGAGGGACGATGCGGTGAGGGACAGCTCCCGCTGGTATGGTTTGTGATTCCCCGGATGATCGAGTAGGCTGGGATGTGCTCGCCCGCTCATTGATCGAGGGATGGTGCGATGTGATGTGATGAGATATTCCAGGCTAGGACACCTGTATGGTGGGGACAGCCTGTGGTGCGAGGTGGTAGGGTGTTTACCCGCAGTTATGGTATTGGGGTTCATCGTTGAGACTTGTGTTGTGGGTGTTGACTCACCAGAAATTTATGGACCCCTAACGAGTGAGTTCAGCTGGCTCACTCGATAGAAGACCTATAGAATTATGTGGGAGGTGGATACATCAGTCGTGTGGAGACCAGCATATAGGGTCTAAGGTTATGGGTTTGATTATTGAGACTCTGGTGCTCGGTCGAGGAGACCATGGATGATTTTGGTTGGCAATCCGTTGAGGACTGGTGAGGTGGTTACTCCTGTGGGGTAGTCAGATTAGGACTCTAGTGAGTCCGATTCTTGGGTTGGTCGTGGTATGCATGCTGGTTGTCATGAGAGCACTATAGGTCTGGTCGAGGAGGAGGGATCCTGACCCGGTTGGAGGTCAGTCTGTGTACCCGAGGGCGGATGAACTACGACGGATGCATTGAGTGGGTTAGAGGATGCACTAGTGGCCCGACTGATGCGGGCCTGTGTGTTAGGGGTAGGACACCCGCTTACATAGTCATGCATATAAACTTCATAGACATTGATATGTTCATATGATCATATATATACATAGTGTATGCTGGGTGACATTTGACGCGTGTGTTACCCTCACTGGGCATGTAGAGCTCACCCCTTGCCTCGCAGGTATTCCATAGAGAGATGGTCGACGGGACCCTCAATCGGACTTTGGGCATAGAACTGCAGCTTTGTGTTTATCATGGTTCTATCTTGTAATCAGAAATTGCCAATGTATTTGAGATATGTGTACATTTCACTAAGTTGGACGAATGTAATAATGTGATGATGTTATAATTTGTAATTCTGATTGATGCTTACGGTTTTTGACTTATTGGCGGATTGCTATGGATAGTGTGGGTTGCAGGAGCGGCGTCTCCCCTTCAAAAAAGAAAAAAAAGTATCCGAAATCGTATTGGATCGTTCTTAGAAGTTTGGATCAGTTTTAACGTACCCGTAGCGGGACGGGTCGTTACAGTTGGTATCAGAGCACGGTTCAAATCTCGGACTGTGCATGGGTCAGCGATGTGTGAGATGGTGACCAGAGATTAGGTTCATCCCCTGTGTGGTAAGGTAGATGGAACCTATTTCCATGGTGGTGTTTGGACTTCCCTAAGTTGTTGTGGTAAGCATGATGGGGTGACCCTTTAGCTTGGTCAGATTTTTCGTTTTGTGGATTGACTCGTGGTGAGAATGAGCGCCTGTTAGAGTATGGAAAACCGTACCGGGGATAGTAACCCGGTGACCTTAGAGATTCCCCAACCTCTGATAGAGACTTTGGAGAACCCATTGTTGGTGAGCAGATTGTTTATCTCCGACGTCAATGTGTATACTGAAGACCCGAAATATCTTGCTAACGGAAGTAAGAGTATTTGACCAGAGTATAACTTCAGTGCAGTAATCTTAGTGTGGCAATAACACCCCGTATGGGTTGGTATATCCTACTGATGCGAGTGATGCGATAGTGCCCCTTGGTTTTTGGTCCGAGACTTGACCTGATTCAGATACGTGACTCGCTCGATGACTTTGAGCTTCATCGTGGTTTGAGTTTGGGAGTATATGTGGTGGAGACGCCTTGTTTGTCACGTCTCCGTTGGAGTGATTGGCGGATATTGTACAGGATTACATGTAGCGTATTATAGCAAAAGACAGATCTCTTAACCGTTGGAGGTGTTCTTTTTAGAGACAGTGGTTTATCATCAGCCAGGATGTTGAGGGATTTGATCACCGTGTGGCTCATCAGTCAGTTTGAGTTGAGAGGACATTGGATGCCAGGCGTTGGGATGACACTGACAGGGGTGTTGGACTTAGAGGCTTGATTTGTGGGCCAGAGTCGGTGGGACCCGTTCATCCATGTATTTCGTCTGGGATGCACCGACTTTGTTGGCCAAGAAGAACGGTGACTTGTTGAGATTTTGTGCTAGTGGTTGACAATTGAGCAGAGTTACATAATGGAGTGAGGTTTTTCCTCCTGGGAATTGACGACTAGTTAAGACAGCTAAAAGGACCCATGTTGCTTCTTGAAGATGTGTTTTCATTCGGGATCCTGTCGGGTACGAGTTTTGATCCCATAAACGTGGCTGCCTGGCAATGTGGTTTCGACAGGTAGTGCGACAATTTTGTCGAGATGGGGCTGAGGTTGTGTCCGACAATTTATTCAGATTACTCCAGGTAATTGTGCTTACAGTTATATTGGTCAGAGAGAACGTTAACTCTTGGTACGATATCAGTGAGACAATTTTTCTTGAGTGGAGGCAGACGACCATTGTAGTGATGATAGTACTAGAGATAGAGAAAAGGTTGTGGGCGTGCAACCTATTTTGATGTCCAGGGTTGATAATGGTTATGTGCTAATACAGGATGGTTAATTGGTGGCTTTGATTCGAGACGACTTGATGTTGATGAGTATAACTTTTCACTAATAGCCCGGGATGGATGTTGATGGTGTTGCGCTCGGGTTGGAGATATCCATTGTTGAGAGAGATTCTGAGTATCCCCCATCACTATGGTTTTGAATACTTGTTTGTTTAGAAAGACTTGAGCATGAACCGGACGTGATGGATGAAGTTGATGGAGTGATTGTTGATCAGGTGCAGAGACTATAGTGGCCAGTCTATACAACGAGATGGTTCAGCCAGTGTTGGGTGACAGAACCCTGGAGAATCAGCGTTCAAGTGCAGAGACAGTCGGACTTGGGGGTTTTGTGATGTGTGGTGGTGGACCAGACATCTAGGCTGTGAGAACTAATGGCGACTTGACTCTCCAGAGCAGGCTGGTGATAGCTCAGCTTGAGTGGTGCCAGTTGGAGATGCTTCAACTCCTTCTTCATCATGGATTAGTGGTACGGATGGTAGTGGATGGATTGACAGAACTCACTTATCTCCTTGGAGTAAGGATGCCCGACTTCTTGAAGCTTTCTGGACCGGTTTGGGTTAAGCAGAGAATTAGTCTATGCGAGATGCTGAGTCCACAATGTTAGATCGAGGTTTAAGTTCTAGGCATCAGGTCAGACAGTATTACAGAGAGAGTTGTATGCTCAATCGTGTTTTAGCTCAGCGTACTATTTGTGGACAAACAGTTGGTCAAGGCAAATTTTCCCTTGTTTTGGATGGGAACTTTGGCACAATTCTTTTGAGACTCAGTGCGGACAGAGGAGCTACAGAGCAAATGCGATTGGTCAGGTGGAGGTTGTTGGTTTTGAGGGTGGTGCAGACCATCGTCCAAGTCATTCAACCATTCGTGGTACTTCATGGTAAGGTCGTTTCCTTGGGTCAGGTGTTGTGGCATCATTTCGTTGTGGAAAGATCAATGTAAGAGTAAGTCTCAGCTATCCAGAAGAAGTTTTACTTCGGTTCTTTCTTGTAGATTTCGAGCCTTAGGTGAATTTCGAGGACGAAATTCCTTAAAGGGGGTAGTGTTGTAGCAACCTGACCCGATTTTTTCGGAGTTTTAGGGTCTTGGTAGCAGTGGGGTGAGTGTGGGCCCTGTGGTGGGTCCTGGTTTGCCCGATTTTGAGTTCGGAGACTCAAAGGACAATTTGGTAATTTTGAATTATTGAAATTTCTTTCATAAATAAAAAAATTTGAAAATCACACGTTTTCCCCCGACGTTTGTCGTTTGACTTCTTCGAGCTTTTTAAAATATTTTGAAAATTGGATATTTTTATTTTATTAAAAATTGGAGGCTTTAAAAAAAAAAAAAAAAAAAAAAAATCAAAACCCTAAACCTAACCCCATAAAATCCCTCTTCGGCAGCACTGTAGCGATGCGCTACAGTGCCGCCGCCGCTGCTACTCCCTCTCTTCCTTCTCCTTCCCTCTTGTCTCTTCTCTTCTCCTTCGTTTAACCCTAACCCTAAATCCCTCTCCGTCGCCGCCGCCACTCCCTTCCCTCCCCTCTCTCCTTCTTCTCTCTCCCTTCCCTTCCTTTGTCCGCCGTTCAGATTTGCAGGTTCAGCCCGGATTCGCTGACGCTAGTCTGCAGCGACCCCCCTTCCGTCGCCGGATTTGACGCCGCCTGAAGCCGGATCCCTCAATCGTGGCCGATATCAGGTACCCTCCTTCGATCTTCTCTCCTTTCCTTCTCCTCTCTTCCTTCCCCATCTGGTTTTTCGTTTTTCCCCTTTCTCTTCCTTCCCCGATTTTCCTTCTCTTTCTGCTTCTCTTTTGGCTGAGTCATTCGGAGCCACCGAGTTGATTCAGCCGGGTCCGATTTTGGACTCCGATGATCGGCCTAGTTCGTCGGATCTGGCCAAATTCGCCGGATCCGGCTCTTTTCCCTTGTTTCTCGGTTGGGAGCTGAGTCAACTCAGTCGGGTCACTGAGTTGACTCGACTGGGTTCAGTCCTGGGCCGTCGACTCAGGTCCAGCTTCTTCGGCCCAGCTCAGCTCTACTCAGCCCAGACCCAACTCGGCCAGTCAGGCCCAGTCTTGACTCGACCCGTTTCAGGCCCGGTCCAGTTCGGCCCAGTTTAGGGCCCGACTCATCTTAAAGCCCAATTTTCAAATCCAGCCCATTTTATATCTAATTTTCAGTTTTAGGCTCAATTTCGAACCCGACCTAGTTTTGGATTTTGTTTTCAGTCTTGGGCCATGTTTGGCCCGTTTTGGGCTCGTTTGTGGCCCAGACTTGTTTTAGCCCGTTTTAACCCGTTCATTAATCTTTTTATTTCTTTTTATCAGATCGAGCCCCTTCAACCCATTGGACCCTGTTTCTCGAAGTTGATTTCAAAACGCACACCGGTGAGGGAACTTATCACCGCTTTTAGCATGCATCTATGCATATTACCTCTCTATCAAATGTGCCGATACGAAATGCGGCGAATGGGGGTCCTCGGTATTATGAGCCACTCGGCAAGGAAACTGTTGATACCATTATGTGGCGGGCCCCCATCCAGGTGTATTTGTATCCGATGCCCGCAAAGGCATATACGAGTTGCTTATCTGATGTCATGATTGATTTGTCGTGCGGTGACATGATTGGGGTTTATTTTTATTGATGATATGTTGAGATGTCAATATGCAAATATGTGATATGTGGTGATATATGCCAGATTATAGTTTGATGTGTCGTGTTGATAGTATGCTATATGATTATGTGATAGTTAGCTTAAACTGCTAGACATTATAACATGTTTGGATGTTAACATGCCAGCCCATGATAAATAGTGATGTATACACCTGATTGTTATGTGATGAACTACGTTAATAGCATGTGTAGGCGTAGAGGTAATTGTGCATACATATAACAAACGTATGTGGGATGCCGGTGGGGCATGGGTACTAGGCCATATCAGGATCTAGAGACTCCCCCTAGCTTGTCGGGTAGTTAGGGTGGGAATGTTATGTGGGACCACGCCGTGGACGCGTGGTTGGGATGCGGACTCCCTTGTGATCGGGATTGAGTAGTTGTACCCGTGCATGGATCAAATGGTCAGTCCGTCTTGTGTTTCTCAGACACACCTATGAGAGAGGTGTTGTCTGATTTAGAGAACAATGTACCTGGGAGTCTCAGATAAAGACTAATTGGGAGGAAGTTATGTTAGCCCTCGAGAGAGACCATCGAGTTGAATGCTGATTCACTCAGGGTAGTCTTGGAAGCCCCTACTGTCACGCTACCTGCGTACGTGGTGGATGAGGCGTCCCCAGTGGCCTAATGGGTTGAGTGGTTCGCCCGCATGGAGACCAGAGGGTGGGATGATGACTTGTGATCCTCGAATGACCGAGTAGGCTGAGGAAGTGCTCGCCTGGTCATTAGTCGAGGGATGATGCGGTGAGGGACAGCTCCCGTTGGTATGGTTTGTGATTCCCTTGATGACTGAGTAGGCTGAGGAGGTGCTCGCCTAGGTCGAGGGACGATGCGGTGAGGGACAGCTCCCGCTGGTATGGTTTGTGATTCCCTTGATGACCGAGTAGGCTGAGGAGGTGCTCGCCTAGGTCGAGGGACGATGCGGTGAGGGACAGCTCCCGCTGGTATGGTTTGTGATTCCCTGGATGACCGAGTAGGCTGAGGAGGTGCTCGCCTAGGTCGAGGGACGATGCGGTGAGGGACAGCTCCCGCTGGTATGGTTTGTGATTCCCTGGATGACCGAGTAGGCTGAGGAGGTGCTCGCCTAGGTTGAGGGACGATGCGGTGAGGGACAGCTCCCGCTGGTATGGTTTGTGATTCCCCGGATGATCGAGTAGGCTGAGGATGTGCTCGCCCGCTCATTGATCGAGGGATGGTGCGATGTGATGTGATGAGATATTCCAGGCTAGGACACCTGTATGGTGGGGACAGCCTGTGGTGCGAGGTGGTAGGGTGTTTACCCGCAGTTATGGTATTGGGGTTCATCGTTGAGACTTGTGTTGTGGGTGTTGACTCACCAGAAATTTATGGACCCCTAACGAGTGAGTTCGGCTGGCTCACTCGATAGAAGACCTATAGAATTATGTGGGAGGTGGATACATCAGTTGTGTGGAGACCAGCATATAGGGTCTAAGGTTATGGGTTTGATTATTGAGACTCTGGTGCTCGGTCGAGGAGACCATGGATGATTTTGGTTGGCAATCCGTTGAGGACTGGTGAGGTGGTTACTCCTGTGGGGTAGTCAGATTAGGACTCTAGTGAGTCCGATTCTTGGGTTGGTCGTGGTATGCGTGCTGGTTGTCATGAGAGCACTATAGGTCTGGTCGAGGAGGAGGGATCCTGACCCGGTTGGAGGTCAGTCTGTGTACCCGAGGGCGGATGAACTACGACGGATGCATTGAGTGGGTTAGAGGATGCACTAGTGGCCCGACTGATGCGGGCCTGTGTGTTAGGGGTAGGACACCCGCTTGCATAGTCATGCATATAAACTTCATAGACATTGATATGTTCATATGATCATATATATACATAGTGTATGCTGGGTGACATTTGACGCGTGTGTTACCCTCACTGGGCATGTAGAGCTCAGCCCTTGCCTCGCAGGTATTCCATAGAGAGATGGTCGACGGGACCCTCAATCGGACTTTGGGCATAGAACTGCAGCTTTGTGTTTATCATGGTTCTATCTTGTAATCAGAAATTGCCAATGTATTTGAGATATGTGTACATTTCACTAAGTTGGACGAATGTAATAATGTGATGATGTTATAATTTGTAATTCTGATTGATGCTTACGGTTTTTGACTTATTGGCGGATTGCTATGGATAGTGTGGGTTGCAGGAGCGGCGTCTCCCCTTCAAAAAAGAAAAAAAAGTATCCGAAATCATATTGGATCGTTCTTAGAAGTTTGGATCAGTTTTAACGTGCCCGTAGCGGGATGGGTCGTTACAATCATAGTCACATTGGTCTCCTTAGGCGATGAGAGTCCCGCCAGGAGGACTAATATGTGATATGAATCAGTCAATGATGAAGAGATAAAGGTGTGTTGTAATTTACCTTGTCGGTGCAAGGCACGTCAAGTGATGGCTAAGAATGTACATGATGGGGGATGCTCATTGCATGTGCATGCATCATAGTATTGTTTTACCTGTTTTTGATGATCATGTAATATGATATATATGCATGTTTTATATGCTAACATGTGGTAGCCCTGATTCGGGAACCTACTTGGCGCGTTGATCTAACGCCCTAATTTTATCCTCAGAGGAGATTGCAGGTACAAGTAAAGGGAAAAAGAAGGTCGATGACCGGGAGGGGAGCCAAGCCTAAGCACTTGAATGATGGATTAGATTACTTTATATTACTGTCATTTGAATACTTTTGTTGGACATGTAATAATGCATCACTTGCTATGGTTTGATTAGGTTAATAACCTTTGGATCGTTGATTTATCTTAATTAATGGTTGAGACTGTTACTTGCTATCTAGTCTTTCTTTTCTACAATTAATCTAGGTTATTTCGCATGTTGATGTTAGTTCCATGTGTGATTCATAATCATGGTCTATTCCATGTACACATGGGTGGCCAGTTAAGGTTCAGACTTGGGTAGTCTGAACTTAACTCGCGTCGTGACGCCGCCCGCTCTCTTTCGATGTTTTATTATTATTTAAAAAAAAAAATTAGACTCTGAAATTCTCGGAAAGGGCGGGGCGTTACAATCCAAAACCATGTAAAATCCATGCCATGCAATGATGACAAATGCAATGAGTCCCACCCATCATATGTACATAAATGTACCCACCACATAGGTCTTCCGGAGGCCCCAGCGGAGTGTGGACCCTCTGGAATCTTCTTGATGGAAATCACATCAAGGTACCGCACATAGGTTTTTCGGACGCCCCGACGGAGTGTGACCCCTCTGTTATAAATCCTCCACCCCATGCCATGCATGAGATGCCAATGAAACACATGCTATTTTATAACATAAACATAGCATTTAAAATCATCTTTTGAAACATATCCAATACATGCTATTTAAACAAATAAAATATAGCATTTAAAATTCATATAAGGCATATCCTTTGAAACATAGATTTCATCAAGCATAAGATAAAACAAATGTACATAAACCCATGGTTTCAAAGAGGTGGAATCCTACCAAAGACCGCTAACGTGTGATTGCGTCTTTCGTCCAGTAACTGCTCACGATCGTAAACGCCTTGTGAGGTCTCGTTACCTTATAATATAACAATTAATCATAACCAAGTCCCACTTGATTTTCAAAGTTCCAAGTCCATAAACAAAACCCCATGGGGTTCGGCCATACACCATGGCCGAACCCATGGTCCATTAATTCAATTAATTACCATAATGCCATTGTACATAACCATAGCCACTTTCTTTGCTTAGGTTCCAAAATAATCCATACACATAGTCCAATAACTAATTCATGGTGTTCGGCCATACATCATGGCCGAACCCTATGTCCATTATTTCCATATATTTACAACTTTGCCACCCATGGCCATCCTTCCACTATTCTCACCCTTCATGTGGATCTATCATAAACAAAACTCTAAGTCCAAAATGATCCATCACATTTTATGGGGTTCGGCCATACACCATGGCCGACAAGATTGCCATTGATTCCCTCATTCATTTAAATTTACCATAATCTAGAACCTATAAAATTTCCTTAACCAAATCAGGTCATCAAATACACCTCATGGGGTCCGGCCATACATCATGGCCGAAACCCATGATTCTCCACTTTGGCATGTAATTACATTTTTGCCATTACCTTCATTATCAATCCATAACATACATTTGTATCCTTCACTTTATTTACAAAACACAAAACATAACCCACAATTTTGATTCATGGAGTTCGGCCATACACATGGCCGAACCCATGATATCTTTGTTTCCAATTTTATCTCCACCTTTTATATTTAGAAGGTTTCCAAATTAAAATTCCCTATTTAGAAAGTGTCCTAAATTAGTACTTTCTAATTTAGTCTTCACTTTCCAAAAATAGAAACTTTCCTAAAATAAACCAACTTCCATAAATACCACTTCTTAATTTGGCAACCTCCTTCCATAATTGGAAGCTTTCCAAATTTAGCAACCAACTTCCCTAATTAGAAACTTTCCTATTTAGAACCCATCCTTCCATAATTGGAAGGTTTCCATAAATAATTCCCGCCTTCTATTTTAATCCAAGATCCATAATTAAAATAGCTTCCAATTTAATAAACAACTTCATGGGGTTCGGCCATACATCATGGCCGAACCCTATGATTCATAATCTTGACTAATTAGTTTGGATCCATTAAAATTTCCATAATAACATCATCACCACTCTATTAGGTTCGGCCATACACCATGGCCGAACCCCATGGAAAGATTTGATTTATTTGATGGGTTATTAATATGGATTAGAAACCATGGACATATATGGTTAAATGGAAGATCATTGATTCATATGCATGGCCGAACCCTATGATTCTTTCGTTCCATAAAAATCATCAAAACTCAACTCCAATCTTCTTCCATGGGGTTCGGCCACACACCATGGCCGAACCCTATGGTTCTTTATTTCAAAATAAATTTATCAAACAAGATACTAACCTTTTCCAATTTCTTGTTCTTCCGATCCTTCTCCTTACTTCTTAATTTTACCAAATCTTTTATTTATTTTAAGAAAATATGCATACCCTTTTTTAAAAGGATCATATGCGCCTATCTTAGATTTACTATCTAAAATTCGGCCAATCTTATCCCATACACGGCCATGCATAATCTTTTATTTAATTTTGAACATAATGCATGACTAAATTAATTCAACCACTTAATTTAAATTGAGACCAATTCAAAAATTCGTTGGGTCCTAATTGGGTCATGGCCCAATTCTTTATCCATATAAGATCCAATCTAAAATTCACAATTAAAAATGGATAATTCCATAAAAATAATGAATTGAAAATCCGAGGTGTTACAAACCAAATTAAGTTTGGACTCACTTGGTGGTCAACCAAGTCAACTATGACCCATTGGGTCCCTTTTGGGCATTTTGACCCAAATAACAACCTTGACCCAGTTAAACACATCTTACCCATATAAGGTCCATGTCCATTAATTTATAATTTAAATAGGCAAAATTCATGTAAATTGATATCTTAAAAATCCGGGGTGTTACAATCTGCAGAGCAAAAAATCATCATGTCATCAGCAAAAAGGAGATGAGAGATGCATAGGTTACCAGTAGAGAAAAGGGCAGAGGATAGTGTTTGAGTCCACCGTATTAGACAGGGCAGCCGAGAAGTTCTCTAAGACGAGCGAGAAAAGGAAAGAAGAGAGTGGGTCTCCCTGCCTTAGACCTTTGGAGCTGGAGAAAAAGCCATTAGGAATATCGTTAAGCAGAATGGAGAACTTGGAGAGTGGATGCAACACTCAATCCAGTTAACAACAACTAGTTTAAATACAAAGGTAAAATATATCAATTTTAAGTGCATATCACCAACCACCTGTCGCTGTCTCATATTAAGATCTTTTTGTGTGAATAGATACTTGAGACAATGACCAAAAAATACTTCAAAATGCTCACCATAAAAGTAGTGCCTCCAAATTTTCAAAGCAAAAATAACAACAACGAATTCTAGATCATGTGTAGGATAATTTTGTTCATGTACCTTCAACCGACGTGAACCATATGCTATAACCTAATCATTTTGCATCAGCACACAACGAAGTTCATACTTAGAAGCATCATAAAACACCACATAGTCGTGACCTCTCTCTGGAATTATTAACACTGGTGAAGATGTCAATATTTTCTTCAACTCTTGGAATGCTTGTTCACAAGTCTCTTTTCAAACAAACATAACACCTTTTATGGTCAATCTAGTCATAGGGAACGGAAGTTTGTAGAAATTACTAATTAATCTCCGATAATATCCAGCCAAACCCAAAAAGTTGCGAACTTCAAAAACACTTCGCTATCTTTCCCACTTAAGCTCTGAAATTGTACGCCTACTGGCGAATCTCATAAATTCGACCCTAGGACTGCATCAGTTGGTATTAGAGATTCGGATTGATTCTAATTGCAATCGAAACAAGATTCTTGGGATGATTCGACTATGTTTGTGGACTTATTAACTTTTCTCATCCAATCACATATTAACAATTCAAGACTTGATGTATTTGCGCTTCAATTACATTTTTTGGTTGTTGAAATTAACCCGAACAATACTTTTATGAGCTAGAATAACCCGACAAATTTCATTATCTTGCAGACTTTTCTGGAATAAACCGCTCAGCAAAAAAAATCTCAAAAATTTCAAGAAGATAGGTCTCTCTGTGAAGATTACGGAAATATTTGGTTCGTCATGAACACAATTTTCGAACCCGAGATATCGTTGTTCTTCTGGGACTATTAAAGATTGGTTTTCTGGAGCATAATGAGTTTTTCTTTCGGCTTGCAGACATTTTTTGACCAACTAAACCAGGTTCTAAATTCTCAATTCTTTTACATTGGACAAATATTTTTTGTGACCATCATCGTGGTATATTATTTTGCATCGTTTCGATTTTGCTACATCAAGTTATCACTACTGCAAGGTAATGCTATCAAAACTGCGAATCAGACTACACGAATTACTTTGGTCTCTGTTGTTGCATAATTTTGGATGATCAATTCATACTCTTTCGATCTCATATTTGGAGGGTAGCTAGAACTCCTTCTCCACTTTCCAGCAATATAAAGATCTATCCAAAAAAAAAAATTATAGCTCCTGTTACGATTTTTTTGTCACAGCGCATATAAACAGATTGTGTAGAAAAAAAGATTTTTTTATCTCTGTCACTTCGGTTCCTCATGAACAAGGAAAAATGATCATTTTACCCTTGATATTTAAATTAGTTAGCTCTTGAATTTTTTTATATTATATAATTAATGAAATTTTTGGCTCTGCATGTAAAATTGGATATTTCAGAGAAAAAGAGCTAAAATGGAAGAAAAATGAAGAAATTGGGCAAAATAAGCTATTTTTGGAAAGTTTGTGAATTTAACCACATAAAATTGGAATTTATTGTAAATTACTGTAATTCAAGTCCAATTATAAGAGTTTGTATTATGCTAATAATTTTAGAGTTTGAATTTTTAATTGTGGTAAATTCACAACAATTGATAGAAGTAGGCCCATTCAAGAATCATTGTTAGGCCATGCAAATTTTATCATAGAATTCATTTGAGTTATTTTTATTTTCATTGTGAATTTCAGGAATTCTTTTAAGATTCTGAGCCTTAATCACTAGGTTTATGTTTGTTTTTCAAATTGAGATTCCAATTGCTCAATTATTTGGAGTGAATTTTCTAATTGTTGCTGTAATCTAGGGAAGATTTGAGGAACTTCTCAAAATCTCTTTAAATTTTGTACGAGCTTCAGTTCTCTCCAATCTTTCAGAGTTGGAGCTGCATCTCCCTTTTTTTTATTTGTTGAAGTAGGCATTAAGCCCGACCCTAGTTTTCATCAATATCCTATGGGTATAGTGTATTAATATAGCATGTATCGAACCAGTTGTAGACTCACCTAGGCAGAATCTCTGAGCCTATAGGTGTGGTTTACCTATGGGGTTATCACTTGCGTTGGGCTTGTCCTTGTAGACTAACGTTATATCCTATTATTATAACATAACTATGAACGGGAAAGTTATAGGAGGACCAAAATTCCACAACAATCTTCCATGTATGAATACTTTAAGTGTGGTTGCACCTAGCCTTTCTTCCTTATTCATAAAAGAATTAACAATGCGGGTTGAAGGTAAATTTGATGAGCTGTAAGAAAATTAAATTTTAAATCTAAAATCAATTTTTAGCCACTTTACCCTAAGTATCATAAAATGAAAAAATTAAATATACTCGATGATCTTAACTACTAAGATCAAATAATTAAAATTTAATATTGAACTAATATTTGAATCAATTGTAGCTATCAAGGAACTTTCAACTCATATAGTTGATTCTTTTCTAACATCTAAAAGTTAGAAATATGGCCTAAGTGTGAATCTTGCCACAAGTTGCACTGAATTTGGACTCATGAAATGAATATTTACAACTAATTTATAAATTGATTGACCCATTTTATAAAGTGGTGAGCCCTAAGAAAAATTATTTGAGTATACGACAAAGCAAAATTATCTTGATCCAATTACACATCATTTTATAATTTATATTTTCAAAACTTCAAATTATTTTCATTCACTAAACTTTTGTACAACTTGTGGGTGAGTAGATCTTCCCATTTGTGAAGGTGATAAAAAAACCCACACTAATCTCATAATAAAAAATATGTTTATAAATTTCTTTAAATGTTAATTATTTTCAAATCCCCTAAAGAAATTTTACTAAATTTAATAGCTCATTGAAATATATTAACAAAAATATAAAACCTATAAAATCACTTAATACTCTTAAAAATCAATTTTTAAATCTTCCAATTTTAATGACTTTAAATTATTTCTATATTGAACATTTTTAAATAACACTAATTTTTAAAAGTTGCAGCATAACCAATATACTCATCTAGTCCATCTTTAATTTATTAATGTGCATATGCATATAAATTATATTTTAAGAATATTAAATGTCTAAATTTATATAAAGTTATGTTTTGATATCATGCAATTTTTTAAGTCATGTCCGAGACATATATCTATACTAAATATTTAAAAGAGACCTTTTTAGATATATTATTATTTGTAATATATTTCAGTTCTTAGATATTTATCAAAATGAATTATGATCTATTTTAATTGATCAATTTGTTAAAAAATATATTAATATGATAAATTGATGTGAGTATGGATTCAAGTCTAGCTATGCCTACTATCCCTAGGTCATGGCAATTGACTGCACTGAAAAGTGCCAAAGGATGACTTGTTGCTTCACCGACCTACTGATGCATTCCGGCGCCGATAATCTCAGGTAATTTAATCACGAGAATTGCAGGGAGAATGCTTGGAGTCCCGTCCATTTTGCGTTTGTCGTTATTTCATGAAAATCCAAAGAAACAGACAGATAAATTCACTTCCACATCGAAAATTCTAATTTGATCTAATTCACTAACGACAATATTTTAATTCAATTTATTTTTAATAAAATATTAAACTATTTTTATTAAAATAAATTAAATATTATTTATATTTTAATTATAAAATAAAAAATATATTTTAACTTTTATCTACTTAATTTAAGTATATAAATTTGATAGTCATTTTTTTTTTAAATTTGAATTGATAATTATAAGCATTTTATGAGGCTCACTTATAAATTCTTACAATAATGACAAATTTAAGTTTTTTAAAAATTATTAAATTTTGTTTAATTACTAAACATGTTATAATTTAAAACATGTACCTATCCATATTCCCCTATGGGCTGTGGCGAACTGGCGATGGACGGTAAGGACGCACGCCCCCTCCACATCGGCATCTCTCAGTGGCCCAATGCATCACGTGTGGCCACTGGCATTTCCCCCGTAAGAAAGGACGGTGCAACCTATTCTTGCCTCTGCCTTTGCTATTTTATTTTTTTAATATAGTATGTCACTAGTATCAAGCTTACCTTCCCCAGTCTCCATTTGACTTGTGGAACGGAAAAAAAAAACACTTACACATTGCGTATTTCTATGAATTTTTATATATAATTTTACATATATAAATGAAGGTTTTATTTCATATTTTTTGAAATTCTTGGGAGGTCTTTTCATCTAGATATTAAACTGATCTTTATAGATATACAAAATCAATTGTAAGTTTTATGTATAAATTATACTGAGAGTCAAATTTAAAATCATGAGATAATACGAATTTCTGCTGCATGTAATCTTGATCTTTAACATGGTTGGAGATCGTCTATTTTGATTCTTTTGAAGATATTAAGTGTCACGTAGATATTGCTCTTTTTCTCCTTAAATGATGAAAGTCAAATGGATATGGAATCAAATCGAATCCAGAACTTAACAAAATTGTACATCACGTGGAAATATCAACTCATAAAGATCAATAGGCCACAAAATCCAATGGTTGAGAAATTGATTACTTGAATAGTTGAATTGGTGTATTGTCAACTGTTTTACACTTTTACATGAAATGGTGATTGGTTAACTGTATTAATTAAGACGATTAGTCAAGAACTATTTTCCTCTTTTTGGTCCATGTCAGCATCCATAGGCCCTTCATCTACTACGATTGAGGTTTTATGATAAAATGATAACTGAACTATGTTTTAACATATTCTAGCTGCGGAATTCAATTCGCTTCCAAGTTAATCGGTGTCTCCTCCCCAACTAAGGATAGACTCATAAGTGGTGGGTATTTTGGTGTTAAAACAGCTAGACCGAAAAACCCTAATTTCCAATTACAAAAGAGGATTTTTTAAAATCTTGAGTCTAAACTTTTGAGTAATGTCACAAATATCGGCAATAATTTCAAATTTACTATATTTTTATTAGCAAAATATCATTACTGTGATAACAAAATATATTTATCGGCACTCCGATAAAATCATGTTAAAAATGTGATAAATGATAATATCCCAATAATTTCCTTATTTTAATAAAAAATTATTAATATATTTTTCGTGAGATTTTCCCCTTAATTTTCTAGTCAAAATCTAAAAATTTGAAAACATTTCAATATTATCAATCGCTTTAATATTCCGATAATGATATTTGTTACAATGCTTTTGAGAATAGTATGAGAGACGAGAAAACTAAAACCAATTCTAGTTTGTGATTTGGTAGCAAGAAATAAAGGAGAAAACCATTTTCATATGGTGGTCAATGAAATCACTTTGTATTCTTCTTCCTTAGCCTATGAAACTCTTAATTTGTGGAGGCGTGTGGCATAGGAAACCATTTGGCCCAATGGATCCCACCTTTTCCCTGTTTCCAATCTCATTAGAGCCCAACTTTTGAAGTAGAGGTTAAAGATTTGTCGATCTAACCGCCTTTAATCATTTAAAATTCACATGATCGAGCCGATGGGCATCAATACTCATCAGGAAACAAATATGTAAATCCAACGACTGATAGATTCCCAAATCTTGTAATCTAGCATATTATCACTGTTGGTCAAGCTAGCCAAATATCTAAAATAGTCCTAGAGGAGGGTGAATAGGACTATTGGGGAATTTTAAAATCTATTTAAATATTTGGCACTTTAATGATTAATCAATACGAATTTGCTCAATTAATGTTCTAAATGTGATTTACAAGCAATATTAAGTTTAAGCAAATTGTGTGTGCAGTAAGATGTGAGTTAAGCAAGTGCACAATATAAGGTGAAGGAGATGAGAAGAGATGGAGGATTGTGACACAATGATTTTTACGTGGTTCGGCAACCTTGCCTACATCCACGCCTCGAGTACACCACTTGAGGATTTCACTAACCTTCTCCTTCACGGGTGGAGAAGAAACCAATTACAAAGCTTAATCTTGTAACACCCCGATTTCTCAATAAGATGAATATATACGAAAATGCCCCTGGATTGGTAAATTTATTAATTATGATGTTAAATGAGAAAATAGTGGGGCCTATTGTTCAAATTAAGATCCTATGAACATATTATAAGGGTCAAATTATAATGGATGGGTAATGTACATCAAATTAGGTCAAAATGGTTAATTGGGTCAAAGAATTCTCAACGGTTGGAATAATTACGAAAATGCCCCTGGATTGGTGAATTCAATAAATGTGATTGTAAATAAGGAAATAGTGGGGCCCATTGCTCAAATTAAGATCATATGAACACATTAAGAATGTCAAGTTTGATTGGATGGGTAATTTCTCAATGAAGTGGATAAATTACGAAAATGCCCCTGATGTGTTAAATTAATTATTTTGTGATGTTAAGTAAGGAAATGGTATGGCCCATTGCTCAAATTAAGATCATATGAACACATTATGAATGTCAAGTTTGATTGGATGGGTAATTTACATCAATTGGGTCAAAAATGGCTAAATGGGTCAAAGGGCCCAAATGGGACCCATCGGGTCTTACTGGAGTATTTGACCGTTTTGTGATTTTAAATTAAATGGGGTTAAGCCTATTTGATTGGAAATCAAGTGGAAAAAAAATGGGTAGGCTTGATCCATATGTAAAAACCAATTAGAAATGACCAAAATACCATAATTGGGTCATGGAGTCAAAAACGGGTCAAGGAGCTAAAAGTGGACCCAACGGGTCGAGTTGACTATGGTTGACCATGTGGACCCTCTAGGGAGCTAAAACACGAGTTAAATCAGTTGAGTGGGACTGAAGTGAGTTGGAATCAAATCAAGGGTTGAGTTAACTCATGTGCATTGAATGAAATGCATTAATTATGGTGAGTTGGACATTGAGTTGAGTGAGTAAAAAATGGAAGTCAAATGGGCTGAAAATTCAGTGAGATAAGTGGGGTGGCTGTTTTGAGAGTTACAAATACAAGGTTAACCAAGGGGCTAGTCATTGGAACATGGAGAGTTTTATTTAAAAGTTGAAACTCCAAGATAGATATTAAAACCAATGGGAGTTACAAAGTGTGTTCACACTTCGAGGAGGGGAGTTTCATTTCAAGAATGAAACTCTCAAATGGGACATTGATGAGGATCAAATGGGCTGAATGGAGCTGCTGTATTATAGAGTTACAAATGAGGTTTTGACTTTTAAAATTCAAATATGATAAGACTGCACATTGGAGTGGGGGGAAGGTTTCATTTTTAGATGAAACCCCCATGTAAGATGATAATGAGAGGAGGAAGAAAAGGAGAGGTTACACAAATACCAGCATGGGAGATGTTGGAGAGCTTGGGGAGGTTTCATTGCATAGATGAAACCCCCAAGTAAGCATAAAGGACTTGGGGTTAATATGGGAGTTACATGCGAGGCAAGTTTGGGCTGAATTTGAGTAGCCAAAAGAGGTTCAATTTTCTATCTCTATCTCTCTCTCTCTTTGTTGTCTTCTACATTCCAAAAGCAAGAACAACAGCTGGTTACTGATTTGCAATCAGTCCTTGGTTGATTTCTTTCACCAAGACAAAAGCACACTTTGAGCAAAAGGAGTTGGCACCAAGGTTTAAGATCAAAGTTTCCTTTCTCTCTCTTTCTCCCTCAAATCCATGTCATCTGGCTGAAGTATTCCAAGGAGATTGCAGCAAGGTCAGTCTCAGCCCAAAGAACAGTAAGAGAGAAGGAGAGGTCAAGGAAATAAAGGGTCAAGAAAGGAGTCAAAAGAACCGAAGGAGACGCGGTGTTCGTAAGTGCATTTTGAACTCTTGTTTAATAGATTGGTTAAGAAAATGAGATCTGGCCATCGTATGGACAGATCCATCAATGGTTTAAATATGGGATTATGATGTTTAAAAGTGATAAAATATGGACCATAGGGTTCAGCCCTTTGGATGGCTGAACCCCATGGGAAAACTTGGTGCTTTTTATGGTGTTTGAGAGATGAAATTCATATTATGTATTGAAGTTCTTTTAAATGATTTTAAAGGGAGATAAGGTCACTGATTTTGACCAGTTATTACAAGGCTAAATTATGTGTTTATTAAGCTAAGTACTGATCAAAAAATATGGACAAATATTGGAGGGTTTACATGAAGGAAACCTTGGGGTTTGGCCATGTGTATGGCCTAACCCCATGGACTGTTTTTGATGGTCATTTGGGTCAAGTGTAGGATGGATTTTTATGTAAACATAATGTGCTTTGATTTAAGAATAAACCAAGTTTTAAATGGATAAATGAATCTAAACCATAGGCCATGAGGTTCAGCCAATTGGGTGGGCCGAACCCCATGAAATGGTATGACATTTCATGGAAGTATTAAATGGTTTTGTGAGATTTTAAAGGATTTAAAGTGAAGATAAGCTTACTGTTTTTAGGTAACTATGGCTTGGCTGAACCATATTAATACTATGGTTAAATTATGGATTAAAACCATGGACAATGGTTGGATTAATTACACCAAGAACCATAGGGTTCGGCCATATGTATGGCCGAACCCCATGGACTGTTATGTGGATATTTGGATTGAGTTTTACAAAATGGAAATCATACAAAGTGATGGGCTTATTAGATGGTTTTGAAAGGTAAAAATATGGTAACATTATACTGTTATCCTATGTCTAAATGAGACCAAAAACATGTTTAAAATGACCAAAACTATGGGGTTTTATGGCTAAGATAGGACATGGAAGTTTAAGTGGATTTTTGGGTTTTAGATCAAATTAGAATCATATGGTCAAATGATTAACTTGCTGCCATGTACATAGGGTATTCGAATTTCTAGAACGGTGAACAAGCCGTGATCGGAAGACGGTCGAAAGGAAGGGTCGAGCAAAGTAAACTATTGTAGGTTTCTTACCTTTGTTGTAACCACTATTTATTATGCTGTTTTATGTTGATTTTGATATCTTATATGATTGCAAAGTTATGTTTAAAATGACATGTTTGCATAGACATCTCATGCATGGCATGGGATGATGGTGTTGTAACCGGAGGCCACACTCAGTCGGGGCGTCCGAAAGACCACTGTGGGGTACCCTGATGATGAGAATCCCATCAGGAGAAATCCGGAGGCCACACTCCGTCGGGGCGTCCGAAAGACCACTGTGGGTTACCTTGACGATGAGAATCCCGTCAAGTGATGGCTATGTTGAATGGTGATGGGTGGGACTCATTACATGTTCATTTCATACATAGCATGTTTTTATGGAATTTTGTCACACATGTGTTATTATTATATTATTTGCATGTTTTTGACTAACCATGTGGTAGCCCTATTCGGAAACACTACTGGGCGCGTTGATCTAACGCCCTATCTATATCCTTAGTGGATGATGCAGGGAAAGGGAAAAACGTGGAGCGAGAAGAGGACCAAGTACGGAAACTTGGGCGGTTTGAATGATTGGAATGGATTATGAATGGACTATTTTATGGACTTGATATTTGATATATTTGGACAATGTAATTTGGTAATTAGTTATGTTGGCTTATAATAAGTAGTTAAGATAGATGCTATGGTTTGTTTTATGTTGGATGTTTTGATTAAACGATTAGTTAAGATTGATTAGTAATTTTGGAGAATAAGTTATGTACTTTGCTATTTAAGAATGGAAAATTGGATTAGTCATAGGTTCTATTATAACCTCAGTTAGATTTAGACTAAGTTAATTCCGCAAGTTATATATGTACCATGTGCGGATCAGTTTTATGGACTTAGTTCATACGCACATGGGCTTGGCCAGTTAAGGGTCGGATTTAGAGATCCGAACTTAACTCGCGTCGTGACACTCCGCCCCGATCACATGATTATTATATTTAAAAAAAAATAAACTCTAAAAATTAGAGTGAAAAGGGCGGGGTGTTACAAATCTACTTCAAGGGTGTAGATCAACCTAATCACCAAGAGAACACCTCTCTTGAAAGTCAATAGGGTTACACCAACCCTTTACAATATTTCACAATTAATAGAAAGAAGTTGTGCCTTGAAATATACCAAGAACTGAGCCTTGAGTTACTTGAAGTAACTTGGGCTTGTTCTTGAATGTCCTCCTCCTCTTGGCTTGATGTAAATGCTCCAATGAAGTCCAACCAAGGTGGTAGCAAGGAGGTCTAGGGTAATTAAAGGTTTTCCTATGAGGATTAAGACCCTAGAAAGAATCTCTACTTAACACATTCAACTTAGAGCATAAGATGCTCAAGATATGCCTATGAGAGCTTTTAATGTGTTTGAGATTAAAAAATCAAAGCTTAGAGTATTATAACTATGGGGTTTGTAAGCTTTGGAAGTCGTTGGAAAACTTGGAAGAAAGTATGAAAAAATTTATCTTAAGTCATCAATCTTTTTCTCTCCAAAAAGCCTTATATTTATAGGCTAGGAAAGTTCCAACGGATCTATCTTCGGACCTTCGAAAGATGGGTCTCGGACCTTCTGAGATTGCAATGGTCATATTACAACAGCTATTTTGACCTTGCAACGGATAGTTTGACTGATTCTCAGAACGTCCGAAGTTTACTGTTCTCGGAAGTTCTGAGCTGCCCAGAAATCCGAACAACTGATAGATCCTCGGACGTTCCGAGATATTTTCTTGGACGTTCCGAGCCGCCCAGAAATCCGAACAACTGATAGATCCTCAGACGTTCCGAGATGCCCAGATATCCGAATAACTGATAGGTGAAAGGAAGATCTTCGGACGTTCCGAGATATGTTCTCGGAAGTTCAAAGCTGCCCAGAAATCCATTTTCCACCAAGTGTTAGAGATTTTGTGAAAAATGTGGACATGGTGGAGAGCTCATGAGTGTTCTATGCAATCAGTTAGATTTAACTATAATGAACATTTTAGATTGCAAAAACACACAAAATATGGAGATATTTAGTAGATTGCAAGAGCTCTCCACAGGGTAAAGAGTGGACTTAGAAATCCTATTTGTATAATTCCAATTTTAACCAAAAAGGCTTCTAAGGCTTCTAGGTCTGTCCTATGGTGCATATACCTGTGATGGTTGGCATTCAAAAAGTTCTTCCGGTTTTGGTGCGAGCTTTCAAAACAACGTGTCTTCTAGAGCTTCAAGCTTGATTTGACTGTGCATGTCTTCCAGAGATGAGATCTTAGACACGTAGACGGTGACGACTCAGTCAATTAAATTGACAACTCAGGACTCAGTCGGACACAGTCACGGAATTGACAACTCAGTCTGACTCAGGAGAGGCAGATTTAACTTTTAGGCCAACAATCTCCTCCTTTGTCAATTTCGTGACAAAACCTAGAGAATACTCTATACAAACTCAAATACAAGTTACAACTTAAATGAGTTCAAATACATGCCAAGTACAGAAATAAAATATTATAATAAACTCAATACATTTGGACATGACTTCATGAAGTTTGAAGAATTGAAGGTACATGTCAGCTCCCCCTTAGAATATGCCTATGATATTCCTGTAAGCACAACATAAACTGCATATTCTTGGTGGAAAGTGATCTCCCCAATGGTTAGTGATAATAAGCAATATGTGTTCAATTTTAAAGCATGTCTTAAAATAACAATTGCTCCCCCTATCTTTGATACCAATATTGAATTATTATTATTTTTTTTTGTTTCTCCCCCAATCTTCATGTATTGACCTTTCAAAAGTTTTCTCTCATGAAAACATTTGTGTCTCCAGTATTTAAATATTTCTCCCCCCTTTTTGTCAAAAATTGACAAAGGGCCATGTTAAGTATTTTACATGGAGCACAAGTTGGAAATGGTCATCATAAATAAGTATAACCTCCCCAGGTTATCATAAACCCTGTCAAATAAGTATTCACATTTACTCCCCCTTAATGTTGGAGGGTGACAAAGGTCTAGAGGTGCATGACATAACATCTCATCATTCATCTAAACAAATACTAACTATATAAGGTCAAATATAGTGAGTGATGCTAAGATAATGACATATTCCCCAAAAGGTATGTGATATGACTATAAGCATAGGGAAGGGGAGGAAGGAGAGAGAGGGAAAACCAATGGTAATCTCAAGACAATTTCAAATGATACCACATTGTTATACAACTTTAACTTTGAAGCCAGATGTATTTGATATCAATTGAAACACAATGATATAAATTGCCAAAATGAAAATATTATAACTACAATGCATATAAGGGATAATCACAATCTATGTGAGCACAATTGAGAATTTATCAATATTCATCCAAATGCATATGCACACATGTAATGCATTCATGAAAGCAATAAGAATATACAAATTATTTCATTTTTCACGAAGGCATATGAGAAAGCCAACCTTATGACCATAATAAAAAGTTGAACTCCATAAGATCTTTCATATTTGAATAAGTCATTCCCCCTTTTTAATGACTTATATGAAGGAGTTATAAAACATATAAGAATCATATAATGTCAAGGATGTGGAATTGGGGAAAAATAAACTCCAACCATCATCCATGAAAGCAAATGAGCTCATCCAACCGTCCATACATGCATGAGACCAAGAATAAGAGTAATACCCAACCATCAACCATCAAGACTATAAAGCATCCATGAATAAAATGACAAATATTCAACTCTTAAAAATATAACTATAGACTTTTAGAGTTTGAACATTTCCATATTTGCAAAATATTACATGCCGAAGAGCTTTAATACAACCCCAAAATTTGACCAAACAGGTCAACAAGCGCACAGTGTGTGTACCCATCCCACTACTCCAAGTGGTCCATTATGGTCTGGTCTGATGAGAAGAGGAAGGAGTATCGGCATCAGAACGTCTGCAGTTTACAATATCCAAAATCTGCTTCAACCATGAGTCGTGCCTTGCTTGAGTTCCGCGAATCTCGACAACGTTCCTCTCATGAGATTCACGCAACTCTGCAATGTGTCTTTCTAAGGCAGCTAGACGTTGAAGAAGTTGAGGTTGAGGAGCTTGTTCTTCTCGTGTCTGCTCACTATGTACTCTCTCCTATTGGGCTTCTTCACCTCCTGCTTGTTCTGCATTCTGCACTTGTTCGTCTACAACAGGGGGTGCTTGAGGAGGACGAATGGTTCTTCGAGAACAAGAGCGCTCAATGAGTCCCATTTTCTGCAAAGATGTTCTGTTTAGAGGATTGTGATACACAGTCTCCTCATCTGGAATTGGGACGCCTAATTTCTTGGCCAGTTCTGACATGAGATATCCGAAAGGAGCAACAGAATGACCTTTGCAAGACCAATGATCAATGATGGTCCGACAGATTATGGAGGGAAGACAGATGTTTTGTTCAGCATCTACAACAATCAGTGTATTTATCATAAGAGGAGTCAAGTCTCCTATATGTCTGAGTTTCGCGAGCAGCTTCATCCATACTTTGGAAAAATCAAGGGAAAACTAGAGAGGGTACCAAGGGTGGAATCCTAAGTCACTAACAGAGATTTGCAAATGGAATACTGATGGAAAAGGACCCTAAGCAGAAATGAAACAAACTTAATTAACACCCAAAGCAAGATGATCACCAATTAAGGACTGATTTTGGGTTGTTTGGCCCTTGAATTTCAGTGAAATCAGTGGAAATCAGTCTTCCTTAGGGATTCTTCTCTAGATCTTGGAATAAGCTTGAGCGAAAAGCTCAAGAAATCAGTTCTTAAACAAGGGAGAAGTAAGCTTACCCATGGATTCAGGAAAATCCCAAACTCTAAGCAGATTATATCAAAAATAACTATTAGGAGCTCCCAAAATCCAAAAGAGATTCAAAAGAATGCTTACCCGGGAAGGAGATGAATTTTGTCGGAAAGAAAACATGAATGGAGAAGAGAGGAGAGATTTGAAACTTCACCTCGGAAGGAGACTTGAGAAGGCTCGGAGGGAGAGATGGGTCGAGAGAGAAGGGAAGACATGGAAGAAGGGAATGAAGAAAAGAGGGCTGTAGATCATGTTTTATTGTAACGCCTGCCCCTTTTCATCCAAATATCAGAGTCAATTTTTTTTTTTTTTTTTAAAGTGACAAAGGGTGCGGACGTCACGACGCGAGTTAAGTCCGAGCTTCTAAAGCCCGGCCTTTAACTGGCCAACCCTACGGGTGCGTGAAACGGAGTCTACAGAGAATAGTTCACCCGTAGAAAAAGCTCACGGAAAGTTACATTAAATGCGGAAAGACATTACAGACTATCCTACCAATTTTTCTTTCTAGATAGCAGGGAAGATTTCATCATTTAATTACCAAAATACCATAACATCATATGTCTACCACAAAATCCAAAACATAGCAATAAGTCTAAAATATTACATTCCGACGAGCTAAGTTATCAAATACATTTTCAAATTAAACTTGAATAAACTAAATAGTCTGTCTCTCCAAGCTCTTAAGCTTGGCTCCCATCTCGTCCTTCTGCTCCGGCATTTCCTGCGTCACCAGCTAGGGTAGAAGTAGGGCGTTAGACCACACGCCCAGTAGGACTCCGAGTAGGGCTAACACATGGATTAGTGATAACAAAGCATATAGATAATATTATAACGAAAAACCATAACATGAGTGTTATGCCATGGGTGTCTGTGTTATGAACCCCACCCATCATCCATACCATCATGCTGTCATATTCCCCTTGACGGCAAAACCTCGTCAAGATATAAACAACCACAAATCATCCCTCTGGACGAAAAAACCTCGTCCAGGTATAAACAATCAGAAATCATCCCCCTGGACGGCAAAACCTCGTCCAGGTATAAACAATCACGCATCATCCCCCTTGATGGAAGAACCATCATCAAGGTATCATAATTACATACAACATCCATGATAAATCAAACACATCAAAATGTCTCCATGTTTATTTATCGGTCGCCCCGACGGAGCATGGACTCCGCTTTCATTTCATCCTTCCCCTGTCATATCCATCCCATGCCATGCATGAGATGTAGGTGCCATATGCCATGTAATGAATATAATAACAAACCATGACATTTAAAAATCCCATCAATAAAACAAATAACTTGATTATCAAAAGTAGATCAAGCAAAGCCTCAATAAACACATCATAACTTTAAAACCCATTTTAAACAAATCATAAGATTACCAGAATAAATCAAGTAAAAACTCCTACTTAATACATAATTCAAAACCAATCTTAAAACAAACCATATAATTCCAAAATAACTCAAAGAAACAATCACTCAATCTATGGCTTACAAAAAGTTTAGAATCCTACTGAATACCGACTCGCGTCCTTTTACGGTTTCGTCCGATAATCCGGCTACCGACACGCGTACTGCTCGCGATATGCAATACCCTATTACATACACATAATCAGTCCACATTTTAACTATTTCTAAGTCCATTCACATTTCCAAGTCCATATGAAAAACCGGTCACTATTTAGGTTTTGTGGGTCCCATTTCATCTATTAAAATTTTGAATCCCATAAGTCTTAAAAATTGGCCACCTTAGGCTTTATCAATCACTTGTAAGGTTATTACATTAAAGCCCTTAAGTCCATGATCAATCTCCATGGAATTCTTGAATTTGGCCATTAATTACGGTTTTGCCACTACCTCATTTTCCATGATTAATCACTCATTTATCCATGCATGATTAAATCCCTAATTGATCATAAACTTAGATCCCTAACTTAGGTCCATTAATGACCCATTGAACCATGTCATAACATCATTAAAAATTAGCTTTTTTATTAACCTAACCCTTATTTCATTTAAACCCATACAAAACCTCACATTTAACCCTTTAGATGGGTAATGGACCATGGTTTTAAAACACCTCATTCATCAACTCTTCCCATGGGATTTACTTCATACATTTAAACTACAATGAGTCCATTACCCATTCATACCCTTTGGAAACCAAAAACATCACTCATCCTCCAATTTAACCCATCAAAATGGATCACAATTGGGCCATGGGTTCAGCCATACACCATGGCCGAACCCATGGTGTCCTTTCCCCATTTTTTTCCCTGGGTCCATTGTTACATTTTAGATCCACTAATAGTCCTTTCTTGAGGGGTTTAAATCATGCATCTAAACCATATTCTCTGATTCAATTCATTGCTCCAAAATACCTACATTCACCAAAATATTAATCCATTAATCTTCCCATTTTCCTTGGCTTCAAACCTTAAAACCCTAATTTATTTCATTAGCTACAAACCCTAAGTAATTAAATCAATTAGCTAATCACCAACCATGGGGTTCACCCATACTACATGGCCGAACCCTATGGCCCATGATTTTTCTTTCAATCACATAATTTCATACTAAATGAACTAAATTACCAAATGTACTTAATCCGTTTATTTTCTTTTCTTACCCTAACCCTAATTTACCCATTTAGGGTTTCCTCCACCTTCCATTTTCTCAAAACCCTAAAAAAAAACATACATTACTTACCATGGGGTTCGGCCATGCCACATGGCCGAACCTATGGCTCTTAACTCCAAAAAAATGCATGTACCTCTATGTTTAATCACATTAACCATATAATGTCCATAATCCCTTTTTATTTTTCTTAACCCTAATTTTTCTCCATTAGGGTTTTTGCCCACTTTCCATTCCTTCCATTTGGTGGATTTAAAATCCATGGCATAAACTTATATAACCACCATTAATTTTACAAAACTAAATCCCAATTCTTAAACCCTAAAAAATCCAAAATTTCTTGTTTAAGAAATACTCACGATCCGTCGTCTTCTCCGATTTCTGCCAGTGCCATCAGTCTCCTTAGCCTCCTCTCTCCTTCCTCTTGATCTTTGATAGGCCAAGACACTTGATCAATGGTGACAACTCCCAACCTTAGGATCGGCCAAGGTAGGGTTTAAATTGAGAGAGGGAAAAGGATGGAGATGGGAAAAATGTCTCAAGATCTTTACTTTGAGGTGGTGGTCCAACCTTTTCTTCCTCTCCTTGGGCTCTTCTCTTTTCTTTCTTAATTTTCTTCTCTTCTTTTCCTTGCTAATGTGGGACGGCAATGGAAGAATGGGAGAGATGGAGAGAGAGCGTTGAGGGTAAAATGAAAAGGATAAGGTGTAAACCATCTTTATCTCTTTGGTTATTTAACCTTCACTTTACATTAACTCTCTCCAACCGCCCACAAGATATTTATGTTGCTTTATGGCTTATGACTCTACCCCACCTAAGTCCCAACGTGTTGTATATTTGAGTTTGAATTGAGGTACCTTGGTCTTCACCTTTTGACCCCACTTTGACCACCTCATTTGGATAATTTTTTAATCATTTAATATTTAGATATTTTGGTTACTTTAATTCCCATTTACCTAAGTTACCTTATACATCCACCCATGGTTGACCAATTCAACCATGGTGGCCGGCCCCACCAATCCTTGGGTCCACACGCCACCTCACTTGATGAGGTGGAGGTGGGTCCCACTTGGCCACATCACCTTGGTTTAATTCCAAATAACTTAGGTGATTTAAATTTCATTCCATTCATTCTAAATGGATCACCATTGGGCCCATGGCCCAATTACATTTTCATCTTACCCATTTACCTTAGAGCTTAACCATCTTGACCCGTTGGGTCCCAAATGGGTATTTGACCCAATTTGACCATTCTTGACCCATTTAACCCTCATTGCCCCTTTAAATGAATTTAAATCAACTCCATAATCCATTGGGCCATACTTGGGCCTTTGCCCAAACTTTGGCCCATTTACCATCTAGTCTACAAATTTTCTAATTTCCATCACTAAAATAAATAATATCCACATTTATATTAATTTAAAAATTCCTGGCCATTATAATACAATCCTCTTTTGAAATTTTCGTCCCGAAAATTCGAGTGAAGTAGGGGTCCCAATTATCTCATACAAAGAGCTCCGGATGAGCGGCACTCATCTCTGACTCAAGTTCCCAGGTGGTTTCCTCATTGCCACGTCGTTCCCATACCACCTTGACGAACTGACTAGCGCAGTTCCGTAGCGCCCTTTGTTCGCTCCCGATCATTCTGATCGGCTTCTCCACATACGTCACGTCGCTTTGTACATCGACGTCTTGTACGTTCAACACCTGTGAAGGATCAGGGTTATACTTCCTCAATATGGACACATGAAACACATCATGTAAAGAGGATAACTGTGGAGGAGGCACCAACTGATAAGCTACTTCCCCCACCCACTTCAAGATTGGAAATGGCCCCACAAACCTAGGTGACAGTTTTCCCTTGTTCCCGAATCTCATGTGTCCTTTCCGTGGTGAGACTTTCAGAAACACTAAATCTCCCACCTCAAACTTGAGGACCCTCCTCCTCTTGTCCGCATAACTCTTCTGACGATTCTGTGCAGTGAGTAGATGTTACCGTATCAATTTGATCTGCGTTGTGGTCTCTACAACCAATTTCGGTCCAATTAGCGCAGGCTCCCCGGCCTCTGTCCAACACACTGGCGATCTACACGGCCTACCATACAAGGCCTCAAATGGAGTCATCTGGAGGCTTGCTTGGTAATTGTTATTGTAAAAAAAAAACTCCACCAGTGGTAAGTGATCCTCCCATCCACCCTTGAAATCCAACATACCTGCCCTCAGCATATCCTCCAATATCTGTATTGTCCTCTCCGACTGTCCATCAGTCTGTGGGTGGAATGCTGTGCTGGTCAACACGTCTCCATATCCGACTGCACGCTCTGCCATACTCTGCTAGTGAATCGGCCATCTCTGTCGAACACAATAGTCCGGGGTACACCATGTAGTCTGATAATACTTCAGATGTACCGTCGACCCATATTGCATCGTTGCCCCTTGATGACCTTAGTAGCCCTGTTACAAAGTCCATGGCTACATGCTCCCATTTCCACTCCGGCACTGGTAAGGGTTTGAGTAAACCCGGTGGCTTCCGATGTTCCGCCTTAACCTGCCGATAGTTATTGCAGTGAGCACAAACTCGGCCACATCTCTCTTGAGTCCATGCCACCAATAGTGCCTCTTAAGATCATGGCACATCTTGGCACTGTCCGGATGGGTAGAGAGCTTGGTTTGGTGTGCCTCAACCAACAACTCCCTTCCGCAGCTCTCCGTCCTACCTCGGAACACAAGACCCTATCCCGATCGTAACTCTCATTCCGATACTACCTCGCCTGTAGATGTCTTGGTCCAGATCTCCTCCATTTCTGGGTCTATTCATTGTTCCCGTTCAATTGTGCTAAGTACCTCTTAATTACATCAACATCACTCACATCAATCTACGAGTTTCATTCTTGCAGAAATTACTTTGTCCCATGCTATCTCTTTCTCTCATGAACCCATTTGCGATCTTATGTAGATTATCCTCTGTTGATTCCATTTCAACTAGGTTTCTAGCTACACTCCCCTGAAACTCTATCGGCTAACTACAGAGTCAGCTAGCTAGACTAACTCGGTAGTCGCCCATAGCTTCCCATTCGAGTTTCACTAGACTTTTATCTTTCCCATTAAACACACCTCCAAAACTTAGCACCTCTTCAATTGCACATAAGTCACTATGTGACTAACCCTTTTGTTCATAATTTCTACGATACCAACCCCCGGCATCAATCCAAACCACCATGGGAACCCTCATCCATGGTTAGTGACCACCCATGAATATAACCCTCCTATGGGTATAATCCATTCATGGGCATACTAATACCTTCGTAGGACAATTCTGTCTATCATAAGACTCATGGGTCAACTTATGGAACCAAACTGTATTTATCGGGGACTCGACATACCCACCAATGGTCGTCATTGTCTATCAACAGGAAATAATACAGTAAGTGTAGTGAACATTTATTGTACTAAAGTACTAATAACATACGTGAAGGCAGTAGGTGAGAGAGTAGAATGTTCTCAAATTAAATAATGCATAAACATATGAATTACAAACTACTGCCATACCTTGAACCACCGAATGATACATTGTCTCTGGAGAAGAAATCGTAGCATTCAGCTGTCCCGACTCTGTCGGAATAGGTGTCCTTCCTGTCGGGTCATGTGCTCTAGGCCCCTGTGGCTGAGTTGAACGAGTTAGACAACGGCGAGGACCTCTGAAGTGCGCAGATTTATAGTTCTGAGGACACTCTCTTTTGAAATGGCCCTGCTGACCACACTGGAAATAGGAACTTCCAGGAGAGGCTGACTGACGAGAACCTCTAAAGTGCCAAGATTTATCGTTCTGTGGGCACTCTCTTTTGAAATGCCCCTATCGACCACACTGGAAACAGGAACTTCCAGTAGAGGCTGAAGGTCTCCAAAAGTTGGGTCTGAATCTCTTGTGAGGACGAAAGGTATTTACCCCACTCTGATCTCTTCGGTCCTGTGTTTCATTTCCGTTCAAGAGTTGTTGTAAAACATAAGTGACTAGAGCTTGCACTACGTTTTGTAGTTCGGGTGTTATCACTGAAACATTCATGCTATTCTGTGCTTCCTCCTGATGAGGTTGTTGTACATCTTCTTCCGAATGAGGCTGTTGTACCTCTTCTTCTTCCACACATGGGTCTTGTCGGTTTCTTCTCTTTGGAGCCATTTTCCTAAGTCATAAACAAAAACATTTATTGGCTTAGTTCCTTCATAAACTCGTAAGTTGCATACCTTCTTAAAAAAAAAATCATTCAAACTTCCATCATAATACAAAGGTTGGTAGGGTTAAATTAAACCTTCAAATAACAAAATGCACCCACAACCCTTACAAGATAACCCTCTTTGAATGACCTTTCTTACTACTCCCCAGCCTAGTCTTCCGTAGATGACCCCGTATCATCCTCAAACATAGAGGAACTGTCAGGGCACGACACCGACATGTGACCCAGTACTCCACATGTCAAACAAAGTATTATCCCTAGTCCTCCAGTATAAGGACAGTTCATCCCTTCTTTCCCGTGTCCATGTAGCCCACAAACCGGGCATACCACTTCAAAAGGGTAGGGACAGTATGTGCAGTTGTGCCCAACCTGGTTGTACAACTCGTACCTATAATCGGGTCCTATTTCCCCTACCGACTCTCTTACCATCGGAAAGTCTTCCACATTCTCTTCAGGAAGAGATGCAAAATCCTTTTCATCTTCCTCGGGAGGTCCCTCCTGAAAGTCCAGGCTAACTGCTTATGCTAAAAGCAGGCACCAAATCCATGGGACAGCTAGGGGTTCCCTTATCCCACGGTTCCATGTACTCCCCGTCATTTGACATATCTGTATCACAGAACATAACTAGAATACAAAAATCATCGGCAACAATTTCCAATACAACCAATCTAGTCTTTTGGGAAATTTCCTATACATAACACAATGTATTTTGGGGGAAAATTTTCCAAATTGGCACACTCAGTTTTGGGAATAACATTCCTAAGTACCAAGGTTTGTTCCATTTAGTGAGATCGGGGAAATTTTCCTACGTTTGATAAATCCATCATTGTTTTTTTTTTTTTTTTTTGGGGGGGGGGGGGGGGGGGGGGGGAAGTTGCCAAATAAGCACACTTGGTTTTCCTTTGTTTCTGGTGGGAGAATCTCTAAACTCCTACTTTTTGTTGTTCAATTTGAGAATACCGGGGAAAGTACATCCTACTTTGCTATGTTTGATAAATTTAACACTGTCTCATCAATTTGGGGGGAAAATTGCTAAGTGAGTACACCTTGTTTGGGGGGAAGTTTCCTAAGTATCAGAATACCGTGTTCTCATTTTCGGGGAAATATGCCCTATCTTGCTATGTTTTATAGATCTAACTTAGGATGAATCTTTCTTCCCTTGCTATGACTCCTTTTCGTCAGACATTGTTCTCAGATTGAATACTTCAGTTTGAGTCAATCGAAGTAAATTAACCCGGCCCCTGTGCAGAGGACTCCGAAAAGTCGGTCAGTTGGGATTCGTAGCTGCCAGTGAGACATGCAACCGTCTTAATCTTACTTCAAGAGATTCATTCTTTTGAGTTCGCTCTGATACCAACTGTAACGCCAGCCCTTTTCATCCAAATATCAGAGTCAATTTTTTTTTTAAAAAAAGTGACAAAGGGCGCGGACGTCACGACGCGAGTTAAGTCCGAGCTTCTAAAGCCCGGCCCTTAACTGGCCAACCCTATGGGTGCGTGGAACGGAGTCCACAGAGAATAGTTCACCCGTAGAAGAAAACTCACGAAAAGTTAAATTAAATGCGGAAAGACATTACAGACTATCCTACCAATTTTTCTTTCTAGATAGCAGGGAAGATTTCATCATTTAATTACCAAAATACCATAACATCATATGTCTACCACAAAATCCAAAACATAGCAATAAGTCTAAAATATTACATTCCGACAAGCTAAGCTATCAAATACATTTCCAAATTAAACTTGAATAAACTAAATAGTCTGTCTCCCCAAGCTCCTAAGCTTGGCTCCCATCTCGTCCTTCTGCTCCGGCATTTCCTGCGTCACCAGCTAGGGTAGAAGTAGGGCGTTAGACCACGCGCCCAGTAGGACTCCGAGTAGGGCTAGCACATGGATTAGTGATAACAAAGCATATAGATAATATTATAACGAAAAACCATAACATGAGTGCTATGCCATGGGTGTCTGTGTTATGAACCCCACCCATCATCCATACCATCATGCTGTCATATTCCCCTTGACGGCAAAACCTCATCAAGATATAAACAATCACAAATCATCCCTCTGGACGGAAAAACCTCGCCCAGGTATAAACAATCAGAAATCATCCCCCTGGATGGCAAAACCTCGTCCAGGTATAAACAATCACGCATCCCCCTTGATGGAAGAGCCATCATCAAGGTATCATAATTACATACAACATCCATGATAAATCAAACACATCAAAATGTCTCCATGTCTGTTATCGGTCGCCCCGACAGAGCATGGACTCCGGTTTCATTTCATCCTTCCCCTGTCATATCCCTCCCATGCCATGCATGAGATGTAGGTGCCATATGCCATGTAATGAATATAACAACAAACCATGACATTTAAAAATCCCATCAATAAAACAAATAACTTGATTATCAAAAGTAGATCAAGCAAAGCCTCAATAAACACATCATAGTTTTAAAACCCATTTTAAACCAATCATAAGATTACCAGAATAAATCAAGTAAAAACTCCAACTTAATACATAATTCAAAAACCAATCTTAAAACAAACCATATAATTTCCAAAATAACTCAAAGAAACAATCACTCAATCCATGGCTTACAAAAAGGTTTGAATCCTACTGAATACCGACTCGCGTCCTTTTACGGTTTCGTCCGATAATCCGGCTACCGACACGCGTACTGCTCGCGATATGCAATACCCTATTACATACACATAATCAGTCCACATTTTAACTATTTCTAAGTCCATTCACATTTCCAAGTCCATATGAAAAACCGGTCACTATTTAGGTTTTGTGGGTCCCATTTCATCTACTAAAACTTTTAATCCCATAAGTCTTAAAAATTGGCCACCTTAGGCTTTATCAATCACTTATAAGGTTATTACATTAAAGCCCCTAAGTCCATGATCAATCTCCATGGAATTCTTGAATTTGGCCATTAATTACGGTCTTGCCACTACCTCATTTTCCATGACTAATCACTCATTTATCCATGCATGATTAAATCCCTAATTGATCATAAACTTAGATCCCTAACTTAGGTCCATTAATGACCCATTGAACCATGTCATAACATCATTAAAAATTAGCCTTTTTATTAACCTAACCCTTATTTCATTTAAACCCATACAAAACCCCACATTTAACCCTTTAGATGGGTAATGGACCATAAATACCTCATTCATCAACTCTTCCCATGGGATTTACTTCATACATTTAAACTACAATGAGTCCATTACCCATTCATACCCTTTGGAAACCATAAACATCACTCATCCTCCAATTTAACCCATCAAAATGGATCACAATTGGGCCATGGGTTCGGCCATACACCATGGCCAAACCCATGGTGTCCTTTCCCCATTTTTTTTCTTGGGTCCATTGTTACATTTTAGATCCACTAATAGTCCTTTCTTGAGGTCCTTTCTTGAGGGGTTTAAATTATGCATCTAAACCATATTCTCTCATTGAATTCATTGCTCCAAAATACCTACATTCACCAAAATATTAAATCCATTAATCTTCCCATTTTCCATGGCTTCAAACCTTAAAACCCTAATTTATTTCATTAGCTACAAACCCTAACTAATTAAATCAATTAGCTAATCACCAACCATGGGTTTCGCCCATACTACATGGCCGAACCCTATGGCCCATGATTTTTCTTTCAATCACATAATTTCATACTAAATGAACTAAATTACCAAATGTACTTAATCCACTTATTTTCTTTTCTTACCCTAACCCTAATTTACCCATTTAGGGTTTCCTCCACCTTCCATTTTCTCAAAACCCTAAAAAAAAACATACATTACTTACCATGGGGTTCGGCCATGCCACATGGCCGAACCCTATGGCTCTTAACTCCAAAAAAATGCATGTACCTCTATGTTTAATCACATTAACCATATAATGTCCATAATCCCTTTTTATTTTTCTTAACCCTAATTTTTCCCCATTAGGGTTTTTGCCCACTTTCCATTCCTTCCATTTGATGGATTTAAAATCCATGGCATAAACTTATGCAACCTACCATTAATTTTACAAAACCTAAATCCCAATTCTTAAACCATAAAAAATCCAAAATTTCTTGTTTAAGAAATACTCACGATCCCTCGTCTCCTCTGATTTCCGCCAGTGCCGTCAGTCTCCTTAGCCTCCTCTCTCCTTCCTCTTTATCTTTGATAGGCCAAGACACTTGATCAATGGTGACAACCCCCAACCTTAGGATCGGCCAAGGTAGGGTTTAAATTGAGAGAGGGAAAAGGATGGAGATGGGAAAAATGTCTCAAGATCTTTACTTTGAGGTGGTGGTCCAACCTTTTCTTCCTCTCCTTGGGCTCTTCTCTTTTCTTTCTTAATTTTCTTCTCTTCTTTTCCTTGCTAATGTGGGACGGCAATGGAAGAATGGGAGAGATGGGGGAGAGAGCGTTGAGGGTAAAATGAAAAGGATAAGGTGTAAACCATCTTTATCTCTTTGGTTATTTAACCTTCACTTTACATTAACTCTCTCCAACCGCCCACAAGATATTTATGTTGCTTTATGGCTTATGACTCCACCCCCCCTAAGTCCCAACGTGTTGTATATTTGAGTTTGAATTGAGGTACCTTGGTCTTCACCTTTTGACCCCACTTTGACCACCTCATTTGGATAATTTTTTAATCATTTAATATTTAGATATTTTGGTTACTTTAATTCCCATTTACCTAAGTTACCTTATACATCCACCCATGGTTGACCAATTCAACCATGGTGGCCGGCCCCACCAATCCTTGGGTCCACACGCCACCTCACTTGATGAGGTGGAGGTGGGTCCCACTTGGCCACATCACTTTGGTTTAATTCCAAATAACTTAGGTGATTTAAATTTCATTCCATTCATTCTAAATGGATCACCATTGGGCCCATGGCCCAATTACATTTTCATCTTACCCATTTACCTTAGAGCTTAACCATCTTGACCCATTGGGTCCCAAATGGGTATTTGACCCAATTTGACCATTCTTGACCCATTTAACCCTCATTGCCCCTTTAAATGAATTTAAATCAACTCCATAATCCATTGGGCCATACTTGGGCCTTTGCCCAAACTTTGGCCCATTTACCATCTAGTCCACAAATTTTCTAATTTCCATCACTAAAATAAATAATATCTACATTTATATTAATTTAAAAATTCCGAGCCATTATATTGATAAATCTCGACACTGTGCAGTTTCCGCATCTTCGGAACATTCCGAGGTAAGTTCTTTCATTTCTCGGATGTTCCAAGGTTATACTGAGTTCCACTGCATTTTCTGCATCTTCGGAAGTTCCGAAGAAAGTCCCTTCTACTTCGGACGTTCCGAGGTTGTAAGGCAGCACCAGCATCTTCGGATGTTCAAGAGGAGGACTTTGACACTTCTGAATAATTCCCACTTCGGAAGGTCCGAGTCTGTTAAACGGATCTTCCGAGACACGCAAGATTCCAAAAAAAATATTTTGATTTGAAGTTTTATTTTCATTTTTGAGCCTTACAGAGGTGTCCATTTGATCAGAGAAACTTTCCTAAAACACTAAGGGGAATATGGAGATGATCTTAATTTGAGGTTTTAAAGTATCCAAAATCATGCAATTTAAATATTTTAACAATGACCACTCTCAAGCATGATTCGCACATACCATGTTGCAAGAAACACTATATCAATGATTTTCAATACAATCAAGGAACATGAACATATTTGGTTAATCAATTACTACCAAGATGTCCATTCCAAATGATTTAAATTCAAGACTTGGAGATGGAGATAGTGAAATCAACAATGATCCATCAATTTGTGTTCATATCACTATGAGGTAGTAGGATTAAACCAAACAATCAACAATCAATTCTTTTGAACTTTTGATGAGATCAAGTCCATGCATTTGTGACTCCACAAGTATGATGAACATCATAGCCAGGAAAGATGTCATCATTGCATTAAGAGTTAAGAATTTGATACCAATTCTTTTGAACTTTTGATGAGATCAAGTCCATGCATTTGTGACTCCACAAGTATGATGTACATCATAGCCAGGAAAGATGTCATCATTGCATTAAGAGTTAAGAATTTGATACCAAAGCATATAAATTACTCAAACTTGCCAACGACAGTGGTGAACCAATAATCATAATGCTAGGCAAAGTATTCTACTTAGGTCCAATGATATTACTATTTGCTCCAATTTTGGACTATAGTAGAACAAGGTTGACACACACACATGATCAACATGATATAGGCATGAAAAGCTTGGATGAAACAAGACAATCAAATGGTATTTCATACATGATCAAATCTAATTTGGATATGCAAGATGGAATCATATAAATTCAACAAAAGTTCACACCCAAGATCATAACCCAAACTAATCCACACTCCAAGCCTTGGGTAACCATATGGCTTTTGGAAAAGGACTTTGCAGTCCACCGGTGTCAAACACATGAACATTTGATTTTCTCTTTTTGGTGTTCTTATTCAATTGACAAAATCTTGTGAATTCATTTTGTAATGCCCTGCCCTCTTTTAGAAATCAGAGTCTAATTTTTTTTTTTAAATAATAATAAAACATAAAAAGAGAGCGGGCGGCGTCACGACGCGAGTTAAGTTCAGACTACTCAAGTCTGAACCTTAACTGGCCACCCATGTGTACATGGACTAGACCATGATAATAAATCACACATGGTACTAACAACAACTTGCGGAATAAACTAGACTACTGCGGAAATAATATGAAAAGATAGCAAGTAAAAGTCCCAAATGATACTTAAGATAAACAACCATCCATCGTCAATAGTCTAATCAAACCATAGATGATGACTGAGGTTCTACAGTGTTGCAATTATGAGTTACGTCCTCCTTAGGCGATGAGAGTCCCGCCAGGAGGACTAATATGTGATATGAGTCAACTCAATGATGAAGAGATGGAAGTGTATTATGATTTACCTTGACGGTGCAAGGCACGTCAAGTGATGGCTATGAATGTACATGATGGGAGAGACTCATTGTATGTGCATACTTCATAGCATTGTTTTACCTGTTTTTGATGATCATGTACTATGATATATATGCATGTTTTATATGCTAATCATGTGGTAGCCTTGATCGGGAACCTACTGGGAGCGTTGATCTAACGCCCTAATTCTATCCTCAGAGGAGAATTCAGGTACAAGGAAAGGGAAAGAGAAGGTCGATGATCGGGAGGGGAACCAAGCCTAAGTGCTTGAATGATGAACATGATTACTTATCTATTGTCATTTGAATTATATTTTGATGGACATGTAATAAGTTAATACTTGCTATGGTTTGATTAGACTATTAACTATGGATGGTTGTTTATCTTAATTATCAATTGGGACTGTTACTTGCTATCTTTTCATATTATTTCCGCAGTTAATCTAGTTTATTCCGCATGTTGTTGTTAGTTCCATGTGTGATTTATTATCATGGTCTGGTCCATGTACACATGGGTGGCCAGTTAAGGTCCAGACTTGAGTAGTCTAAACTTAACTCGCATCGTGACCCCGCCCGCTCTCTTTCGATGTTTTATTATTATTATTTAAAAAAAAAAAATTAGACTCTGATTTCTCGGAGAGGGCGGGGCATTACACATTTAAAGCTTCAATCAATTTATGAGTTAAGGCATGATTTAAATTTCCATTTAAGTTTTTATGCCTTTGTTCATGATTTTGAATTCTTGGTGCATAATTCCATTGATTTTTATTTCTCTTAACCCTTTTCACATTTTCTTTGTGAGCATTTTGCTTTCAATTTTGCATCTTAATTTGATTTGCATTTTTGTTTTTATTTTCTTTTCTTACTTTGCATTCAAACATGAGATGCCCAGATTGTCCACAATGAAAGTATTTTATGATTTTCATTGGAGGAATTGAGGGTGACTTACCCTTAATAAAGATAGTTTGGTTCTTGGGTCCTTTATCATTTTTCCTATCATGTCCAAGACCCGTTTTGTCTCCAAATGGTTTGCTTAGTTTTAGAAGGTTTTCATGCTTCTCTTCTCCACTTGTGAACTTCATCTCAAAATTTTCTTTATATCTCTTTAAGTCATTAACTTCTTTTGCCAATCTTTGATTTTCAATTTCTAGATTTGATTGTGATTTAGGAACATTAGCTTTAGCATCATTAAGTTGATTTTTAATTTTAGCATTTTCTTCTTCTTCACCACTTAGCACAATTTTCAACTCTTTGTAATTTCCTTTTAATGAATGAAGTTCATGCTTCAATTTTCTTATATCATTTTCGAAGATTTCCTTTTTCATTTATTTCCACTTTTAAGCATTCTTCAACTTTCAAACACTCTTCTTGAATAGCTTTTGGATTAACTTGATTTGCCAATGTTAGATCTTTTAGAATGTTTTCTTTTTCCAACTTTCCTTGATTTAGCTCTTTTGTTAGTTTTATATTTTATTTACCAACTTTCTTAAGTTGCTTGTACATTTCATTTAATGACTCATTTAATTCTTCTATGGTAGGTATATTATCTTCTACATCTTCTTCATTAGTTTGTTCTTGTTGAGGTTCAAGTGTTTGAATAGGTTCTAGACAATACACTACTTCTAAGGCCTCTTCTTTCCTAGGTTTTTCATAAGTTTTCTCCAACATGTCCCATGCTTCCTTTGCGGTTTCACAAGATATGATATTCTCTAAGATATTTGGTGAAACGGCACAAAGTATCGCATTGAGGGCATTAGCATTTGCCGAATACATGCTCTTTTCAATATCATTGTATGAGAAGTAAATCTTAGAAGGTTTAGTCCATCCACATAAAATTATTTCCCATAGATCTCCATCCATTATCATTAAATGCATTTTCATTTTGGCTTTCCAAATAACATAGTTAGAGCCATCAAGTATTGGAGGACACATCTCTAACGCCCCGCCCTCTGCGAGAAATCAGAGCCTAATTTTTTTTTTTTAATAATAATAACAAAACATCGAAAGAGAGCGGGCGGCGTCACGACGCGAGTTAAATTTAGACTACTCAAGTCTGAACCTTAACTGGCCACCCATGTGTACATGGACTAGGCCATGATAATAAGTCACACATGGAACTAACAACAACATGCGGAATAAACTAGATTAACTGCGGAAATAATATGAAAAGATAGTAAGTAACAGTCTCAAACGATAATTAAGATAAACATCCATCCATAGTTAATAGTTTAATCAAACCATAACAAGTATTAACTTATTACATGTCCATCAAAATATAATTCAAATGATGGTAGATAAATAATCCTGTTCATCATTCAAGCACTTAAGCTTGGCTCCCCTCCCGGTCATCGACCTTCTTTTTCCTTTTCCTTGTACCTGCGTTCTCCTCTGAAGATAGAATTAGGGCGTTAGATCAACGTGCCCAGTATGTTCCCGAATCAGGGCTACCACATGTTAGCATATAAAACATGCATATATATATCATATTACATGATCATCAAAAACAGGTAAAACAATGCTATGAAGTATGCACATGCAATGAGTCTCTCCCATCATGTACATTCATAGCCATCACTTGACGTGCCTCACACCGTCAAGGTAAATCACAATACACTTCCATCTCTTCATCATTGAGTTGACTCATATCACATATTAGTCCTCCTGGAGGGACTCTCATCGCCTAAGGAGACCATTGTGACTATGATCATCATGTTACTCCTCCCGGCGGGACTCTCATCGCCTAAGGAGGACGTAACTCATAATTGCAACACTGTAGAACCTCAGTTATCATTCCATGTCCATGCATGTGATGCCAATGCTTTGTATGCCATTTGTAAATGCATAATTCATCATTCAAAATATGGTAAGTAATAGTATGTCAATAACTCATAAAACCCTTCATGAAAACAGGTGTAAATGTGGTTACAAGTAGGTAGGAAACCTACTGAAGATTCACTTCAGTAATTGATCTTTCTTTAGCGTCACCCGGTCACGACTCGCACGTCGTCAACTTCCGGTACCTTGTCCATATAACAGTCAGTAAATAAAACTATCATTTACTTGTTCATTCACATTTAGGACCCAACCACATCTTGTACTACAAAAATACCTTGGTAGGGTTCGGCCATACTACCCTATTCTCTCTGAACTCACTGATTTACAGTCCCATTGACTTCCATTTTGACTCACCCAACTCACATGTCCAACTCACATGTCCAACTCACCTCATTAATTGACAATCATTTAATGAATTTGAGTCAACTCATTTTTAATTCAAATTAAATAAAATCAGTTCCACTTAACCTGATTTAGCTCACCATTGAACTCATTTGTGGGCCCACACGGTCGGCTGTGGTCAACTAAGTCAACCCGACCCGTTGGGCCCCCCTTTAGCTCCTTGACCCGTTTTTGACTCCATGACCCAATTATGGGTATTTTGGTCATTTTGTAATTGGTTTTCACATGTGCATCAGGCCTACCCATTTTTACTCCACTTGATTTCCCATCAAATTAGCATAACCCCTTTTAATTTAAGTTCACACAACGGTCAAATAATCCATTAAGACCCGTTGGGTCCCATTTGGGCCCTTTGACCCATTTAACCATTTTTTACCCAATTGATGTATAATACCCATCCAATCAAACTTGACATTCATAATGTGCTCATATGATCTTAATTTGAGCAATGGACCCCACCATTTCCTCACTTAACATCACAAAATAATTAATTTAACACATCAGGGGCATTTTCGTAATTATCCACTTCATTGAGAAATTACCCATCCAATCAAACTTGACATTCATAATGTGCTCATATGATCTTAATTTGAGCAATGGGCCCCACCATTTCCTTACTTAACATCACAAAATAATTAATTTAACACATCAGGGGCATTTTCGTAATTATCCACTTCATTGAGAAATTGGGGTGTTACAGTATAACCCTCTTTTTAAATTTTCATCCCGAAAATCGAGCGAAGTAGGGTTCTCAAAATAAATTACATAAATAATTCGAGGTGAGCTGTTCTCATCTCCGATTCAAGTTCCCATGTGGCCTCTTCATCACCATGACGGTCCCATACCACTTTTACGAACTGAATCGCTCTGTTTCGCAACACCCTTTGTTCGGTCTCCACTATCTTGACCGGCTTCTCGACGTACGTCACGTCGCTTTGTACTTCAATATCCTGAACATTCAAAACATGGGACGGATCCGGATTATACTTTCTTAGCATTGACACATGAAACACATTATGTAGAGCTGCTAACTACGAAGGAAGAGCTAACTGGTAAGCTACATCCCCCATCCTTCTTGTGATGGAAAATGGTCCCACATATCTTGGCGACAGTTTTCCTTTCTTGCCAAACCTCATGTGTCCTTTCCGTGGCGAGACCTTTAAAAATACCATGTCTCCCACTTCAAATTCCAGAAACCGTCTCCTTTTATCAGCATAACTCTTCTGTTGACTCTGTGCAGTCAATAAGTGTTGACGTATCAACTTAATTTGTGCGGTAGTCTCTGCGACTAGTTCCGGTCCGATCAAGGCAGGCTCTCCAGCCTATGTCCAACATACTGGCGACCTATACGGTCTACCATATAATGCCTCGTATGGAGCCATCTGAAGGCTTGCCTGATAGCTGTTATTATACGAGAACTCCACCAGTGGTAAGTGATCCTCCCATCCTCCTTTGAAATCTAACATACATGCTCTCAGCATGTCTTCCAAAGTCTGTATTGTCCTTTCTGACTGTCCATCAGTCTGTGGATGGAAAGCGGTGCTAGTCAATAAGTCCGTCCCCATGGCTGACTGCATACTTTGCCATACTTTGCCGGTAAAACGGCCATCTCTGTCCGATACTATCGTTCGAAGAATGCCATGTAGCCGAATGATCTCTTTAATATACCGCTGACCCAACGTCTCAGATGAATCTGTCATCTTGATAGGAATGAAATGTGCGGACTTGGTTAGCCGGTCTACTACGACCCATATGGCGTCATTGCCCTTTGAAGACCTCGGCAACCCCGATACAAAGTCCATGGAAATGTGTTCCCATTTCCATTCTGGCACTGCTAAGGGTTTGAGTAACCCTAGTGGCTTTTGGTGTTCAGTCTTAACTTGCTGACAAGTTAGACAATGTGCCACGAATTCCGCCACATCTTTTTTTATTCCATGCCACCAATAATGCCTCTTTAAATCATGGTACATTTTGGTGCTGGCCGGATGGATAAAGAGCTTGGATTGATGTGCCTCAATCAGTAGCTCTTTCATGCAACTCTTTGGTACATATGTTCTTCCCCGGAATAAAAGACCTTGCCCCGGTCGTAATTCCCATTCCGGTATGTCGACGCCAGTGGACATCTTGGCCCATATGTCCTCCACTTCCGGATCCATATGTTGTTCTTGTTCAATCTTGGTAACTATGTTGGATTGGATAACCAGATTATATATGGTCCCACAGTTGTTATAGTAGAGTTTAAACTCTCGGATGGTATTCAACATCTCCCATTCCGATCTGATCAAACATGCCACGGATGCGTGTGGTATACGGCTGAGGGCATCCGCTACCTTGTTTGCCTTACCTGGATGATATCTAAGCGCAAACTCATAATCCGCCAGATACTCCATCCATCTTCGATGCCTGAGGTTGAGCTCCTTCTGATTAAAAAGATATTTTAAGCTCTTATGATCAGAAAATACCTCAAATTTCTCATCGTAGAGGTAGTGTCTCCAACTCTTGAGGGCGAAAACCACTGCAGCTAATTCCAAATCATGTGTGGGGTAAAGATGTTCATGTATTTTTAACTGCCTTGAACCATACGCCACCACACAATTACTCTGACTGAGTGTACAACCCAGTCCTTCTCCCGAGGCATCGCAATATACCTCGTAACACTTGCCACTTACCGGCAAAACTAAAATAGGGGCAGTGGTAAGTGTTGTCTTCAGCTCCTCAAACCTTTGATTACATAGATCTGTCCACTCGTACTTGACTCCCTTCTGAGTGAGTTGAGTCAATGGAGATGCAATTTTGGAAAAATCCAGGATAAATCTTCTATAATAACCAGCCAATCCCAAGAAGCTACGAATTTCAGTTACATTCTTGGGCGCTTTCCAATCTTTCACTGCTGCCACCTTAATCGGATCCACGGCTATACCTCCCTCAGATATAACATGTCCCAAGAAATTGACCTCGGATAGCCAGAATTCACATTTACTGGCCTTGGCATATAGCTTATTCTGCCTCAAAATATTCAAAACTATCCGTAAGTGCTCTGCATGTTCTTCCTGACTCTTAGAATATATCAGAATATCGTCAATGAATACGATTACAAATTGATCCAAATAGGGACGGAAGATTCTATTCATCAAATCCATGAACGCCGCCGGCGCATTTGTGAGTCCAAATGGCATGACTACAAACTCGTATAGTCCATACCACGTCCGGAAGGCCGTCTTCTCTATATCTTCCTCCCTAACCTGTATTTGATGATAACCAGACATTAAATCAATCTTTGAAAAATGGTTGGAATCCTTCAATTGATCGAATAAATCATCGATCCTAGGTAGAGGGTACTTGTTCCGGACTGTTAGCTGATTCAGCTTCCGGTAGTCCACGCACATCCGAAGTGAACCATCCTTCTTCTTCACAAATAGGACTGGTGCTCCCCATGATGATGTACTATTCTGGATGCAACCCAGCCTAAGCAGTTCGTCAATCTACTTCTTTAGCTCCGACATCTCTGCTGGTGCCATCCGATAGTGTGGTAACGACACTGGTGCTGTGCCAGGGTACAATTTGATCTTGAAGTTGATCTCCCTCATAGGTGGTAAACCAGGGAGTTCCTTTGGAAATACATCCGTAAATTCTTGTACAATTGCCGGAAGTTCAGTAACTGGAGCTTTATTTATGGTGATATTATTCAATACCACGTGGTTTAACCCTTCCTACAATCCACTTTGTTTATCTGCACGAACTACGTATTGCTTGCCCTCGGGTGACTTAAATGTCACTCTTCGACGATAACAGTCGATGTTGGCATGAAACTTAGCCAACCAATCCATACCGAATATAATATCATATTCAGACATGTCCAGCACTAGGTAATTAAACTCAAATCTGAATCCAGCTAATTCAGTGTTAATCGCCGTACATATAAGTCCCAATGCCGAATCTCCGACAGGGGATACAATAGTAAGTGTTGTGGCTAATCTTTGAACTAATGTACCAGTAGCAGTAATAAACGATGCAGCTACGAAGGAGTGTGATGCTCCAGAATCAAATAGTGCATATGCATACGAACTACTCACTACCGCCATACCTTGTATTACGGCATGGTCCTCTTCCTCTGGAGAAGTTAGAGTAAATAATCGTCGCGATCCAGCAGGGTTAGACCCTCGACCTCCCCGACTTCGCATTCTGCTTCCTCTAGAGTTTGCCGGTCTAGCTGGCGGACGAAATGATCCTCTGGAGTATGACAGCCTGTTGAGTTTTGGGCAGTCCTTTTTGTAGTGACCTGGTTGATCACAGTGAAAACAGGTGTTCACTCCTCGAGAAAGCTTGAGTGATTGCTACAGATTGAGTGGGCTGGTTGGGACGAAAGCCCCCACTAGATCCAACAGACGGCGAGGGTCTGCTGAAGTTCGACCTGAACCTCTTGTTGGGTTGGTACGCACCCCTCCCACTCGGAGCTCGGCGGTTGTCCACTTTTGCAAATTCCGCCATTTCTTGTTCCACAATGGTTGCCCTGCTGACCACTTCCACCAGCGTGGCTGCTTTGAACACGGTTACCCTGGCCCTTATGTTTGGCCGTAACCAACGCTCGAACTTGCGAGCCCTCCGATATTCCGTGTCCACCACATAAAATGCATAGATTGACAGGCTGAGGAATTCTTGGTGATACTCAGCCACTGTCATTGAGCCTTGCACTAATGTCATAAAGGCCTGAATCTGTCGTTCCCTCTCTTCCTCCGGGAAATAGCGCTCTAAGAATGTCGCTAAGAATTGCTCCCAGGTCATAGCAATTCTTTCTCTTCTTGGCACAAGTGCCTATTGTTTCTCCACTACTTTCCACCATAGCAGCGTCATCTATCAGCTGTGACGTGGCCAATAGGATTTTGTGAGCATGACTCTTGATATTCAAAAGAGTCAGTATGTGAGAAATCTTCTCCAACCAGTTCTCGGCTCCGCAGGCCCTTCTCTGCTCTTGAAGTAAGGTGGGCGCTGTTGTTGAAAATCTCTGACCATATTACGGTCATTATTTTCACTCGTGCTTCCCCCTCCGTTCATATGTTGTTGGAGGACAGATGTTACTATAGCTTGCACCAAGCTGTGCAGTTCAGGAGGCACATAGGGTACAGTCAGGTTGCTGTTCTCTTCCTCCTCTCGTCGATATGACGAGTCATATTCCTCCTCCTCATCCTGTTGATACATAGGGTCACTCTCCTCCTCTTCTCGCCGAGAATGATGAGACTCTTCCTCATTACGAGATCGTTCATGAACTGATCTCTCTTCGTCATGAACGGACCGCTCTTCGTCATGTACCAATGGCACCTTCTCATGTACCACCTTCTTGTGTTGAGGTACCACCTTCCCTTGTGGTGTGATTATTAACACCTCATCCTCCTTTTTACTGTCTTGTCGGGTCCTTCTCTTTGATGCCCCCTCACCTATTCCAATTTGCAAAACTTTTTCCTTTCCCTTCGGATTCTTTATAACCTTTTTCTGTGGCGCCATTTATTCCTAATTCATCGAAACATCATAGATTTAGTTTCCATTAACAATATGCATCAAATGCTATAAATCCTCATAAAATCATAAAATCACATATTTTATATAAATTCAAACTTCATCTTTGTACAAAGGTGGGTAGGGTGAAACAAAACCCTATATATAAAAAAAATATATATGCACCCTTACAATATAACCCTCTTTTTAATGTTCCTTCATACTACTTCCTAGCCTAGTCTTCCGTAGAAGATTGCGCATCATCAGCGAACTTGAAACGGTTATCAGGACACGTCATCGCCGTGTGCCCCAATACTTCACATGTCGTGCAGGGTATTAATCCAGGTCCTCCAATATAAGGACAATTAGTCCTCGCCTCTCCATGCTCATGTAGTCCACAGGACGGGCAGACAATGCCCAGCGGGTGAGGACAATACCGACAGTTGTGCCCATCTTGATTGCACAACTCACACGTGTCATAGGGATCTATCTCCCCAAGCGATTCCAATATAATAGGAACACCTGCAATAGAATCCTCCAGAAAAGGTGCTAGATCCTCTTCTTCTTCCTCAGGAGGTTCCACCATCCCAAGAATGTCATCCATCAATTCCTCTGGACTAGGTGCTAAGTCCATATCTTTGTACCTCTATATCTTGTACATTCAATACATGTGAGGGATCGGGATTGTACTTCCTCAACATTGATATATGAAACACATCATGTAGAGATGCCAATTGTGAAGGAAGTGCCAACTGATAAGCTACATCCCCCATCCTTCTTATGATTGAAAACTGTCCCACATATCTTGGTGACAGCTTTCCCTTCTTTCCAAATTTCATGTGTCCCTTTCGTGGCGAGACTTTCAAGAACACCATGTCCCCCACTTCAAATTCAAGGAACCTCCTCCTCTTATCAACATAGCTCTTCTGACAATTCTGTGCAGTTAATAGATGCTGCCGTATTAACTGTATCTGCGCTGTGGTCTCTGCAACCAACTCGGTCCAATCAGTACGGGCTCACCGGCCTCTGTCCAGTACACGGGCGATCTGCATGGTCTACCATATAATTGTAACACCCAACCCTTTTTCACTCTAGATCAGAGTCTATTGTTTTTTTTTTAAATAAATAAACAAGTGATAAGAGCGGAGTGTCACGACGCGAGTTAAGTATGGACTTCTAAATTCTGACCCTTAACTGGCCAAACCTATGTGAGCATGGACTAAGTCCATGAGAATGGTTCTCACATAGTAAAGTATAATCTTTGCGGAATATTACTTAAACTAACTGCGGATTATAATGGAACCTAAATCTACTCCATTTTATTAGATAGCAAAGTACATAGTCGATTATCCAAAATTACCTTAACTTAAACATTCATTCAAACCATACCAAACCATAGCAAATATTACTAAGTTATTACATGCCAACATCTAACTAACGAATTACATGTCCTTGTAAACTTAAACAAAATGTCCATAAATAAACCATTCAAATGCCCAAGCTCCTATGCTTGGTTTCCTTCGCGATCCTCGACCTTCCCCTTTCCTGTGTCATCCACTAAGGATAGAAATAGGGCGTTAGAATAATGCGCCCAGTAGGTGTTCCGATTAGGGCTACCACAAGGTTAGTATAAAACATGCATATAACATAATAATATATGATCATCAAAAACTTACAAAATCAATGCTATGCATGTATGCAAATGTAATGAGTCCCACCCATCACAAGTACACATAGCCTCCTCTTGATGGGATTCTCATCATCAAGGTACCTCCACATAGGTTGTTCGGACGCCCTGACGGAGTGTGGACCCTCCGGTTTCCTCTTGATGGGATTCTCATCATCAAGGTACCTCCACATAGGTTGTTTGGACACCTCGACGGAGTGTGGACCCTCCGATTACATAACCATCACCCCATGCCATGCATGAGATGTCAATGAATACATGCCATTTTTAAGTAAATCTTAGCATTCAAATCCACTTTGAAACATAATAGTTTAACACATATCTCATCAAAAATTAAGATAAAAAAAAAAATATAAAGTGTGGTTACAAAGAGGTAGGAAACCTACTCAATGTTCACTTAAATTGTCCACTCTTCTTAAACCGTCACCCGTTCACGATTTGAGCACCGTTCAAGAAATCCCGTTATCTTGTTTGTATAACAATAAGTCAAACACATAGCCATTTGATTTCCAACTAAGTCTAAGTCCCAAAAATCACCTTGTGGGGTTCGGCCATATTACATGGCCGAACCTCACCCACTTGAATTTGATCTTCCTTTTTATTTAATCAATACCATCCAAATAACTTATTTAAAACCTCAATCTACCAAACATACCTTGGTGGGGTTCGGCCATACAACATGGCCAAACCTCACCATTTTGGTTTGAGCCCCTTTTTTAAGTCCTTTGATTGTTTCATTCATGTTTACAATATTGCCATTAACCTAACCCTTGCTTAATATTTCCAATAACCAATGTCCATAAAACAATCCACCTTAGTGGGGTTCGGCCATACAATATGGCCGAACCTCACCATCTTAAATTTGGTCCTTTTAATCCTTGACAAATCTCCATTTTGATTTGACCAATTATATTACAAGTTAACCACTTCAAAGAAACTAAATCCACCAATTATCCATTAGTGGGGTTCGGCCATACAACATGGCCGAACCTCACCATACTGATTTTGTCCCTATTTCCATCATCTATAATGGCTGATTATTTAATACTAAATCCCAAGATAAACATATGTGATTCCTTAATCAAGAGCATATAACCATTAATAATTTCCAACCATACTCTTAACTCCAATTACCCATAAAAATGATCCATGGGGTTCGGCCATACACATGGCCGAACCCTATGGTTTTCTTGATCCAAACATTACAACATTTATTCATAGTTTGTGCACAGCACCTTAGCCATAAAAACAACATGGTTCAGCCATGCAATGGCCGACCCAAAACATTAACCTTTTCTCCATTTAAAACACCTTAAAACCTTCATAACAATGTATGGTTTTTATCTCTCAAAAACCATAAAAATAACTAAGCCTTTTCATGGGGTTCGGCCATACCCCAGTGGCCGAACCCTATGATCCATTTTCTACCCTTTTTAAACATCATTATCAATGATTTAAACCCTTGATAGGTTCGGACATACAATGGCCGGATCATGTTCCCTTTACCAATTTATTTAACAAGGGTTTATAGTGCACTTACCAATACTGCGACTCCTCCGGTTCTTTCACTCCTTCTTGATCTTCTCCTTCCTTAGTCATTCCTTCTTCCTTCCTTCTTGTCCTTTAGCTGAGCTTAATCTTGCTGGAAACTCCTTGAAGTTGATCGGCCAAAGTATTGATTTGAGAGAGAGAGAGATAGAAAAGCTTGAGATTGAAAAATACTCCAAGTCCTTGACTTGAGAGGAAAGGCCAAGAGAGGGAGAAAATGAGATAAAATTCTCCAAATGTTTGATCTTCTTTCTCTTAGGTTGCTGGTCGGCCAAGAGAGGGTGTGAGGGAGAGATAGCCAAGTGGGAGAGGGAGAGTTAAGCTTGTTTGAATTTGAAAATTAAACCATAACCATCTCCATTATCTCTCCATCGTGTGCCTTTGAATTTGAAATAAACCAATACTCCTCCATTTGTTTGAATTTGAAAATTAAACCATAACCATCTCCATTATCTCTCCAACGTGTGCCTTGCCTTTGTATTTGAAATAAACCAATACTCCTCCATTTGTTTGAATTTAAAAATTAAACCATAACCATCTCCATTATCTCTCCAACGTGCGCCTTGCCTTTGTATTTGAAATAAACCAATACTCCTCCATTTGTTTGAATTCAAAAATTAAACCAACACTCCCCACCTTTCTAGCGTGTATCCTTGTTGAATTTGAAACAACAAACCACCTTCATTTGTTTGAATTTGAAATAAACCAACACTCCTCCATCTCTCCAACGTATATCTCTGTTTTGAATTTGAAATGTGTAACCAAAACTTCTCATCTCTCCAACGTGTATCATTGTTTTGAATTTGAATTAAACATAACTCCTCCATCTCATTTGTTTGTATTTCAAATATAAAACCATCCACCCCATTTTCTTGAATTTGAAATGTACCCCATTTGCTTCAATTTCAAATGTAAAACCGTCCACCCCATTTGTTTTGAATTTGAATTTTAAACCACCTTCATCTCTCCAACATATAACCATTTTTTGAATTTGAATTTGAAATGTAAACCGTCCATCCCATTATTTGAAATTAAATTTAAAATGTAAACCATCTTTCGCATTGTTTGAATTTAAATTTAAAATGCAAACCGTCCATCTTAACTCATTTAATTTAACTCAACTCACTTGGTGGTCAACCAAGTCAAACACGACCCATTGGGTCCCAATTGGACATTTTGACCCAATTAACAACTTTGACCCAATTGAATACATCTTACCCAATTATTCCAATTGCCACCATATCCACAATCCGTTGGGTCTTAATTGGGCAATTGACCCAACCCTTTACCCATCTAAGGTCCATATCCATTAATTCACACTTTCAATGGCAATTTCCGTAAATATTGAGAAACTAAAAATCTGGGGTATTACAATAATGCCTCAAATGGTGCCATCTGAAGGCTTGCCTGGTAACTGTTGTTATATGAGAATTCTACCAACGGCAAGTGATCCTCCCGTCCACCCTTGAAATCTAGCATATATGCTCTCAAGCATATCCTCCAACGTTTGTATTGTCCTCTCAGATTGCCCATCAGTCTGTGGATGAAATGCTGTGCTAGTCAGTAGATCTGTCCCCATGGCCGACTGCATACTCTGCCATACTCTGCCGGTGAATCGGCCATCTCTTTCAGACACAATAGTTCGAGGAATACCATACAATCTGATGATATCCCTGATATATCGCCAGCCCAAAGTCTCAGATGAGTCTGTCATCTTAATAGGAAGAAAATGGGCAGACTTGGTCAGTCGGTCTACCACGACCCATATCGCATCGTTGCCCTTTGAAGACCTTGGCAACCCCGTCACAAAATCCATGGAGATATGCTCCCATTTCCATTCCGGCACTGGTAAGGGTTTCAGTAATCCTGGTGGCTTCTGATGTTCCGTCTTAATCTGCTGACAAGCTAAGCAATGAGCCACAAATTCTGCCACATCCCTCTTGAGTCCGTGCCACCAGTAATGTCTCTTCAGGTCGTGATACATCTTGGTGCTGCCCGGATGAATGGAGAGCTTGGTCTGATGTGCCTCAATCAATAACTCTTTTCTGCAGCTTTTTGGCACATATATTCTACCCCGGAATACAAGACCCTGTCCTGGTCGTAATTCCCATTCCGGTATGACCACGCCAGTAGACATCTTGGCTCATATCTCTTCCACTTCTAGATCTGCTCGCTGCTCCTGTTCAATCTTAGTAACCATGTTGGACCGTATGATCAAGTTGTACATACTCCCATGGTTATTGATATATAAATTGAACTCTCGAATGGTATTCAGCATCTCCCATTCTGTCCTGATCAAACATGCCGTTGATGCATGTGATATGCGGCTGAGGGCATCTGCCACCTTATTCGCTTTACCCAGATATCGGAGCGCGAACTCATAATCTGCCAGATATTCCATCCATCTGCACTGTCTCAGGTTGAGCTCTTTCTGATCAAATAAGTACTTCAAGCTCTTATGATCTGAAAATACTTCAAACTTCTCACCATATAAATAGTGTCTCCAGCTTTTGAGAGCGAAGACTACTGCGGCTAATTCCAGATCATGTGTGGGATAGAGGCGTTCATGTATTTTCAACTGTCTTGAATCATAAACCACCACACGATGACTTTGACTGAGAGAACATCCCAATCCTTCTCCTGATGCGTCGCATTGTACCTCATAACCCTTGCCTATTTCCGGTAAAATTAAGATAGGAGCAATTATAAGTCTGTTTTTCAGCTCTTCAAATCTCCGATTGCACAGATTTGACTCCTTTCTGAGTGAGTCGAATAAGTGGAGATGCTATCTTAGAGAAATCCATGATAAACTTTCGATAATAACTAGCCAAACCCAGGAAGCTACGGATCTCGGTTACATTCTTTGGCGCTTTCCATTCGCTCACTGCCGCCACCTTAGCCGGGTCCACGACTATACCTTCTGCTGATATGACATGCCCCAAGAAATTAACTTTGGATAACCAGAATTCACATTTACTGGCTTTGGCATACAACTTGTTCTTCCTCAAAGTGTTCAGAACTATCCTCAGGTGCTCAGCATGTTCTTCCTGAGTTTTGGAATAGATCAGGATATCATCAATAAATACAATCACGAATTGGTCCAGGTAAAGACGGAAGATCATGTTCATTAGATCCATGAACACAGCCGGTGCATTGGTGAGTCCAAACGGCATGACTACAAACTCATATAGTCCATACCGCGTCCTGAAGGTTGTCTTCTCTATATCCTCCTCCTTAACCCGGATTTGATGATAACCGGACATCAGATCAATCTTCGAAAAGTGACTGAAACCCCTCAACTGTTCGAATAGATCATCGATCCTAAGTAAAGGGTACTTGTTCCGGACAGTTAGCTGATTCAGTTTTCGGTAATCCACACACATTCGGAGTGAACCGTCCTTCTTCTTCACAAACAACACCGGAGCTCCCCAAGACGATGTACTGTTCCGGATGCAACCCAGTCTGAACAGTTCATCAATCTGCTTCTTTAGTTCGGACATCTCTGCTGGTGCCATCCGATAATGTGGTAATGACACTGGTGAAGTGCCAGGGTACAGCTTGATTTCAAAATTGATCTCCCTCATGGGCGGCAAGCCAGGGAGTTCTTTCGGGAAGACATCTGCATATTCTTTCACTATTGCCGGAAGTTCAGCCACTGGTGCCTTGTTTATTCTGATATTGTTCAATACCAGATGATTCAACCCTTCATGCAATCTGTTTTGTTTGTCAGTACGCACCACATATTGTTTTCCCTCGGGTGAGCAAAATGTTACTCTGCGGCGATAAATATCAATGTTGGCTTGAAAGCTAGCCAACCAATCCATGCCAGAAATAATATCGTACTCAGTCATATCCAGTACCAGATAATTGAACTCAAATATGAGTCCAACGAGTTCAGTATTCACTGCAGTGCATATAAGTCCCAATGACGTGTCTCCGACAGGGGATACAATTGTGAGTGATGTGGACAATTTTTGAACTAAAGTACCAGTAGCAGTTATGAATGCAGTAGATATGAAAGAGTGTGAAGCTCCAGAATAAAATAGTGCAAAGGCGTAGGAAGTACTGACTACAACCATACCTTGAATCACGGAGTGATCCACTGTTGCTGGAGGAGCTAGAGTAAATAACCGTCCAGATCTAGTAGGGTTAGGCGCCCGTCCCGCCTGATTATATGTCCTACCTCCTCGTGAATTGGCTAGCCTAGCAGGTGGGCGAAATGAACCTCTGTAATAAGAGGGTTTGCTGAGATGTGGGCAATCCCTCTTGAAATGGCCCGGCTGATCGCAATGGAAGCAATTGTTGACCCCCCTGGGAGCCTGAGTGACTGATGCAGATGGGGAGGACTGCTTGGGACGAAAGCCCCCTGTTGACCCAGTAGATGGTGAGGGTCTGCTAAAGTTTGGTCGGAACTTTTTGTTGGGCTAAAATGCACCCCTCCCACTCTGAGCTCGGCGGTTGTCAAACCGCACTATCTCAGCCATCTCTTGCTCTGCTATGGTGGCCTTGCTGACCACCTCTGCCAAAGTAGCTGCTTTCAATATGGTTACCTTGGCCCTTATGCTTGGCCGTAGGCCCCGCTCAAACTTGCGTGCCCTTCGGTACTCTGTATCCACCATATAAAATGCATAACAAGACAGACTGAGAAATTCCTGGTGATACTCTGCCACCGACATGGAGCCTTGTACCAAGGTTATGAATGCTTGGGTATGGCGCTCCTTCTCCTCCTCAGGGAAATAGTGATCCAGAAATGTACCTGAGAATTGCTCCCAGGTCATTGCCGTCCTTTCCCTTTCCGGCACAAGTGCTTGCTGTTTTTCTATAACCTCCCACCATTTACCGGCATCATCGATCAGTTGTGATGTAGCCAGCAAAATCCTATCAGCATGACTCGAGATCTTGAGTAGGGTCAAGATCTGAATGATCTTCTTCAGCCAGTGTTCTGCTCCGACAGCCCCTTCCTTTCCTTTGAAGTAGGGAGGACGTTGTTGCTGGAAATCCCTGACCATGCTCCGGTCATTGGCGTCACTAGTGCTTCCACTTCCATTCAGATGCTGTTGGAAAACAGAAGTAACTACTGCTTGAACTAAGCTTTGTAGTTCATGAGGCACCACTGGTATGTTCACGCTGCTTTGCCCCTCTTCTTCTTGGTGGGATGGTTGTTCACTATGTTGAGAGGGTTGCTCTTCCTCTTCATGCCGTGAGTGTCGTTCCTCCTCTTTATGTTGCAATTTTTCTGCCTCCTTTTCATGTTGAGATCTTTCCCCCTCCTTCTCATGTTACGAGGTTTGTACCACTTTTTCCTTCCCTTTCTGGTTCTGTCGGGTCTTTCTCTTTGGAGCCATTTTTTCCGAAGTCATGAAAACATTATTGACTTAGTTTCCTCGTACAGTTTGTGTTTTCACAATTTTGGGAAGATTTCCAAATAAGCACTCTTGGTTTTTCTTTGTTTTTGGGGAAATTTCCTAAGTACCTATTGTTTGTTTCTCAATTTGGGGATATCGGGGAAATATATCCTATTTTACTAAGTTTGATAAACCCAATTATTTTGACTGTATTTCCTTTGCTATCTTTCATTGTTGTTCTCAGATCGAATGTTCAGTCTGAGTCTAACGAAGTAAATTAATCCGGGCCCCATGCAGCGGATTCCAAAGAGTCGGTCAGTTGGGATTCTTATCTATCAGTGAGACATGAAACTGTCTTAATCTTACTTCGAAAGATTCAATCTTCCCGTTTTGCTATGATACCAACTGTAACGCCCCGCCCTTCTTCACTTACTTTCTGAAAAATCCGAGTATATTTTTTTTTAAAGTGATAGAGAGCGGGACGTCACGACTCGAGTTAAGTCCGGACTTCTAAAATTCGACCCTTAACTGGCCAACCCTATGTGTGCATGGATTAAGTCCATGAAAACGGTTCACACATAGTAATATATAATCATTGCGGAATATAAACTAACTAACTGCGGATTATAATAGAACCTAAGACTACTTCATTTTAGATAGCAAAGTACTTAGTAACCAAATTAACTTAAGTTAAATATCCATACCAAACCATTCACAAACCATAGCAATTATCTAAATTATTACATGCCGAAGTCTAACTATTCAAATTACATGCCCTTGAGTAACTTAATCAAATAATACTAAACATTCCCAAGTTTTTATGCATGGGTCTGTTCACTATCATCATTTCCTTCATTTCCTGTTTCATTCACTAGGGTAGAAGTAGGGCGTTAGAACAACGCGCTCAGTAGGAATTCTAAATAAGGCTAACACATGGGTTAGTAACAAAATCATATATAATATCATATCATCAAAACCTTATGAAATCATGCAATGCCATATGACTTATGCAATGAGTCCCACCCATCACAATATTTGTAACCTCTTGATGGAATTCTCCTCATCAAGGTACCCCCACAGTGGTTTTTCTGATGCCCCGACGGAGTGTGGCCTTCGGATTCTTCTTGATGGGATTATACAAATCAAGGTCTTCCCACGATTGCCTTACGGACGCCCCGACGGAGCGTGGCCTCCGGTTACAAACTTCCCTCCCATGCCATGCATGGAATGTACATGTCCTTATGCTATGTAATATAAGTAACCATAGCATTAAAAACTCCACATTTGAAACATAATATATTTACAATATAAATCAGCAAAATAAAGATAAAAACATATTACATAACCATGTTCCAATGAGGTAGAATCCTACCCAAGACAACCAAGGTGTCCTTGAGCTTTAAACTGGCAACCGTTCACGATCGTGCCCCCTTTGTGAAGTCCTGTTACCTTATGACATATCCATAAATTAAACCAACAACCCATTTGATTTGTAATGGTATCTAAGTCCAAAAACACAACTTGTGGGCTTCGGCCATACACTATGGCCGAACCTCACCTATTTGATTTTTAATCCTTCCTTTGATCCATTACTCCCTCATTTCTTAGTTAATCACTTAACCATTTAATCATCCACCATTGTTAACCATTTAATCCATAAAACTTTCCTCATGGGGTTCGACCATTCACCATGGCCGAACCCATGATCTTCCATTTTTTCCTCATAATTACATTCTATGCCATTAATCGTCCATGGATAATTACTTGATTTAATTACTTATGACCAAGTCCCAAAAATGATCCATAAAAAAGCTCATGGGGTTCGGCCATACACCATGGCCGAACCCTATGATATATAAATTCATAAATAGCACTTGGTGGGGTTCGGCCATACACCATGTTCGAATCTCACCATTTGGTTTTGGTGACCCTCTTTTCCATCATTTTTTATCCAACAATCCAACACCTTTCTAAATCATTAACCATCTTCAAAATTCGTTACAAATGACCACACTATCCATCATTGTCTCTCCATGGGGTTTGGCCATGTATGGTTCCTTATTTCCATTAAAACCTATTATACATCTATGATTGGTTCTCATACCTCCATCCATTTAAATCCTTTTAAAACTTTAACAAAATCAAACACATACACTTATGATTTCCTTCCTTCAAATCCAATAAAATCAAAACAATGTATTTTCATGGGGTTCGGCCATACATAATAGCCGAACCCTATAGTCCATGTTCTTCTTTTTGAAACATCATTTTGAACCCATAAAACTTCCTTGACTCTTTCCATGGGGTTCGGCCATGGTTCCTTATCTCCTCTTTTAAATTCAATAGCTATGATTTTAACCCTTGATGGGTTCGGCCATACAATGGCCGGATCATATTTCCTTGACCATCTTATTTAACAAGAGTTTATTGAGCACTTACCAATCCCCCACTCCTCCGGTTCTTTCACTCCTTATTGCTCCTTTCCTTCCTTATGTAACGCCCCGCCCTTTTCTAACCTTCCAAAAATCAGAGTCTATATTTTTTTTATAAATAAAATCAAGTGGAAGAGGACGGACGACGTCACGATGCGAGTTAAGTTCGAACTTCCAAAGTCCGACCCTTAACTGGCCACCCATGTGTGCATGGACTAAACCATGAAAAACAATCCACACATGGAACTAATCAAGTCATGCGGAATAAAACTAGACCAATTACGGAAATAAACTGAATAGATAGCAAATACAAGTCTTCCATTAAAAACTACTTAAACCAAATATCCATTATCAAGCTATAAACAAACCATAGCAAAGTTACTAGCTACTACATGTCCATAAAATGTAATTCAAATGACAGTAAAATATAAATCCAATCCAACACCCAAGCGCTTAAGCTTGGCTTCCCTCTCAGTCCTCAACCTTCTCTTTTCCTTTCCCTTTTACTGCATTATCCTCTAAGGATAGAAATAGGGCGTTAGATCAACGCGCCCAGTAGGTTTTCCGATCAGGGCTACCACATGGTTAGTATATAAAAACATGCATATATCATAATATTTGATCATCAAAAATATCTGAAATCAATGCGATGTATGTAAATGCAAATGTAATGAGTCCCACCCATCACAAGTATACATAGCTATCACTTACGGGACTCTCACGTCAAGGTAATCCAGAGTACTCCTCATTTCCTCTGGATAGGGCTCTCATGTCAAGGTAATCCACAGTACTACTCATTTCCTATGGATAGGACTCTCATGTCAAGGTAATCCACAGTACTCCTCATTTCTTATGGATAGGACTATCATTGCCTAAGGAGGCCCCACAGATACATCACGGGCATACCGACGGAGTGTGGGCTCCGGCTTCCATAATCATCACCCCATGCCATGCATGAGATGTCAATGAATATATGTCATTTGTAAATATATATCTCATCATTCAAACCAATTTCAAACATAAAACAATAACAATATATCTCATAAAAACCATGATATAACCAATGATAAAAGTGGTTACAAGTAGGTAGGAAACCTACAGAAAAGTTCACTTAAATGCCCTTCTTCTTAAGCGTCACCCGATCACAACTCGTACGCCGTTCAAGTTCCGTTACCTTGTTCATATAACAATAAGTTAATAACTTAACCTTTTAATTTCTTATCAAGTCTAGATCCCATAAACCATCTTGTGGGGTTCGGCCATGCCCCATGGCTGAACCTCACCCACTTTGAATTTGTCCTTCATTTGTTTTGGATCAACACCATCCAAATAACTTTATTTACAAACCTTAATCTACTAACCATAACTTGGTGGGGTTCGGCCATACAACATGGCCGAACCTCACAATTTTGGTTTGAGCCCCTCTTTTAAGTCATTTCCTCTTTTCATACATATTTACCATAATGCCACTAGGCTAAGCCTTGTTTAATTTTTCTTAATAACCATGGTTCATAATTAATCCACCTTAGTGGGGTTCAGCCATACAACATGGCCGAACCTCACCACCTTAGATTTGGTCTTTTATTTAAACCCTAAGTCCACAATCATCCCCCATGGGATTCTTCATTTTCGACCATAATTACGTCCTTGCCACTCATTCTTCCCATGGTTGATTACCTTTCATATATGTGTGTTCAGAACCCTAACTGATCCATAAACATGGATCCATCCATGTCTTATCAATCATGACACAAAACCCATTATAAATCAGCCATTCCCAAGCGTGTTCTTAACTCTAAACATCCCATAAAATGGTCCATGGGGTTCGGCCATACACATGGCCAAACCCTATGGTTCTCTTTGGCTCAATCCTTCCATCCTTGTGCATGGTTCATACACATATCTTAATCATAAAAATAATATGATTCAGCCATACATTGGCTGATCCTACACACTAGCCTTAACTCCATTTAAATCACATAAACACCCCATAATATTGTATGGTTTTTATCTCTCAAAAACCATCACAATTAACCATAAACTTGTCAACTCATTTCATGGGGTTCGGCCACTTGTGGCCTATGATTTGAACTTCTTAAACATATATCTTATGTCTAATAAAAACATCTAAAACTGTCCATCATATTGCATGGTTTTTAACTTACAAAAACCATCAACATAACCAAACTATTTCATGGGGTTCGGCCATCCAAAGTGCCGAACCTTATGGTCCATGTTTTCTATCTTTTTAAACCTCATCGTCATAATTTAAACCATGGATTAATTCAGTCATAACATATATTTTGTACCTCATTAACACATGTAAAACTCTCCATTGTTTTGCATGGTTTTTAGCCTTCAAAAACCATCAATCTAATCAACTCCTTTCATGGGGTTTGGCCATCCAAAGTGGCCGAACCCTATGATCCACTTTTTATCATTTTTATGAAGCACCATCCAAGGTTTAAACCCTTGATGGATTCGGCCAAGGAGGTAGGTTCTTGAGAGAGAGGGAGAGCGATGAATTCTAAGATTCTTTGTGATGGAATTCGGCCAAAATGAGTGGTGTATTGCTTTTATTAAAACAGCCCTTGAACCCCTCATTTAACCCTCATCAATATTTGATTAAACCAAGGAGTCACTTGTTGCCAACCAAGGCATCCCTTGGCACTCCAACGTTGGAGCTTGGGTTTCCATTATGAGATGGAAACCCTCCATATTCCCCATGAGATTTTATCTCATTTCATTAAACCTTATGCATGGGAAACACTCCATGCCATCAACATGTGGGACCTATGTTTGGTGGTGTTTGAGACCAAGGAAACTCCTCACCTCTCCATTTGACTCACTTGACTTCAAGGTCCCTTTGATTTCCAATTTAACTCACCCAACTCATTAGCACAACTCATGACATTTAATGCCATTCATTTCTTGCACTTGAGTCAACTCCATTACTTAATTCAAATTCAACTCATTTCAGTCCCAACTCAACCTGATTTAACTCACATTTGAGCTCACTTGAGGGTCCACACGGTCAACCTGTAACGCCCCACCCTTTCTGAGAATTCAGAGTCTAATTTTTTTTTAAAATAATAATAAAACATCGGAAGAGAGCGGGCGGCGTCACGACGCGAGTTAAGTTCAGACTACTCAAGTTTGAACCTTAACTGGCCACTCATGTGTACATGGACTAGACCATGATAATGAATCACACATGGAACTAACATCAACATGCGGAATAACCTAGATTAACTGCGGAATAGAAAGACTAGATAGCAAGTAACAGTCTCAAACATTAATTAACATAAATCAACCATCCAAAGTTATTAACCTAATCAAACCATAGCAAGTAATGACTTATTACACGTCCAACAAAATATAGTTCGAATGACAGTAATATAAAGAAGTCCAGTCCAACATTCAAGCGCTTAGGCTTGGCTCCCCTCCCGGTCATCGACCTTCTTTTTCCCTTTACTTGTACCTGCATTCTCCTCTGAGGATAGAATTAGGGCGTTAGATCAACGCGCCCAGTAGGTTCCCGAATCAGGGCTACCACATGTTAGCATATAAAACATGCATATATATCATATTACATGATCATCAAAAACAAGTAAAACAATGTTATGAAGTATGCACATGCAATGAGCCTCCCCCATCATGTACATTCATAGCCACACTTGACGTGCCACGCACCGACAAGGTAATTCACAATATACTTCCATCTCTTCATCACTGACTGATTCATATCACGTATTAGTCCTCCTGGAGGGACTCTCATCCCCTAAGGAGACCATTGTGACTATGATCATCATGTTACTCCTCCTAGCGTGACTTGCACCACCGAAAGAGGACGTAACTCATAAATTGCAATACTGTAGAACCTCATTCATAATCCCATGTCTATGCATGAGATGCCAATGCCTGTATGCCATTTATTAATGCATAATATATCATTTGAAACACATAAAATAAAACAAGAGTCTCATAAGAAAACTGGGGTAAAACTGTGGTTACTGTAACTTCCGCCCCTTTTTACCGAAATATCAGAGTCTATTTTTTTTCTTTAAAAAGAAAAGTGACAAAGGGCGCGAACGTCACGATGCGAGTTAAGTCCGAGCTTCTAAAGCCCGGCCCTTAACTGGCCAACCCTACGGGTACGTGGAACGGAGCCAAGTTCACGAGTACGGTTCACGCGTAGACGTAAGCTCAAGGAATATTACTTCTCAGTGCGAAATTAACAACAAAGACTATCCTACAGATTTGAGATAGCAGGGAAGATAACATTCATTTAAATTTCTATAATACCTTAAAACCATAATGTCTATAATAAAATCCCAAAACATAGCCAGTAATCTAATTTATTACATTCCGACAAGCTAAACTACTCAAATTACATTTCTCCAACATAAACTTAAACAACATAATTAACCTGCCTTGCCAAGCTCCTAAGCTTGACTCCCGTCCCGTCTTTCCGTTTCGCCACCTCCTGCGTCATCAGCTATGGTAGAAGTAGGGCGTTAGACCATGCGCCCAGTAGGACTCCGAGTAGGGCTAGCACATGGATTAGTAATAACAGCATGCAGATAATATTATAGCAAAACCATGCACTTTGGGCAATGTTATGCAATGGGTGTTCTATGTCATGAACCCCACCAATCCATCTCATCCTCATCGTATAATGTCCTTTTTTCAACCATACACAGCGTTCCAAATAAAATCCATACCATCATCGTGCCATGATCCTCTTGATGGAAAAGCCTCATCAAGACGCGATCCACACTAGGCATCCCCCTTGATGGAAGAACCATCATCAAGGTATAACAATAAATGCAACATCCCCTTTGATGGAAAACCATCATCAAGGTATGATAATACATAATGAAACATTCCCCATGCGTTTATCGGTCGCCCCGACGGAGCATGGACTCCGGTTTCATTTCATCATTCCCCTGTCATATCCCTCCCATTCCATGCATGAGATGTAAGTGCCATGTGCCATGTAATATATGTAGTTCAATAGTAACACAAAAACCCATCTTAAAACAATTACTTGATTATCAAATAAATCAAAGGGAAAAACATCCCATAATATTTAATCCAAAACCCATCTTAAGACATTCACATGATTTCCAAAATAATTTAAAGGAAAACATCACAAGATACTTAATCGAAAACTCATCTTAAAGGCAACCACATGCTTTCCAAAATAAATTAAAGAAAACATCACCCAATCCATGGCTTACAAAAATGTAGGAATCCTACCGAATACCGACTCGCGTCCTTTTATGTTTTCCGTTCGATAAACCCGGTCGCAGATCGCGCACCGCCTGTGATGTCCAGTACCTTATTACACATTCATCATTAGTCTATGTTTTTACCATTTCTAAGCCCATATGAAAAACCGGTCACTATTTAGGTTTTGTGGGTCCGGTCCCATGTCATCTATTAAACCTTTTACTCCCATAAGTCTTAAAATTTGGCCACCCTAGGCTTGATCAACCACTTATAAGGTTATTACATTAGAGCCCCTCATTCCATGATCAATCTCCATGGAATTCTTGAATTTGGCATTTAATTACGATTTTGCCACTACCTCATTTTCCATGGTTAATCACCCATTTATCCATGCATGATTAAGTCCAAAAATTGATCCACAACCTAGGTCCATTAATGATCCCTAACCACGTTACAAGATCATTAAAAATCAGCCCTTAACTTAGCCTCATTTCCATTGATTTCAACACATGATAATTCCAAATTTTAGCCCTTTAAGTATTCTAATTTATGAAACTAAACTGCATCAACCCCAAGCTTAATTTAATCATTTATAAGGTCATCTTAATGCACCCAAGTTCATGTCCAACATACATGGGGTTCGGCCATGGTTCTTCATTGTGGCCCATAATTACGGTTATGCCACTAAACTTCCATGGTTTAATATCTCCTCTATTCATGTATATTTTAAGTCTAAAATTCATCCATAACTTAGATCCATTAAGGCTTCACTAACCATGACTCAACATGAAACACAATCAGCCATCTCATTTAATAATATTCTCCATCATCTAAACACAAACATGGACCCAACCTTAGCTCATACAATGACCTACAAAATGGGTCATGGGTTCGGCCACACACCATGGCCGAACCCATGATGTCTTGTTCCCCATTTTTTCTTGGGTCCATTGTTACATTTTAGATCCACTAATAATCCCTCCTTGAGGGGTTTACATCATGCAAATAAACCATATTCTTAGCCCCATTTGGATCATTACTTTTGTTCATTTGAAACCCAAAATTCATCGACACATTATCCTTTAAACCCCCACCATTTAATCATCATTTCATCACCATAGGGTTCGGCCATATACCATGGCCGAACCCATGGTTCATGATTCATCATTCATTGCTCCATAATACCTATATTCACCCAAAATATTAAATCCACCCATCTTCCCATTTTCCATGGCTTTTTAAACCCTACAACCCTAGCTAATTTCACACATAACAACCTAGGGTTCGGCCATGCACCATGGCCAAACCCATGGTTCACAATTCCTTCTCTTTTATGCCTTCTTAATGCCATAAAATCCCATTGCATTTTTCATCATAAACTCATTTTAATACTCATCCACATTCATTCATTTACAACCCAAAAATCCATTAGCCACCTTCATTATCTTCCATTCATTAATCCTAACCATTTTACATCAAATGGCTAATCACCCACCATGGGGTTCGGCCATGCTACATGGCCGAGCCCTATGGCCAATAATTTTTCTTCCAATCATCCCATTCTATGCTTAATCTCATAATTTACATAATGCACATAACCCATTTATTCATTTTCTTTCCCTAACCCTAATTTACCCATTTAGGGTTTCCTCCATCTTCCACCCTCTCATTTGATGGGTTTAACATCCATGACACACATTTATGTACCCACCATTAAATTCTACAAAAAAAAATTCCAATTCTTAAACCCTAAACATCCAAAATTTCTTGTTTAAGAAATACTCACAATCCGACGTCTCCTCCGATTTCCGCCGCTCCCGTCGGTCTCCTTAGCCTCCTCTTTCCTTCCTCTTGATCTTTGATAGGTCAAGACTCTTGATTAATGGTGGCAATACCCAACCCTAGAATCGGCCATGTTAGGGTTTGTGTGAGAGAGAGAGAGGGAAAAATCATGAGAGGGGAGATGTTAAACCCTAACCTTAGAGTGATTTCCCTCCAATTTCCACTTATTTCTTCTCTCCTTCTCTTCTCCTTAACTCTCTTCCTATCCTTCCTTAGAGCATGGGACGACAATGGAGAATGGGAGGGATGGAGTTTGTGAATAAAAAATGAGAATGAGATAACCAATAAGACTTATCTCCATTTTTCACTTTAATTTAATGATCCCACCAACCTTAAGATATTTTTTTTTTAGATATTTTATTTCCTTTATGGTGGTGGTTATCCAAACCACCACCCGAGCCCAACATTTTTTCTCATTTGAAGTGGGGTAGCTTGGTCTCCCATTTGACCACTTCATTTTTATAATTTTAATCATTTAATATTTAGATATTTTAGTTACTTTAATTCCCATTTATTTATTTAATCACCTTAGGTTAACTCATTATACTTAACCTAATTCCATTATTCCACCCATGGTTGACCAAATCAACCATGGTGGTCGGCCCCACCAAACATTGACCCACACGCCACCTCACTTGATGAGGTGGAGGTGGGTCCCACTTGGCCACACCATCTTGGTTTAATTTTTTTAAACCACTTAGGTGATTTAATTTCATTGAATTCACTCTAAATGGATCCCCATTGGGCCCATGGCCCAATTACATTTCCATCTAGCCCATTTACCTTAGAGCACAACCATCTTGACCCATTGGGTCCCAAATGGGTATTTGACCCAATTTGACCATTCTTGACCCATTTAACCCTCATTAACCATTTAAATAAATTTAAATCCAAACATTAGTCTATTGGACCATACTTGGGCCTTTGTCCAAATTTTGGCCAATTACCTTTTATCCCACTAATTTCCCAATTTTCATCATTAAATTAACTTATATCCACATTTTTATTAATTTAAAAATTCCGGGCCCTTACAATACAATCCTCTTTTAAAATTTTCGTCCCGAAAATTCGAGCGAAGTAGAGGTTCAAAACATCTCACACAAAGAGTTCCGGATGAGAGGCTCTCATCTCCGACTCAAGTTCCCAGGAGGTCTCTTCATTGCCATGTCGTTCCCATACCACCTTGACGAACTGAACAACGCGGTTCCGCAGTACCCTTTGTTCACTCCCGATCACTCTGATCGGCACCTCCACACACATCACATCGCTTTGTATATCGACGTCTTGTACACTCAAGACATGTGAAGGGTCAGGGTTGTATCTTCCTCAACACGGACACATGGAATACGTCATGCAAAGATGATAACTGTGGAGGAAGTGCTAACTAATAGGCCACCTCCCCCACCCTCTTTAGGATTGGAAACGGCCCCAAAATCTAGGTGACAGTTTCCCCTTTTTTCTGAATCTCATGTGTCCCTTCCATGGTAAAACTTTCAAAAGCACCAAATCTCCCACCTCAAACTTGGGGAAACTTCTCCTCTTGTCGGCGTAATTCTTATAACGGCTCTGCGCAGTGAGTAAAGGTTGCCGTATAAATTTAATCTACGCCGTAGTCTCCACAACCAACTTCGGTCCAATCAGCGCAGGCTCACCGACCTCTGTCCAACGCACTGGAGATCTACACGGCCCACCATATAAGGCCTCAAATGGAGCCATCTGGAGGTACTGTTATTGTAGGAGAACTCCACCAGTGGCAGGCGATTCTCCCATCCACCCTTGAAATCCAGCATACCTGCTCTCAGCATATCCTCCAATATCTGTATTGTTCTCTCCGATTGTCCATCAGTGTGTGGGTGGAATACTGTGCTGATCAACACGTCGGTCCCCATAGCCGACTGCACGCTTTGCCATACTCTGTCGGACAGAATAGTCTGAGGTACACCAGGTATTCTGATAACATTTCGGATGTACCGTTGACTCATATTGCATCGTTGCGCCTTGATGACCTTAGTAGCCCTGTCACAAAATCCATGGCTACATGTTCCCATCTCCACTCCTGCACTGGTAAGGGTTTGAGTAAACCCGGTGGTTTCCGATGTTCCACCTTAACCTGCGGACAAGTTAGTGCAACGAGCACAAACTCAGCCACATCTCTCTTGAGTCCATGCCACCCATAGTGTCTCTTAAAATCATGATATATCTTGGCGCTATCCGGATGGGTAGAGAGCTTGGCTTGGTGTGTCTCAACCAATAACTCCCTTCTGCAGCTCTCAGGTACATATGTCCTACCTCGGAATAAAAGACCCTGTTCTGATCGTAATTCTTATTCCGGTACTACTTCGCCTGCAAATATCTTGATTCATATCTCCTCCATTTCTGGGTTTATTCGTCGTTCCCGTTTAATTGTGTCAAGTACCTCTTAATTACATCAACACCACTCATATCAACCTATGAGTTTCATTCTTGCAAAATTCACTTTGCCTCGTATTATCTCTTTTCCTCATGAATCCATTTACGGTTTTATGTAGATTACGTATTCTATTTCACTTTATCTGTTATCAAAACATTTCCCATATGTACTCCTTCAATACGTTCTTTTGTCTACTCTCCGTGTGAGTTAGTCTGCCAATACAAGCCTATGCTCAAGTCCATTGTTGATTCCATTTTAACTAGGTTTCTAGCTTCACCCCCATGGAACTCCATAGGCCAACTACAGAGTCAAGTGATCAGTCTCACTCGGCAGTCGCCCATAGCTTCCCATTCAAGTTTCACTAGACTCTTAACCTTTCCCTTAAGTCCATCTCTCAACAGCAATCAAACCTTTTATTTGCATATAAGTTACTATGGGACTAACCCTTTTTGTTCACAACTCCTCCAACACCAATACCCGACATCAATCCAATCACATAGATACTAATTTCCTACCCTTCTGGATTATTCCACATATTTTCATAGATTCCATAAAACAATGACATATCTACGCTTACTTAGACTATGTCAAATAGTGCCCATTCATCACTAAAAAAAATATTCACAAGTATTACCAATTCCACCAACCACCAAATTCCACCCTACATGCCTACGTTATCAATGGTTACCACATCATACGGTTCATATTCCTTCATTAGCAGGCCACGTAGAATTGAAATCACACACCATCTTCGAATAACACAACTCATGTGTAACCAGATCTTTCACCTCCATTCACATCAAACAACAACTTGAGGTAACATAAGAAATAACACTTTAAGAAGATCTAGTGATTCAACATAATTATGATTAGGTTACCCTACCCCATTTACAACACACACCGAGAGATTTTAAAATAATAATCCTACTCATCCCAAGCAAACCATCCCAATACATTCGAAGACCATCCATGACCATCCATAAATCCCTAAACTTTGGAATTATTCATCAGCCCTACCTAGATTCCCAACCAAACGCATTGGCATATCACGGCCCCTTCATGCATACTACATATTCACAACTCCCGTTTCTTTATCAACTCATCACCATACACATAGTCTATGACACAGCCTTGTTCCTCAATAACCATTCATTGCATACCACCCATTATCAAAGTAACATCATATAAACTCATTGCAACGATTAATAATTCACAACTTAGTAACATCATAGGGAATCCTCATGCTATCACTAAATAAAATAGTTTCATAATTTTATGGTCCATCACTTGTTCATAATCTATACTACACATTGGAAGAATGCAATTTCATTATACATACAAGATTTTTCATACAACATATTAGTCTTTGCAAGCTAGACCCTTCTCATTCTCCTCATAATGCCATCCTCTCACAAGTTTCATGTGGCAAGTTAATCCATGCATCCCGGTCTCTTTCAAATACACTGTTTATCCAACATGTCTCAAATGGCACTTTGTTCACATAAGAACCTCTTATACCCTTTCACAAAGTGTTTACATCATCCCCCATTATAAAAGCCATTTCTAAAAGCCATTACACCATCCCCCAAGTATACCCATATATCACCTTTACCTCACTCATAAGCATATGCAACATATACCCCTTCAAGAGGGTAGGGGTAGTATGTGCAGTTGTGCCCAACCTGGTTGTACAACTCGCGCATATAATCGGGTTCCATTTCCCCTACCGACTCTCTTACCATTGGAAAGTCTTCCATATTCTCCTCAGGAAGAGATGCAAAATCCTCTTCATCTTCCTCGGGAGGTCCCTCCTGAAAGTCCAGGCTAACTGCTATATTAGAAGCAGACACCAAATCTATGGGACAGCTAAGGGTTCTCTTATCCAATAATTCCGTATACTCCCCGTCACTTGACATATCTGTATCATAGAATATAAATTGAACACAAAAATCATCCACAACAATTACCAATAAAACCAATCTAGGTTTTGGGGAATCTCTTATATATATCACAATGTATTTTGTTTGGGGAAAGTTGCCAAATAAGTACACTTGTTTTTCCTTTGTTTCTGAGGGGAATCTCTTAATTCCTATTGTCTGTTGTTCAAATTGGGGATACCGGGGAAGTACATCCTACTTTACTATGTCCGATAAATCTAGTACTGTTTCATCAATTTGGGGGAAAAACCTAGATGCTTTCTCATTTCTGGGGAAGTAAACCCTATCTTGCTATGTTTCAATAAATCTCTCCTAGAATGAATCTTTCTTCCCTTGCTATCATTCCTTTCCGTCAATTGTTGTTCTCAGACTAAACACTTCAGTTTGGGTCAATCGAAGTAAATTAACCCGGCCCCCGTGCAGCGGACTCCGAAGAGTCGGTCGGTTGGGATTCTTAGCTGCCAGTGAGACATGCAACCGTCTTAATCTTACTTCGAGAGATTCATTCTTCCGAGTTCGCTCTGATACCAACTGTAATGCCCGCCCCTTTTCACCGAAATATCAGAGTCTATTTTTTTTTTTAAAAAGAAAAGTGACAAAGGGGGCGGACGTCACAACGCGAGTTAAGTCCGAGCTTCTAAAGCCCGGCCCTTAACTGGCCAACCCTAAGCGTGCGTGGAGCCAAGTTCAGGAGTACGGTTCACGCGTAGACGTAAGCTCAAGGAATATTACTTCTCAGTGCGGAATTAACAACAAAGACTATCCTACAGATTTGAGATAGCAAGGAAGATAACATTCATTTAAATTTCTATAATACCTCAAAACCATAATGTCCATAATAAAATCCCAAAACATAGCCAGTAATCTAATTTATTACATTCCGACAAGCTAAACCACTCAAATTACATTTCTCCAACATAAACTTAAACAACATAATTAACCTGCCTTGCCAAGCTCCTAAGCTTGACTCCCGTCCCGTCCTTCCGTTTCGCCACCTCCTGCGTCATCAGCTATAGGTAGAAGTAGGGCGTTAGACCATGCGCCCAGTAGGACTCCGAGTAGGGCTAGCACATGGATTAGTAATAACAGCATGCAGATAATATTATAGCAAAACCATGCACTTTGGGCAATGTTATGCAATGGGTGTTCTATGTCATGAACCCCACCCATCCATCTCATCCTCATCGTATAATGTCCCTTTTTCAACCATACACAGTGTTCCAAATAAAATCCATACCATCATCGTGCCATGATCCTCTTCATTGGAAAAGCCTCATCAAGACGCGATCCACACTAGGCATCCCCCTTGATGGAAGAACCATCATCAAGGTATAACAATAAATACAACATCCCCCTTGATGGAAAACCGTCATCAAGGTATAATAATACATAATGAAACATCGCCATTCGTTTATCGGTCGCCCCGACGGAGCATGGACTCCAGTTTCATTTCATCCTTCCCCTGTCATATCCCTCCCATGCCATGCATGAGATGTAGGTGCCATGTGCCATGTAATATATGTAGTTCAATAGTAACACAAAAACCCATCTTAAAACAATTACTTGATTATCAAATAAATCAAAGGGAAAAAGCATCCCATAATATTTAATCCAAAACCCATCTTAAGACATTCACATGATTTCCAAAATAATTTAAAGGAAAACATCACAAGATACTTAATCCAAAACTCATCTTAAAGGCAACCACATGCTTTCCAAAATAAATTAAAGAAAACATCACCCAATCCATGGCTTATAAAAATGTAGGAATCCTACGGAATACTGACTCGCGTCCTTTTACGTTTTCCGTTCGATAAACCCGGTCGCCGATCGCGCACCGCCTGCGATGTCTAGTACCTTATTACACATTCATCATTAGTCCATGTTTTAACCATTTCTAAGCCCATATGAAAAACCGGTCACTATTTAGGTTTTGTGGGTCCGGTCCCATGTCATCTATTAAACCTTTTACTCCCATAAGTCTTAAAATTTGGCCACCCTAGGCTTGATCAACCACTCATGAGGTTATTACATTAGAGCCCCTCATTCCATGATCAATCTCCAGGGAAGTCTTGAATTTGGCATTTAATTACGATTTTGCCACTACCTCATTTTCCATGGTTAATCACCCATTTATCCATGCATGATTAAGTCCAAAAATTGATCCACAACCTAGGTCCATTAATGATCCCTAACCACGTTACAAGATCATTAAAAATCATCCCTTAACTTAGCCTCATTTCCATTGATTTCAACACATGATAATTCCAAATTTTAGCCCTTTAAGTATTCTAATTTATGAAACTAAACTGCATCAACCCCAAGCTTAATTTAATCATTCATAAGGTCATCTTAATGCAACCAAGTTCATGTCCAACATACATGGGGTTCGGCCATGGTTCTTCATTGTGGCCCATAATTACGGTTATGCCACTAAACTTCCATGGTTTAATATCTCCTCTATTCATGTATATTTTAAGTCTAAAATTCATCCATAACTTAGATCCATTAAGGCTTCACTAACCATGATTCAACATGAAACACAATCAGCCATCTCATTTAATAATATTCTCCATCATCTAAACACAAACATGGACCCAACCTTAGCTCATACAATGACCTACAAAATGGGTCATGGGTTCGGCCACACACCATGGCCGAACCCATGATGTCTTGTTCCCCATTTTTTCTTGGGTCCATTGTTACATTTTAGATCCACTAATAATCCCTCCTTGAGGGGTTTACATCATGCAAATAAACCATATTCTTAGCCCCATTTGGATCATTACTTTTGTTCATTTGAAACCCAAAATTCATCAACACATTATCCTTTAAGCCCCACCATTTAATCATCATTTCATCACCATAGGGTTCGGCCATATACCATGGCCGAACCCATGGCTCATGATTCATCATTCATTGCTCCATAATACCTATATTCACCCAAAATATTAAATCCACCCATCTTCTCATTTTCCATGGCTTTTTAAACCCTACAACCCTAGCTAATTTCACACATAACAACCTAGGGTTCGGCCATGCACCATGGCCAAACCCATGGTTCATAATTCCTTCTCTTTTATGCCTTCTTAATGCCATAAAATCCCATTGCATTTTTCATCATAAACTCATTTTAATACTCATCCACATTCATTCATTTACAACCCAAAAATCCATTAGCCACCTTCATTATCTTCCATTCATTAATCCTAACCATTTTTCATCAAATGGCTAATCACCCACCATGGGGTTCGGCCATGCTACATGGCCGAGCCCTATGGCCAATAATTTTTTCTTCCAATCATCCCATTCTATGCTTAATCTCATAATTTACATAATGCACATAACCCATTTATTCATTTTCTTTCCCTAACCCTAATTTACCCATTTAGGGTTTCCTCCATCTTCCGCCCTCTCATTTGATGGGTTTAACATCCATGACACACATTTATGTACCCACCATTAAATTCTACAAAAAAAAATTCCAATTCTTAAACCCTAAACATCCAAAATTTCTTGTTTAAGAAATACTCACAATCCGACGTCTCCTCCGATTTCCGCCGCTCCCGTCGGTCTCCTTAGCCTCCTCTCTCCTTCCTCTTGATCTTTGATAGGTCAAGACTCTTGATTAATGGTGGCAATACCCAACCCTAGAATCGGCCATGTTAGGGTTTGTGTGAGAGAGAGAGAGGGAAAAATCATGAGAGGAGAGATGTTAAACCCTAACCTTAGAGTGATTTCCCTCCAATTTCCACTTCTTTCTTCTCTCCTTCTCTTCTCTTCTCCTTAACTCTCTTCCTATCATTCCTTAGAGCATGGGGCGGCAATGGAGAATGGGAGGGATGGAGTTTGTGAAGAAAAAATGAGAATGAGATAACCAATAAGACTTATCTCCATTTTTCACTTTAATTTAATGATCCCACCAACCTTAAGATATTTTTTTTTTAGATATTTTATTTCCTTTATGGTGGTGGTTATCCAAACCACCACCCAAGCCCAACGTTTTTTCTCATTTGAAGTGGGGTAGCTTGGTCTCCCATTTGACCACTTCATTTTTATAATTTTAATCATTTAATATTTAGATATTTTAGTTACTTTAATTCCCATTTATTTATTTAATCATCTTAGGTTAACTCATTATACTTAACCTAATTCCATTATTCCACCCATGGTTGACCAAATCAACCATGGTGGTCGGCCCCACCAAACATTGACCCACACTCCACCTCACTTGATGAGGTGGAGGTGGGTCCCACTTGGCTATACTATCTTGGTTTAATTTTTTTAAACCACTTAGGTGATTTAATTTCATTGAATTCACTCTAAATGGATCCCCATTGGGCCCATGGCCCAATTACATTTCCATCTAGCCCATTTACCTTAGAGCACAACCATCTTGACCCATTGGGTCCCAAATGGGTATTTGACCCAATTTGACCATTCTTGACCCATTTAACCCTCATTAACCATTTAAATAAATTTAAATCCAAACATTAGTCTATTGGGCCATACTTGGGCCGTTATCCAAATTTTGGCCCATTACCTTTTATCCCACCAATTTCCCAATTTTCATCATTAAATAACTTATATCCACATTTTTATTAATTTAAAAATTTCGTGCCCTTACAGTTACAAGTAGGTAGGAAACCTACTGAAGATTCACTTCAGTACTTGATCTTTCTTTAGCGTCACCTGATCACGACTCGCTCGTCGTTCAACTTCCGGTACCTTATTATGTAACAGCAAATCAATACTTAATCTACTTGATTCCTAGTCAAGTTTAGGTCTCATATACCATCTAGTGGGGTTCGGCCATACCCATGGCCGAAGCTCACCCACTTTGGGATTTAATCTTTCTTTCTCATTTGATAAACATTTAATACTTCAAACATGTCTTGGTAGGGTTCGGCCATGCTCCATGGCCGAACCATACCACTTGGACTTTGGCCCACAAATCAATTCCTTTGGTCAATCCTTTCATATTGAATTTTGACTTGTATTTACGGTTTTGCCATTGACCTTAAACCATATTGCAACTAACATCCATAATTATTCCACCTTAGTGGGGTTCGGCCATACTACTTGGCCGAATTCTAAGATTCTTTGTGATGGAATTGGGCCAAAATGAATGGTGTATTGCTTTTATTAAAACAACCCTTGAACTCCTCATTTAACCCTCATCAATCTTTGATTAAACCAAGGAGTCACTTGTTGCCAACCAAGGCATCCCTTGGCACTCCAACGTTGGAGCTTGGGTTTCCATTATGAGAAGGAAACCCTCCATATTCCCCATGAGATTTTATCTCATTTCATTAAACCTTATGCATGGGAAACACTCCATGCCATCAACATGTGGGACCTATGTTTGGTGGTGTTTGAGACCAAGGTAACTCCTCACCTCTCCATTTGACTCACTTGACTTCAAGGTCCCTTTGATTTCCAATTTAGCTCACCCAACTCATTAGCCCAACTCACCACATTTAATGCCATTCATTTAATGCACTTGAGTCAACTCCATTACTTAATTCAAATCCAACTCATTTCAGTCCCAACTCAACCTGATTTAACTCACATTTGAGCTCACTTGAGGGTCCACACGGTCAACCATGGTCAACTCAACCCATTGGGTCTCAATTGGGTCCTTTGATCCAATTTGATGCCATGACCCATTTATGGGTGGTTTCCCCATTTAAATGTGGTTTGCACATTTACCTCAAGTCTACAATTTATCCTCCATTTAACTCCAAATTAGTTCAGCCTAACCCCATTAAAATTGGCCCACCCAATGGTCAAATAAGTCCATCTTGACCCATTGGGTCCCAGTTGGGTCTTTTGACCCAAATAACCATCTTGACCCAATTAGATGTACATTACCCATCTAATCTAATTTGATCCTTATAATATGCACATTGGGTCTTAATTTGAACAATGGGCCATACTATTTTCTCATCTACGATCATATCTTTTTAATTTACCATTCCAATGGCATTTTTGTCAATATTGATATCTTTGAAAAGTCGGGGTGTTACACCTTAGTCCCTCCTTCCTTCCTTCTTGGTCTTTAGCCGAGACCGACCTTGCTGGAAACCCCTTGGAGTGGTTCGGCCAATAGATGTTTTTGAGGGAGAGAAGAACAACCAAGAGAGAGAGAGAGAGAGAAAATGAAATGAACACAATCTTGTTTTGTTCCAATGGAGTGGTCGGCCAAAGAAAATGCCTTTTGGTTAAACCCTTGTGTAACTCCCATCTCCTTAACCTCCTTCCTTAATGCTTCCCTTGGGGATTTCATCCATGAGATGAAACTCCCAAGGCTCCAACGGCTGCAATGGGTATCTTGGCTTACAAAACCGTCCTCTCTCATTAGTGACCATTTTGGGGGTTTCATCCATGAGATGAAACTCCCACCTCCAAGTGTGAACCCTTTGTTCAAATTTGAAATAGCCATAACCCTTCACCTTTCCATTAATGATTCACATGGGGGTTTCATGTAACACCCCGCCCTTTTCACTCTAATAATCAGAGTTTTTTTTTTTAATATAATAATCAACAAGTGATCGGGGCAGAGTGTCACGACGCGAGTTAAGTTCGGACTTCTAAAGTCCGACCCTTAACTGGCCAAACCCATGTGCGTATTGATTAAGTCCGTAAGAATCGATCCACACATGGTACAATAAACTTGCGGAATATACTTAGTCTTAATCTAACTGAGGTTATAATAGATCCTAAGACTAATCCATTTTTTTTAACTTAAGATAGCAAAGTACATAATCATAATCTCCAAAAATTACTAAACAATCTTAACTAATCGTTCAATCAAACCATCCAAAATAAATCAAACCATAGCATCTACTTAACTACTTATTACATGCCAACACATCTAATTACCAAATTACATTGTCCAGTTAAATCAAATTAGAAGTCCATAAATAGTCCATTCAAAGTCCATTTAAATCATTCAAACCGCCCAAGCTTCTTTGCTCGGTCCCCTTCTCGATCCTCATTCTTTTTCTTTCCTGCGTTATCCAATAAGGGTAGAGATAGGGCGTTAGATCAACGCGCCCAATAGTGTTTCCAAATAGGGCTACCACTAAGGTTAGTAAAAAACATGCAAATAATATAATAATACATGTGTGTCAAAATTCCACAAAAACATGCTATGTATGAAATGAACAGGTAATGAGTCCCACCCATCACCATTCTACATAGCCTCCTCTTGACGGGATTCTCATCGTCAAGGTACCCCACATTGGTCTTTCGGACGCCCTGACGGAGTGTGGCCTCCGGATTCCTCTTGATGGGATTCTCATCATCAAGGTATCCCACAGTGGTCTTTCGGACGCCCCGACGGAGTGTGGCCTCCGGTTACAACAACATCATCCCATGCCATGCATGAGATGTCTATGCAAACATGCCATTTAGAAACATAACTTTACATTTATATAAGTTATTGAAATCAACATAAAATAGCATATAAAAATGTGGTTACAATAAAGGTAGGAAACCTACTCTATGTTACTTTGTTTGACCCTTCCTTTGAACCGTCTTCCAATCACGGCTTGTACACCGTTCCAGAAATCCAAATACCTTATGTACATGGCAGCAAGTTAATCATTTGTCTACCTAATTTCCAGCAAAGCTTAATGTTCCAAGAACCACTTAGTGGGGTTCGGCCATAGCCATGGCCGAACCTCACCCATTAAAACTTTGGTCACCCTTATTTATCTAAACCATTTTGATTAACCCAAAACTCCCAAATGAACCTTGGTAGGGTTTGGCCATACTGTATGGCCGAACCTTACCATCTTGGGTTTTGGCTCACATGTCCATTCCTATGATCTTTTCATCTTGGATCATTTCATTATAATCACCATTATGCCATTTAGCTTATCCTTTGGTTTAATTTATCTTAAACAAAGTCCATCACCAAACCACTTTAGTGGGGTTCGGCCATACACATGGCCGAACCTCACCACTTAGTTTCTGATATTTTAAATCCTTCACTCATCCATACAAATTAATCACTAAGTCCATCAATCATCATTAGTGGGGTTCGGCCATACTACATGGCCGAACCTCACCAAACTGATTTCTTTTGTTCATCTTTCCGTCATCCATGATGGCTGATTATATACCTAAACTAAGTCCATAAACAAACATATATTATTCTTAAATCATAATCCAATTATCTACCCAAAACAGTCCATGAGGTTCGGCCATACATATGGCCGAACCCTATGGTTCTCTTGGTGTAATCCTTCCAACATTTGTCCATATTTTTAATCCATAAATTAGCCATAACAATAATATGTTTCAGCCAAGCCATAGCTACTCAAAAACAGTAAGCTATCTTCACTTTAAATCCTTTAAAAATCTTCATTACCCAATATGGACTTTATCCCTCAAACACCATTAAAATCACCAAGTTTTCCCATGGGGTTCGACCATCCAAAGGGGCCGAACCATATGGTCCATATTTACCATTTTTAAACATCATAATCCTATATCTAAACCATTGATGGATCTGGCCATACGATGGCCAGATCTCATTCCCTTAACCAACTTTATTTATCAATGGTTCAAAGTGTACTTACCAATACCGCGTCTCCTTCGGTTCTTTGACTCCTTCCTTGGTCCTTTACTTCCCTAGCCTCTCCTTTTTTCTTCTTGTTCTTTTGGCTGAGACAAACCTTGCTGCAACCTCCTTGGAATACTTCAGCCAGGTGATATGAATTTGAGAGAGAAAATGAGAGAGAAAGAAAGAGAACTTTGGCCTTGGATGAATGTGCTAAGCCTTGATGCCAAAACCCTTTGGCTGAACTTGTCTTGATGAAAGAGATCAATCCAAGGACTGATTAAGCAACCAGCTGCTGCTCTTGGTTTTGAAAGATGGAAACCGTCCAAGGAAGAGAGAGAGAGATATCCAATTCTTGATTCCAAATGGGTGATCGGCCAAAGAGATGGGTTTTGATTAAACCCATGTGTAACTCCCATTGTCTTAACCCAACGTCTTTTATGTTACTTGGAGGTTTCATCTATGAAATGAAACCTCCCCAAGCTCTCAACGCCTCCCATGGATGGTGTTTGTGTAAGCTCCCCTTTCCTTAAGGTCTCACATGGGGGTTTCATTTTGAGATGAAACTCCCATGTGCTGCACCATCCCTCCATTGGTTGCCTCTTTGTTTTGGCTTGTGTAACAGCCATCTCTCTAATGTGTAACTCCATAAAACAGCAGCTCCATTCAGCTCCATTTGATCCTCATCAACGTCCCATGTGGGAGTTTCATCATTGAAATGAAACTCCCCTCCTCCAAGTGTGAACACACTTTGTAACTCCCATTGGTTTAATATCTATTTTGGAGTTTCAACTTTTTAAATAAAAAACTCTCCATGTTCCAACGACTAGGCCCTTGGTTAACCTTGTATTTGTAACTCTCAAACAGCCATTGTTTTAGCTTAAGTAATCACTACCTCTCCATTTAGAGCTTCATGCAAAACATAACACTCCCATACCATTCCAACGTGTATATGGATTTAAACTTTTGAAATACAACTCCCCACAATTGTAACTCCCAAAACCATCACCCATTCAGTTTTTTAGAATGGGAGTTACATGCATGGAAAGCCTCTCATGCAGCCAACGTGTGGAGTGATTTTAATTTGAAATTACAAACCTTCTCCCTCACATTTACTCAACTCAATCATTTAATTTAACTCCATCAAAACTCAATCATTAAATCAACTCAACTCATAACTTCATCTCAACTCATCACCATCATTTAATTTATCTCAATCCCACTCAAACATTAATTAAACTTAACCCAATTAAGTTTTAAACTCACAAATTGATTAATCATATCCATCTCGACCCATTGGGTCCAATTTGACCATTTTGACCCATTTAACGAAATTTGACCCAATTATGATTCTTGACCCGTTTAAGTACATCTTATCCATTTATTTGTCTTGTAAACAAAACTACCATCCTTTGGGTCTTGATTGAACCATTGACCCATTTAAATTCAAATCAAATATATCACAATGGCAATTCCGTAAATATGGATAAATTCATGTAAATTATTATCTTTGAAATTCCAGGGTGTTACAATACAATCCTCTTTTTACAATTTTTGTCCCGAAAATCAAACGAAGTAGGATTCCGACATACATCACACAAACAACCCAGGGTGAGCCATTCTCATCTCCGATTCTAATTCCCAAGTGGCTTCCTCAACACCATGTCTATCCCATACCACCTTGACGAACTGAATCGCTCGGTTCCGCAACACCCTTTGATCATTCTCTATTATTCGGACCGACTTTTCGATGTAAGTGGTGTCGCTTTGTACATCTATGTCTTGCACATTCAAAACATGAGACAGATCGGGGTTGTACTTCCTCAGCATCGACACATGGAATACATCATGTAGAGACGCCAATTGCGAAGGAAGTGCCAACTGATAGGCTACATCCCCCATCCTTCTTATAATTGGAAACGGTCCCACATATCTTGGCGACAGTTTTCCTTTCTTCCCAAATCTTATGTGCCCTTTTCGTGGCGAGACCTTCAAGAATACCATGTCTCCCACTTCAAATTCGAGAAACCTCCTCCTTTTGTCAGCATAGCTCTTTTGCCGACTCTGTGCAGTCAATCAGTACTGACGTATCAACTGAATCTGTGCTGTAGTTTCTGCAACCAACTCGGGTCCTATCAGCGCAGGCTCCCCGGCCGCGGTCCAGCACACTGGTGACCTGCATGGTCTACCATACAAAGCTTCGAATGGTGCCATCTAAAGGCTTGCTTGGTAGCTATTGTTATAAGAAAACTCCACCAGTGGCAAATGATCCTCCCATCCACCTTTGAAGTCTAGCATGCACGCCCTCAGCATGTCCTCCAGTGTTTGTATTGTTCTTTCCGACTGTCCATCAGTCTGTGGATGGAACGCTGTGTTAGTCAGTAAATCAATCCCCATGGCTGACTGCATACTCTGCCACACCCTGCCGGTAAATGGGCCATCTCTATCAGATATGATTGTCCAAGGAATACCATGTAATCTGATGATGTCCTTGATATACCGCCGACCCAATGTCTCAGATGAATCCGACATCTTGATAGGAATAAAATGTGCGGACTTGGTCAGTCGGTCTACCACGACCCATATAGCTTCATTGCCCTTTGAGGACCTCGGCAATCCCGTCACAAAGTCCATGGAAATGTGCTCCCATTTCCATTCTGGCACTGACAAGGGTTTGAGTAACCCTGGTGGCTTCTGGTGTTCCGTCTTAACTTGCTGACAAGTTAAACAATGAGCCACAAACTCTGCAACATCCTTCTTGAGTCCATGCCACCAATAATGTCTTTTTAAGTCATGATACATTTTTGTGCTACCCGGATGAATGGAGAGCTTAGTCCGATGTGCCTCTATCAGTATTTCTTTTCTGCAGCTTCTTGGCACATAAATTCTACCTCAGAACATAAGACCCTGTCCTGGTCGTAATTCCCAATCCGGTATAACCTCGCCAGTAGACATCTTGGCCCATATCTCTTCCATTTCCGGATCTGCTCGCTGCTTCCAGTTCAATCTTTGTAACCATGTTGGATCGTATGATCAAATTGTACATACTCCCATGGTTTGTGATGTATAGATTGAACTCTCGAATGTTATTTAAGATCTCCCATTCGGTCCTGATCAGACATGCCACTGATGCATGAGATATGCGGCTAAGAGCATCCGCCACCTTGTTGGCCTTCTCCGGATGATACCGGAGTGCAAATTCATAATCTGCCAAGTATTCCATCCATCTGCGCTGCCTCAAGTTGAACTCTTTCTGATCAAATAAATACTTCAAGCTCTTATGATCTGAAAATACTTCAAACTTCTCACCATATAGATAGTGTCTCCAGCTTTTGAGAGCGAAGACCACTGCATCTAATTCCAGATCATGTGTGGGGTAGAGGCGTTGATGTATCTTTAGTTGTCTTGAACCATATGCCACCACACGATCACGTTGCATGAGTGAACATCCCAGTCCCTCTCCTGATGCATCGTATTGTACTTCATAACCTTTGCCTCTTTCCGGCAAAACTAAAATAGGAGCAGTTGTAAGTCTCTCTTTCAGCTCCTCAAACCTCTGATTGCACAACTCTGACCACTCATATTTGACCCCTTTCTGAGTGAGTCGAGTCAATGGAGATGCTATTTTAGAGAAATCCATGATGAACTTCCTATAATATCCAGTCAAAACCCAGGAAGCTACGGATCTCAGTGACATTCTTCGGTGCTTTCCACTCCCTCACTGCTGCCACCTTTGCCGGATCAACGACTATACCATCAGCTGTTATAACATGCCCTAAGAATTTGACCTCAGGTAGCCAAAATTCGCATTTGCTTGCTTTGGCATACAGCTTGTTCTGTCTCAAGGTGTTCAATACTATTCGTAGATGCTCAGCATGATCCTCCTGACTCTTGGAATAGATCAGGATATCGTCAATGAACACTATAACAAACCGATCCAAATATGGACGGAAGATTCTGTTCATTAAGTCCATGAACACAGCTGGTGCGTTGGTAAGCCCAAAAGGCATGACTACAAATTCAAATAGTCCATACCGTGTTCTGAAAGCTGTCTTCTCTATATCTTCCTCCCTGACCCGGATTTGATGATAACCGGACATCAGGTCAATCTTGGAAAAGTGACTGGAACCCCTCAACTGATCGAATAAATCATCGATCCTGGGTAGAGGATACTTGTTCCGGACAGTTAGTTGATTCAACTTCCGGTAGTCCACACACATTCTGAGTGAACCATCCTTCTTTTTCACGAACAACACTAGAGCTCCCCATTATGATGTGTTGTTCCGAATGCAACCCAGTCTGAGTAATTCATCAAGCTGCTTCTTCAACTCAGACATTTCTATTGGTGCCATCTGATAATGGGGTAACGACACTGGTGAAGTACCAGGATACAGCTTGATCTCGAAATTGAGCTCCCTCATAGGTGGTATACCAAGGAGTTCTTTTGGAAAGACATTAGTAAATTCTTTCACAATTGCTAGAAGCTCAGTGACTGGTGCTTTGTTGATGACAATATTGTTCAACACCAAATGATGCAACCCTTCCTGCAGTCTGTTTTGCTTGTCGACACGAACTATATACTGCTTTCCCTCGGGTGACCAAAATGTCACTCTTCAGCGATAACAATCAATATTGGCTTGATAACTAGCCAACCAGTCCATGCCGAATATAATATAGTACTTAGTCATGTCGAGTACGAGATAATTGAACTCAAATCTGAGTCCAGCGAGTTCTGTATTTACGACCGTGCATATGAGTCCCAAAGACGTGTCTCCGACAGGGGATACTATTGTGAGTGTGGTGGACATCTTTTGAACTAGTGTACCAGTAGCAGTTATAAAGGATGTAGATATAAAAGAGTGCGAAGCTCCAGAATCAAACAATGCATAAACATAAGAACTATTGAAAACGGCCATACCTTGAATCACAGAATGATCCACATCCTCAGGAGGTGCCAGAGCAAATAGTCGTCCAGATCCAGTAGGATTAGGCACCTGACCTGCCTGATTATAAGTCCTGCCTCCCCGGGAATTCATTGGTCTAGCTGGTGGACGGAAAGATCCTCTGGAATAAGAGAGCTTGTTGAGCTTTCGGGCAATCTCTCTTAAAGTGACCCGGCTGGTCACAGTGGAAACAGTTGTTCACTCCTCTGAAATACTGAGTGACTGATGCAGACGGGGAGGGCTGGTTTGGGCGAAAGCCCCCCGTGGACCCTGCAGATGGTGTGGGTCTGCTGAAGTTCAGTCGGAACCTCTTGTTGGGTTGGAACCCACCCCTCCCACTTGGAGCTCGGCGGTTGTCAAACCGTACCATTGCATTCAACTCCTGTTCTACTATTATGGCCTTGCTGACCACCTCAGCCAATGTGGTGCACTTGAATATAGTCACTTTGGCCCTGATGTTTGGCCATAGACCCCTCTCAAACTTCCTTGCCCTGCGATGTTCTGTGTCCACCATATAGAATGCATAGATGGATAAACTGAGAAATTCCCGGTGATACTCTGCCACCGTTATAGAGCCCTGTACCAAGGACAGAAAGGCTTGCGTCTGTCACTCCTTCTCCTCCTCCAGAAAGTAGTGTTCCAGAAAGGTTGCTGAAAACTCATCCCATGTCATGGCCGTCCTCTCCCTAACTGGTATGAGTGCCCTCTGCTTCTCCACCACCTCCCACCATTTACCGGCATCTTCTATCAGTTGTGAAGTAGCCAGTAGAATCCTGTCAGCATGACTCGAGATCTTAAGTAAATTTAAGATCTGAGTGATCTTCTTCAGGCAGTGTTCGACTCCGACAGCCCCTTCCTTCCCTTTGAAGTAGGGAGGACGCTGTTGTTGGAATTCCCGAGCCATACTCCGGTCACTGGCGTCCTTGGAACTTTCACTCCCATTCATATGTTGCTGGAGTACAGAGGTTACCACTGCTTGAACTAAGCCCTGAAGTTCAGGAGGCACATGTGGTATATGTACACCACTGTTCCCTTCTCCCTCCTTCCGTGATGAATTCTCAATTCCCCTTTTCTTCCCTCCAAGGGTGCTGTGATTTTTCCTCATTGTACGACTTTTCATGGACAGATCGCTCCTCATCAGGTTGGGTTACCTCCATCTTATGTATAGACGGCTCCTTTTCATGCACAGATTTTTCGTGTTGCGATACCACTTTCTCATGTTGCGTGATTTGCAACACCTTTCCCTTCCCTTTCTGGTTCTGAGAGATCTTTTCTTTGGAGCCATTTCCCTAAGTCACGAAAACATTATTGACTTAGTTTCCTCGTACAGTTTGTATTTTCACAATTTTGGGAAGATTTCCAAGTAAGCAAACTTGTTTTTCTTTTGTTTTTGGGGGAAATTTCTAAATCTCTATTTGTTTGTTTTTTCTCAATTTGGGGGAAAAATTGGGGAAGTATATCCTATGTTGCTATGTTTGATAAATCCATTATAATGACTGTACTTTTACTATCTTTGTTGTTCTCAGATTGATTGTTCAGTCTGAGTCCACGGAGTAAATTAATCTGGCCCCCAGTCAGCAGACTTCGAAGAGTCAGTCAGTTGGGATTCTTATCTGTCAGTGAGACATGAAACCGTCTTAATATTACTTCTTAAGATTCAACTTCCTGTTTCGCTCTGATACCAACTGTAACACCCCGCCCTTTTCACTCTAATAATCAGAGTTTTTTTTTTAATATAATAATCAACCAAGTGATCGGGGCAGAGTGTCACGACGCGAGTTAAGTTCGGACTTCTAAAGTCTGACCCTTAACTGGCCAAGCCCATGTGCGTATGGATTAAGTCCATAAGAATCGATCCACACATGGTACAATAAACTTGTGGAATATACTTAGTCTTAATCTAACTGAGGTTATAATAGATCCTAAGACTAATCCATTTTTTTTAACTTGAGATAGCAAAGTACATAATCATAATCTCCAAAAATTACTAAACAATCTTAACTAATCGTTCAATCAAACCATCCAAAATAAATCAAACCATAGCATCTACTTAACTACTTATTACATGCCAACACATCTAATTACCAAATTACATTGTCCAGTTAAATCAAATTAGAAGTCCATAAATAGTCCATTCAAAGTCCATTTAAATCATTCAAACCACCCAAGCTTCTTTGCTTGGTCCCCTTCTCGATCCTCATTCTTTGTCTTTCTTGCGTCATCCACTAAGGGTAGAGATAGGGCGTTAGATCAACGCACCCAGTAGTGTTTCCAAATAGGGCTAACACAAGGTTAGTAAAAAACATGCAAATAATATAATAATACATGTGTGTCAAAATTCCATGAAAACATGCTATGTATGAAATGAACATGTAATGAGTCCCACCCATCACCATTCTACATAGCCTCCTCTTTGTAACACCCCGCCCTTTTCACTCTAATTTTCAGAGTTTATTTTTTTTTTTTAAACATAATAATAATCAACAAGTGATCGGGGCGGAATGTCACGACGCGAGTTAAGTTCGGATCTCTAAATCCGACCCTTAACTGGCCAAGCCCATGTGCGTATGAACTAATTCCATAAAACGGATCCGCACATGGTACATATACAACTAGCGGAATTAATTTAGTCTAAATCTAACTGAGGTTATAATAGATCCTATGACTAATCCAACTTTCCATTCTTAGATAGCAAAGTACCTTATTTATTCTCCAAAATTATTATATAACCTTAGTCTACTATTCATTCCACACCATTCAAATAAATCCAACCATAGCATCTACTTAACTACTTATTACATGCCAACATCTAATTACCAAATTACATTGTCCAAATAAATCAAATAACAAGTCCATAAATAATCCATTCATAGTCCATTCCAATCATTCAAACCGCCCAAGTTTTCGTGCTTGGTCCTCTTCTCCAACCACGTTCTTTCCTTTCCCTGCATCATCCACTAAGGATATAGATAGGGCGTTAGATCAACGCGCCCAGTAGTGTCTCCGAATAGGGCTACCACATGGTTAGTCAAAAACATGAAAATAGTATAATAATAATACATGTGTGACAAAATTCTATAAAAACATTCTATGTATGAAATGAACATGTAATGAGTCCCACCCATCACCATTCAACATAGCCATCACTTGACGGGATTCTCATCGTCAAGGTAACCCATAGTGGTCTTTCGGACGCCCCAACGGAGTGTGGCCTCCGGATTCCTCCTGATGGGATTCTCATCATTAGGGTACCCCACAGTGGTCTTTCGGATGCCCCTAAGGAGTGTGGCCTCCGGTTACAACACCATCATCCCATGCCATGCATGAGATGTCTATGCAAACATGTCATTTAGAAACATAACTTTACAATCATATAAGATATCAAAATCAACATAAAACAGCATATGGAATAGTGGTTACAATAAAGGTAGGAAACCTACTATAGTTTACTTTGTTCGACCCTTCCTTTGGACCGTCTTCCGATCACGGCTTGCTCACCATTCTAAAAATCCGAATACCCTATGTACATGGCAGCAAGTTAATCATTTATCCACCTAATTTCCAGCAAAGCTTAATGTTCCAAGAACCACCTAGTGGGGTTCGGCCAAAGCCATAGCCGAACCTCATCCATTAAAACTTTGGTCATTCTTTTATTTAATTAAAACCATCTAATTACCCAAACTTCTAAATGAACCTTGGTAGGGTTCGGCCATACATTATGGCTGAACCTTACCACTTTGGTTTTAGCCCATTTATCCCATCATATGATCATTTAATTTTTGATCATTTCAGCCATAATTACGATTGTGCCATTGAGACCAACCTTTGCTTTAAATTAGCTAACTTCCATCACCTAACATAAAACCATCTTAGTGGGGTTCTGCCATACACACGGCTGAACCTCACCACTTAATTTGATCCTTCTTAAACCTTCCATATCTCCATATAAACTAACCACTATGTCCCACAATTACCATTAGTGGGCTTCGGCCATACACATGGCCGAACCTCACCAATGTGATTTTTATCCCTAATTTCCATCATTCACGTTGGCTGATTACTTACCCATACTAACTCCATAAACAAACATATATTATTCTTAAATCAAAGCATATAAATAATACCTAATGTCCATCATAAACTTAACCCAATTATTCCACAAAACAGTCCATGGGTTTTCATGGTTTCCATGGGGTTCACAACATGAAAACCAACATCCTTTTACATGGGGTTCGGCCCTCTATGGTGGCCGAACCCAATGGTTATGTTACTGTTTTTAAACCTCAATTAATCATGTAATAACAGTATATTTAAATCAGGTTTTTACCTTTCAAACAACCATCCAAAAATTAGCCCAATTTCATAGGGTTCGGCCATGCTCATTGGCCGAACACCATGAAATTGATTTTGAACATTTAACCCTTTATCTTGGGTCTGAAACCAGCACCCAAATCCATGTTTTTAACCATTCTAAAACATGTATTTACATCTTAAATCAAAACCCAAATCCATCCTCAAAACAGTCCATGGGGTTCGGCCATACACATGGCAGAACCCTATGGTTCTCTTAATGGAAATCCACCCATATTTATCTATGAAATTAATCAGCAAATTAACATAAGATAAATATGATTCAGTCATGTCATATCTACTCCAAAACAGTAAGCTTAATTCCATATAAAAATCTTTTAAAAACCCCACTCCAAAATATGGATTTTGACTTTCAAATACCATAGAATCCACCAATTTTCTCATGGGGTTCGGCCATCCAAAGGGCCGAACCCTATGGTCCATATTTTTTTTTATCTTATTCATAGACTTCCATCAAATATCTAACCCTTGTTAGATTCAGCCATCCAATGGCCGGATCATAATTCTTAATTAAAAATAGTTTATCGAACACCTACCGTTTCCACGACTCCTCCACTTGATCTTCACTCCCGCTTGTTCCTTCCCTTTTGCTGAACTTGTCTTGATAAAAAGGGATCAAACCAAGGACTGATTAACAACCAGCTGCTGCTCTTAGTGTTTGGAAAGACAGAGAACAACCAGGAGAAAGGGAGAGAGAGAGAGAGAGAAATGGGCACCCTTTGTTTAATCAAAACCAGCCCAAGGTTAACCTTGTGTAACTCCCATTGCCTTTACCCTAAACCTTATGTTACTTGGGGGTTTCATCATGAGATGAAACCTCCCCATGCTCCCAACGTCCCTTGTTGGTTGGACTTGTGTAACCCCCCTTCTTAACTCCTTCTCTCATTACCATTGCATGTGAGAGTTTCATTTGAAAATGAAACTCTCCTAGGCTCCAACGGTTTTAGCCCTAGCTTAATTTGTATCACCTTCATCTTCCATTAGTGAACCGTTTGGGAGTTTCCATCCTTGAGATGAAACTCCATGTCCATTCATTTCTCATGCTTGATTTGAATATTTGAAATAAGTAACTCCTCACCCTTGATGCAACCCATGTGTAACCGCCACCTCTTAATGCTCATCACCGTCCCATGTGATTCCATTTCATCTTTGAGATGAAACTCTTGCATTTGTAATTCTCCAGACAGCCATCCCACTAACTCCATTGTAGCTGTTACATGCATGCAATATTCTCATGCATCCAACGTCCCTATGCATTCCATGTAATTTCAAAATGTAACTCCCATTCAAAATGTAACTCCCATTTTATTCATCACCTAAATGGGGGTTACATGCATGGTAATGTCTCCCATGCACCAACGTTTTTCCTTGTTCAAAATTTGGAATTAAAACACTTCCCCTCTCATTCACACACTTCACTCACTTACAATAAAAATACATATTCATCCAACTCATTTATTCAACTCACCCAACCTAAGTCATTCATTTAACTTAACTAATAAATTCAACTCAACTTAACCCATCATTCATTTCAACTCAAACCAAACTCAAGCAATTAATAAACTTAAATTAACTAAGCTTGAACTCAATCCATGGTTAATCATGCCATTCATGACCCATTGGGTCCCATCTAGCCATTTTGACCCATTTATCAAAATTTGACCCAAATATGATTCTTGACCCGTTTAAATTCATCTTATCCATTTATTTGTTTTGTAAACAAACTACCCTCCTTTGGGTCTTCATTGAGCCATTGACCCATTTAAATTCAAATCAATTTTATTACAATGGCAATTCCGTAAATATGAATAATTTCATATAAAATAATAACTTTGAAATTCCAGGGTGTTACACTCTTGACGGGATTCTCATCGTCAAGGTACCCCACAGTGGTCTTTCGGACGCCCCGACGGAGTGTGGCCTCCGGATTCCTCTTGATGGGATTCTCATCATCAAGGTATACCACAGTGGTCTTTCGGACGCCCCGACGGAGTGTGGCCTCCGGTTACAACAACATCATCCCATGCCATGCATGAGATGTCTATGCAAACATGCCATTTAGAAACATAACTTTACATTTATATAAGTTATTGAAATCAACATAAAATAGCATATAAAAATGTGGTTACAATAAAGGTAGGAAACCTACTCTATGTTACTTTGTTTGACCCTTCCTTTGAACCGTCTTCCAATCACGGCTTGTACACCGTTCCAGAAATCCAAATACCTTATGTACATGGCAGCAAGTTAATCATTTGTCTACCTAATTTCCAGCAAAGCTTAATGTTCCAAGAACCACTTAGTGGGGTTCGGCCATAGCCATGGCCGAACCTCACCCATTAAAACTTTGGTCACCCTTATTTATCTAAACCATTTTGATTAACCCAAAACTCCCAAATGAACCTTGGTAGGGTTTGGCCATACTGTATGGCCGAACCTTACCATCTTGGGTTTTGGCTCACATGTCCATTCCTATGATCTTTTCATCTTGGATCATTTCATTATAATCACCATTATGCCATTTAGCTTATCCTTTGGTTTAATTTATCTTAAACAAAGTCCATCACCAAACCACTTTAGTGGGGTTCGGCCATACACATGGCCGAACCTCACCACTTAGTTTTTGATCTTTTAAATTCTTCACTCATCCACACAAATTAATCACTAAGTCCATCAATCATCATTAGTGGGGTTCGGCCATACTACATGGCCGAACCTCACTAAACTGATTTCTTTTGTTCATCTTTCCATCATCCATGATGGCTGATTATATACCTAAACTAAGTCCATAAACAAACATATATTATTCTTAAATCATAATCCAATTATCTACCCAAAACAGTCCATGGGGCTCGGCCATGGTTCTCTTGGTGTAATCCTTCCAACATTTGTCCATGTTTTTAATCCATAAATTAGCCATGACAATAATATGTTTCAGCCAAGCCATAGCTACTCAAAAACAGTAAGCTATCTTCACTTTAAATCCTTTAAAAATCTTCATTACCCAATATGGACTTTATCCCTCAAACACCATTAAAATCGCCAAGTTTTCCCATGGGGTTCGGCCATCCAAAGGGGCCGAACCCTATGGTCCATATTTTACCATTTTTAAACATCATAATCCTATATCTAAACCATTGATGGATCTGGCCATACGATGGCCAGATCTCATTCCCTTAACCAACTTCATTTATCAATGGTTCAAACTGCACTTACCAATACCGCGTCTCCTTCGGTTCTTTGACACCTTCCTTGGTCCTTTACTTCCCTAGCCTCTCCTTTTTTCTTCTTGTTCTTTTGGCTGAGACAAACCTTGCTGCAACCTCCTTGGAATACTTCAGCCAGGTGATATGAATTTGAGAGAGAAAATGAGAGAGAAAGAAAGAGAACTTTGGCCTTGGATGAATGTGCTAAGCCTTGATGCCAAAACCCTTTGGCTGAACTTGTCTTGATGAAAGAGATCAATCCAAGGACTGATTAAGCAACCAGCTGCTGCTCTTGGTTTTGAAAGATGGAAACCGTCCAAGGAAGAGAGAGAGAGATATCCAATTCTTGATTCCAAATGGATGATCGGCCAAAGAGATGGGTTTTGATTAAACCCATGTGTAACTCCCATTGTCTTAACCCAAAGTCTTTTATGTTACTTGGAGGTTTCATCTATGAAATGAAACCTCCCCAAGCTCTCAACGTCTCCCATGGATTGTGTTTGTGTAAGCTCCCCTTTCCTTAAGGTCTCACATGGGGGTTTCATTTTGAGATGAAACTCCCATGTACTGCACCGTCCCTCCATTGGTTGCCTCTTTGTTTTGGCTTGTGTAACAGCCATCTCTCTAATGTGTAACTCCATAAAACAGCAGCTCCATTCAGCTCCATTTGATCCTCATCAACGTCCCATGTGGGAGTTTCATCATTGAAATGAAACTCCCCTCCTCCAAGTGTGAACACACTTTGTAACTCCCATTGGTTTAATATCTATTTTGGAGTTTCAACTTTTTAAATAAAAAACTCTCCATGTTCCAACGACTAGGCCATTGGTTAACCTTGTATTTGTAACTCTCAAACATCCATTGTTTTAGCTTAAGTAATCACTACCTCTCCATTTGGAGCTTCATGCAAAACATAACACTCCCATACCATTCCAACGTGTATATGGATTTAAACTTTTGAAATACAACTCCCCACAATTGTAACTCCCAAAACCATCAACCATTCATTTTTTTAGAATGGGAGTTACATGCATGGAAAGCCTCTCATGCAGCCAACGTGTGGAGTGATTTTAATTTGAAATTACAAACTTTCTCCCTCACATTTACTCAACTCAATCATTTAATTTAACTCCATCAAAACTCAATCATTAAATCAACTCAACTCATAACTTCATCTCAACTCATCATCATCATTTAATTTATCTCAATCCCACTCAAACATTAATTAAACTTAACCCAATTAAGTTTTAAACTCACAAATTGATTAATCATATCCATCTCGACCCATTGGGTACAATTTGACCATTTTGACCCATTTAACGAAATTTGACCCAATTATGATTCTTGACCCGTTTAAGTACATCTTATCCATTTATTTGTCTTGTAAACAAAACTACCATCCTTTGGGTCTTGATTGAACCATTGACCCATTTAAATTCAAATCAAATATATCACAATGGCAATTCCGTAAATATGGATAAATTCATGTAAATTATTATCTTTGAAATTCCAGGGTGTTACATTTCGTGCATGAGATAAAAACTCCCCATGCATCCAACGTGTGCTTACCTTGATACCTTGTGTAACCTCTACAAAACGCCTCCTCTCCATTTAATTCCCATTTGGTTTTCATGCATGAGATATACCTCCCATGCATCCAACGTGTTCCATTGTTTGAATTTTGAAAACAACCAAACACCTTTCATTTACACACTTCACTCACTTAAAATAAATATTCCATCCAACTCATTCAGTTCAAATTTATTTAACTCACTTTACTCAACTCATCCATTTAATTCAACTCAACCATTTAATTCAACTCAACCATTTGATTCCATTTCCAACTCAAATCAACCCCAACCAAGTTAAGCTTGGACTCACTTGGTGGTCAACCAAGTCAACCATGACCCATTGGGTCCCTTTTGGGCATTTTGACCCAAATAGCCACCTTGACCCAATTAAATGTATCTTACCCATTTACCCTACATTGAACACTCATTCCATAACTGTTAGGTCTTAATTGGGCCATTGCCCAACACCTTACCCATCTAAGGTCCATGTCCATTAATTCATAATTTAAATGGACAAAATTCATGTAAATTGATATCTTGAAAATCCGAGGTGTTATAGTTGTTTGGTCAAGTAACTAAGGTTACAACCACAGTTGCACCTGTGCTCTCGATTGCTAATTTCAGTGTCCAAAAGTCTTTGTTGAGTGTCCTTGTGATCTCTGGAAGTGTCAAGACTAGTGTAACGCCCCGCCCTCTCCGAGAATTTCAGAGTCTAATTTTTTTTTTAAATATAATAATAATAAAACATCGAAAGAGAGCGGATGGCGTCACGACGCGAGTTAAGTTCAGACTACTCAAGTCTGAACCTTAACTGGCCACCCATGTGTACATGGACTAGACCATGATAATGAATCACACATGGAACTAACATCAACATGCGGAATAACCTAAATTACTGCGGAATAAAAAGACTAGATAGCAAGTAACAATCTCAAACATTAATTAACCTAAATCATCCATCCAAAGTTATTAACCTAATCAAACCATAACAAGTAATGACTTATTACATGTCCAACAAAATATAGTTCAAATGACAGTAATATAAAGAAGTCCAGTCCATCATTCAAGCGCTTAAGCTTGGCTCCCCTCCCAGTCAACGACCTTTTCTTTCCCTTTCCTTGTACCTACATTCTCCTCTGAGGATAGAATTAGGGCGTTAGATCAACGCGCCCAGTAGGTTCCCGAATCAGGGCTACCACATGTTAGCATATAAAAACATGCATATATATCATATTACTTGATCATCAAAACATATAAAAACATGCTATGTATGTATGCAAATGTAATGAGTCCCACCCCATCACACATACATATAGCCTTTACTTTCCGTGTCTCATATCAACCTATTAGATTCTCCTGGCGTGACGTATCACCACCCAAGGAGGCCCCACAGTTGCATCTCGAACATTCCGACGGAGTGCGGGCTCCGATGTTTCATAATCATTTGTCAATTCTCCTGGCGTGACGTATCACCGCCAAAGGAGGCCCCACAGTTGCTTCTCGGATATTCCGGTGGAGTGTGGGCTCCGGTTTCCATAAGCATCATCCCATGCCATGCATGAGATGTTTGTGCATTGTATGTCATTTGTAAATACTTAACTCATCATTCAAAACCACATTTGAAACTACATAAAATAAACAAGAGTCTCATAAGGAAACTAGGTAAAACTGTGGTTACAAGTAGGTAGGAAACCTACTGAAGATTCACTTCAGTACTTAATCTTTCTTTAGCGTCACCTGATCACGACTCGCTCGTCGTTCAACTTCCAGTACCTTATTATGTAACAGCAAATCAATACTTAATCTACTTGATTCCTAATCAAGTTTAGGTCTCATATACCATCTAGTGGGGTTCGATCCTTCTTTTTCATTTGATAAACATTTCATACTTCAAACATGTCTTGGTAGGGTTTGGCCATACACCATGGCCGAACCGTACCACTTGGACTTTGGCCCACAAATCAATTCCTTTGGTCCATCCTTTCACATTGAATTTTGACTAGTATTTACGGTTTTACCATTGACCTTAAACCATATTGCAACTAACATCCATAATTATTCCACCTTAGTAGGGTTCGGCCATACTACTTGGCCGAACCACACCCATCCCATTTAGATCTCTTAATCCATTCTAATCACCTTAATCATCCAACCTTTAGTCTACCAAAATTACTCCATGGGGTTCGGCCATACATTTGGCCGAACCCAATGGTTCTTTTATCCATTACTCTTCACCATAATGTCATAACTTAGACCCTTCTCTTTAATCATAAAAACCATATGGTTCAGCCATCCAATGGCCAACCAAAAACAGTAACCTTATCACATAAAAATCTCTCCCATTGGTATGGTTTTATCTCTCCAAAAACCATACCAACTTATCAAACACTTTTATGGGGTTCGGCCATCCAATGTGGCCGAACCCTATGCCCATGTTTTGGACCCTTTTTAACTTACATTATATGTCCATTAAATCATGTAATAATCAACATAGTATTGTATGGTTTTTACACTTCAAAAACCATCCAATTACCCAAACAAGATCATGGGGTTCGGCCATCCCATGTGGCCGAACCCAATGATACATTTATACCATTTTAATCAATCTTAATCCAAGGTTTTATTCCTTGATGTATTCGGCCATTCCATGGCCCAAAACACACCCATTTTATTAATCCAAAAGTCCATGAAACACTTACCAAATTCCAAGCTCTTCCTATTGCCTTTGCTCCTTGCCTTCTTCCTTTTATTTCTTCCTTTCTTCCTTAATTCCTTGCTGGTTTAAGCTTGAATAACTGGTGCCAAAAACCTCTGCTGCTCCAGCCAAGAACACGAATTGGAGAGAGGGAGAAAGAGATGGGAAAAACTTGGGTTTGCAATGATAAAAATCGGCTAACCTTGGGGTTCATTGCTTTTGTATTTCAGCCACCATGACCTCTCAATTCCCTCATAACTTCTTAACAAAATCGATGGGCATTGGGTGCCATCCAAGTCACCCCTTGGGACCTACCCATGCAGCCATTCAGATTTCCATGTAACTCATCTCAAACCCATCCTTTGCATTTATCATTCAACATGGAACTCACCAAAACAAGTCCCCAACGTGTGGGACTTGTTTTGGTTGGTTTGAGACCAGCCAACCTCTTTAAATTCCCATTCAACTCACTGATTTACAACCCCTTTAATTTCCATTTTGACTCACTTGAACTCAAGGTCATTTAAATTTCCATCTCAACTCACTCAACTCACATACTTAATGCACATGAGTTAACTCACACTTGATTTAATTCCAACTCACTTCAGTCCCACTCAAACTGATTTAACTCATATTTTAGCTCCCTAGAGGATCCACACGGTCAACCATAGTCAACTCGACCCGTTGGGTCCACTTTTAGCTCCTTGACCCGTTTTTGACTCCATGACCCAATTATGGGTATTTTAGTCATTTGTAATTGGTTTTTACATATGGGTCAGGCCTAACCATTTTTCCTCCACTTGATTTCCAATCAAATCAGCCTATCCCCATTTAATTTAAGTTCACAAAACGGTCAAATAATCCAGTAAGACCCGATGGGTCCCATTTGGGCCCTTTGACCCATTTAGCCATTTTTGACCCAATTGATGTAAATTACCCATCCAATCAAACTTAACATTCATAATATGCTCATATGACCTTAATTCGAGCAATGGGCCCCACCATTTCCTTATTTACAATCATATTTATTGAATTCACCAATCCAGGGCCATTTTCGTAATTATTCCAATCATTGAGAATTCTTTGACCCAATTAACTATTTTGACCCAATTTGATGTACATTACCCATCCATTATAATTTGACCTTTATAATATGTTCATAGGAACTTAGTTTGAGCAATGGGCCCCACTATTTTCTCATTTAACATCATAAAATAATTAATTTAACAACTCAGGGGCATTTTCATAATTTTCCACTTCATTGAGAAATTGGGGTGTTACAACTAGAAGCAGTGAAGACCTTGTTGGTAGAGCAACAACTTGAGCAGTGAATTAGCTGGAAGACCAATCCAAGGCAGGTAAAATAACCTAATAGACTTAGGTGATCTTGGACTACTCCCATGTTATGAATGGACTTAGAATTGGACTCATATAGGAGGATTGTATTGAGTAGATAATTCTAAGAATGGAAGTCCATAAGTAAGGTTTTTGAAAATGTGAAATTGGGGAAAGTCTGCATTCAGAGATCTGAATGGAGTGATTTAGATGTTTGAATGGAATATAGTGTGGACACCAGTGGACTACGTCTCTCATGGATTCAAAACTCTGAACAGGTGAGGTTGTAACACCCAGGTTTTCCAAGTTCTTAATATATATATATGAAAATTACCCATTTAATTTGTGAATTTTAGATATGGATCATGTATGGGTAAAGTGTTGGGTCATTGCCCAATTAAGACCCAACGGATTGTGGAAATGGTTTCAATAAAAATTAAATGGGGCTTAATTAAATTAGTAATGCATTATGTCTATAATTAATTATTATGCGCATAAAGGAACTTGGAAGATTGATTGGCCGAATATGAGAATTGCATATCCATGATTATGCGCATAAAGAGATTTTAGGAATGAGATAGTTTTCCTTGGCCGTGTATGTGGGATTTTCATATCCATATTGATGTGCTAGAATATTTTTAAAAAGGAGATTGCTAAATAAAAAGATTGTTTAGGCCGTATATAGGGTTATGCGCAAGATAAGTTGGAGTATCTAAAAAGGGGTCCTTTCCTTATTGAGAGTGGTATTTAGGCAAGGGCTAGATTGGTAGATCGGCCACTCCTAATTAAGGCAACAAGAGGGGTGCACGGCATAAGGGAATTGCTAAGTTAAGAGGATCTTGGCAGCTTCTAATTAGGATTAAGTGGAGGATTTATAAAAGAAAGAGGGAAGGGGCGCACAGCAATACACACAAAATCAAGGTGGTCTTCACGGCATACTCATTCAAGGAGAAAGCAGCCAACAAGTGAAAGATCAAGAAGGAGAAGGATTGGAAGAGCAAGAACAAGCGAAGGAAAACCGGAGGAGTCGTGGAACCGGTTAGTATTTTGATGTTTTTGTTTAAAGAAAAGAACCATAGGGTTCGGCCATGGTGTATTGCCGAACCCCATGGAAGACAATTGAGGGATGAATGTTGAAGTTTTAATGGAAAGGATGGACCATAGGGTTCGGCCATGGTGCATGGCCGAACTCCATGGAAAGACATGGTTTAATTTATGGATTTTTAATTATGAAAACCATGGAATAATTATGTATGTTTTAAAAAGGGTTTAAATGGTTTAAGAGAAGTTGATGAACCATAGGGTTCGGCCATGATGAAGGGCCAAACCCCATGGAGGAACATTGGGTTTGTTTAATGGGTTTTTGAAGGATGAACTCCATGGAAAATTATTCATATTTTTAAAAGGTTTTACATGAAGAAATATAGAACTGGTTACATGTATTTAGATCATGGAAGATCAAGGATGTATGATTTTTTTAAAGAGAAGATTTTGAACCATAGGGTTCGGCCATGGTGTATGGCCGAACCCCATGGAAGATGTTATTAAATTAGAAAGTTTCTAATTATGGATTTTTGGATCAAAAAGGAAAAAACCTTGATTTATGGATTCAAGTATGGAAATTGATATAATTGGAAAGTTATACATCATAGGGTTTGGCCATGGTGTATGACTGAACCCCATGGAAGATGTTATTAAATTAGAAAGTTTCTAATTATGGATTTTTGGATAAAAAAGGAAAGAACCTTGATTTATGGATTCAAGTATGGAAATTGATATAATTGGAAAGTTATACATCATAGGGTTCGGCCATGGTGTTTGGCCGAACCCCATGAATTAATTCTATGGTTCAATCATGGATTTATTATTGTAAATAAATTAAAACGGAGGATGGAACAATGATATCATGGGTTCGGCCATGGTGTATGGCCGAACCCCATGAACCAATTTTTATGGGTCATGTATGGACCTAATATGTTTAAAGGAATTGATTATGAATTATTTTAAAGGGTTATTAGGAGTGTTATGAATGTTTAAATAAATGTATGGACCTATGTTTTGGAACCCAAACGTAAGTTGATGGAATCAATGGCAAAGTTGTAAATAGGTGAAAATGATGGACATAGGGTTCGGCCATGGTGTATGGCCGAACCCCATGAACTATTTAATGGATCATGTGTTTGGATTAAAGAACTATGTATGGATTATTTTTAGAATGTTTTGGTTATGGATAGGTATAATGGCAATATTGTAATTAAGTGAATTAATGGACCATGGGTTCGGCCATACACCATGGCCGAACCCCATCGGAATTATTTGGTAGACATAGGGTCTATGTATGGCACGTTAAAATGAATGGAATATTAACTAAAGATTAGACCAATGACAATGTGGTAAATAAGTGTGAAAATGATAGGCATGGGTTCGGCCATGGTGTATGGCCGAACCCCATGAGGAATGGTTTATGGATTCAAACATAAAGGTAAATCAAATGGGACATGATTTTAATTGATTGATATATTATAAGGTAACGGGACCTTACAAGGTGTGTACGATCGTGAGTGGTTACCGGACGGAAGGGCAAGGACACGTTAGTGGTCTTTGGTAGGATTCCACCTCTTTGAAACCATGGGTTTATGTGCATTGTTTTTATCTTATTTTGATGAATTATGTTGTGAAAGATATTGTTTCAAAATATGAGTTTTAATGCTATGTTTATATGATAAAATAGCAGGTGTTTCATTGGCATCTCATGCATGGCATGGGGTGAAGGATATGTAACCGGAGGGGCCACACTACGTCGGGGCGTCCGAAAAACCTATGTGGGATACCGTGATGTGCTTTTCCATCAAGAAGAAACCGGAGGGTCCACACTCCGTCGGGGTGTCCAAAAGACCTATGTGGGGGTACTTTTATGTACTTGTGATGGATGGGACTCATTGCATTTGACATCATGACATGGCATGGATTATATGGTTTCTGACATTATGATATTATTATGCATGTTTTGTACTAACCATGTGTTAGCCCTAATTGGAATACCTACTGGGCGCTGTAATAGCCCAGATTTTCAATTCAATAATTATATTGGCTATTATTGATTTTAATTGTTATCCATAGATGGACCATGGATTAGATTAATTCCATTTAATTGGGTCAATGATGGTCAATTGGGTCAAATGCCTAATTGGGACCCAATGGGTCAAGATGGATTGAGCTTTAGGGTAAATGGGTAAGGAATGGATTTAATCAGGTCATGGACCCAATTAAGATCAAAGGCATGGGGTCCATCTCATTGGCAAGTGTAGGGAGTGGATATCCAAGTGGCAAGGCCAAGTGGGACCCAAGTCCACCTCATCAAGTGAGGTGGCGTGTGGACCAAGGTACAAGTGGGACCGGCCACCATGGTTACTTGGTCAACCATGGGTGAGTCAAAGATAGATTAAAGAAGATTAAAGGTAGTAAGTGGAATTAAATTATTTAATGGTAATGGCCTAAGTTAGATATAAAATCCATGATTGAGTTGGGAATTGAGTTACATTGAAATAAGGTGAGTCAAATGGGGAGTGAGTCAAGAGGATGGTTTCATCTCATGGAAACCACAAACCACCAAATGAATCCTGTAACGCCTCGCCCTCTCCGAGGCAAAATTTTCAGAGTCTAATTTTTTTTTAAATAATAATAAAACATCGAAAGAGAGCGGGCGGCGTCACGACGCGAGCTAAGTCCGGACTACCCAAAGTCCGACCCTTAACTGGCCACCTATGTGTACATGGACTAGACCATGATAACAAATCACACATGGAACTAAACAATAACTTGCGGAATAAACTAGACTAACTGCGGAATAGAATGAATAGATAGCAAGTAACAGTCTCAATTAATAATTAACATAAAACAACCATCCATAGTTAATAACCTAATCAAACCATAGCAAAGTATTAACTTATTACATGTCCACAAACTATAATTCAAATGACAGTAATAAAGAAGTCCAGTTCAACATTCAAGCACTTAGGCTTGGCTCCCCTCCTTGTCATCAACCTTCTCTTTCCCTTTCCTTGTTCCTGCATTATCCTCTAAGGATAGAACTAGGGCGTTAGATCAACGCGCCCAGTAGGTTCTTGAATCAGGGCTACCACATGGTTAGCTTGTAAAACATGCATATATCAAATATATGATTATCAAATACAGGTAAAACAATGCTATGAAATATGCACATGCAATGAGTCTCTCCCAACATGCACATTCATAGCCATCACTTGACGTGCCTCGCACCGTCGAGGTAAATCACAATAACATTTCTCCTGGCGGGACCTGCATCGCCTAAGGAGACCAGTGTCCTATCATCATCATAATTCTACTCCTGGTGCATCGCCTAAGGAGGTCCAGAGTTGCATCACAGCAAATCACCAGAGAGTGGGCTCCGGGTTCCACAATCTTCATGCCATGCCGTGCATGAGATGTAAATGCATTGTATGTCATTTGTAAGCACAAAATATATCATTCGAAACCACATAAAATAAACAAGAGTCTCATAAAAACTAGGATAAAACTGTGGTTACAAGTAGGTAAAAAACCTACTGAAGATTCACTTCAGTACTTGATCTTTCTTTAGCGTCACCCGGTCACGACTCGCACGTCGTTCAACTTCCGGTAACCTTATCCATATAACAATCAGTAAATCATACTATTATTTACTTATTCATTCGCATCTAAGACCCAACCACATCATGTGGGGTTCGGCCATGCCCATGGCCGAACATCACCAACTTAGGATTTAACCTTTTAAAACTACCGATCCATTCCATGTAGTGGATCCACACCAAGACCTATTGTCATGATCCATGATCTTTACATTTGAAACCTTTTAATTCAATACATACCTTCCACACAAAATACTCCATATGAAGTGGTCCATTTAACCCATACCATGATCCATGGGGTTCGGCCCTATACATGGCCGAACCCTATGGTTCACTTGGTCCAATAATCACCATGATTACTCATGGTTTTAACATGCTAATTCAACCATGAATAACACATGGTTCAGCCGCATATTAATCAACCAAAAACAGTAACCAAGTATTCCATTAATTGCCATAAGAACACCATAACTTTATATGGTTTTTATCTCATAAAACCATCAAATACTTTCATGGAAATGTCATACCATTTCATGGGGTTCAGCCAACCCAATTGGTTGAACCTCATGGCCTATGGTTTAGATCCTTTTTTGTCAAATAAATATCTTTATTTAAAAACACATAAGCTCTCCACAATTGATATGATTTCCATCTTCTTGAAAGCCATACCAAACAATCAAATACTTACATGGGGTTCGGCCATCCAAGGTGGCCGAACCCTATGTCCATGTTTTGGTCCTCTTAAACATGTTTTAGGTCTCATTTAGACATATGGTAATCAGTATAATGTTACCATGTTTTTACCCTTCAAAACCATCCAAATAAGTCCATCACTTTGTATGGTTTCCATTTTGTAAAACTCAATCCAAATAACCATAATACTTCATGGGATTCAGCCATTCAAGATGGCCGATCCTAATGGTCCATTTCATCAATTTAAATCTATGATTTAGACCCATGATACCTTCAGTCCTTATGTCATTCAAATCCATGTTTTTAACCCTCTTTAAAACATGCATTTGAGTCTTAAAGAAACATTAAAAACAGTCCACAAAATTCATAGTTTCTATGTTTCAAAAACATCAAAAACAACCAATCATTTACATGGGTTCGGCCCTCCATGGTGGCCGAACCCTATGATCATTTTTACCATTTCAAAACTTCTATTACTCAAGGTTAAAACCTTGGTGCATTCGGCCATAACCATGGCCCAATACATACCCTTTTTCTTATAACTTGTTTGACTTGAACACTTAAGAAATCTTACCAATTTTCCTTTGCCTAAGATCCTTGGCTTCTCCCCTCTATTTCTTCCTTTCTTCCTTAATCCTTTGCTGGTTTATGCTTGATTAACTGGTGCCAAAACCTCTGCTGTTCAACCAAGAAAAACGAACTTGAACAGAGAGAAAGAGATGGGAATTTCTTGGATTTTGAATGTGAAAATCGGCCAAGAATGGTAACCCTTCCCTTTTGTAATTTCAGTCCCATTTTCTATTCATTTTCCCTCATTTAATTTTGCCAAAACCGATGGGATATTGGGTGTCATCCAAGACACCCCCTCACCCAAACGGTGCAACCTTTCATTTCAGCCCATGCATCTCATGAGATGAGATGCATGCCGCCCAAGCTTGGTGTCCCTTGGCTTTGCCAAGGCACCTCTTCACTCTGAACGGCTGGGATTGATTCTCCAAGAGTTATGTGTGATTAACAATACCTTTCCACTTCCTCTTAACTCACTTAACTCATGATATTTTTATTCTAACCCAACTCATCCAACTCATCACATTTAATGCACCAAGTTTGAGTCAACTCTTTTCTTAAATCAAACTCACTCCAAGTCAATCCAACTCAAGCTGAACTAACTCATACTTGAGTTCAATTGAGGGACCACACGGTCATCCGTGGTCAACTTGGTCAACCCGACCCATTGGGTCCCCAATCAGCACCTTGACCCGTTTTGACAACATGACCCATTCATGGGCTGATTTTTGCCACTTTTAATTGGTTTTCACTTGTGTTTCAAGCCTACCCATTTTTGTTATACTTAATTTCCAATCAGTTCAGCTTGACCCCATTTAATTTGAGCTTAAACAATGGTCAAATCATCCATTATGACCCATTGGGTCCAATTGGGCCCTTTGACCCATTTAGCCATTTTCGACCCAATTGATGTACATTACCCATCCAATCAAACTTGACATTTATAATGTGCTCAAATGATCTTAATTTGAGCAATGGGCCCCACCATTTCCTTATTTGACATCACAAAATAATTAATTTAACAAACCAGGGGCATTTTCGTAATTATCCACTTCATTGAGAAATTGGGGTGTTACAAATCCACTCCATCAAAACCGTTGGGGGATGGTGTGTGCCATGTGGAGGGCATACTTTCCCCTTGGCTAGACCAAATGCTTAGGTGGAGACCACACATTGGCCAAAGGAGAGGTGGTGGTTTCATCTCAAGGAAACCACCAAACCACCAAATGAAACCATCAACCCAAAACCGTTGGGATGAAAGGGTGGTATGCTAGACAAGGAGCTTGAATGGAGGACATGCAAGGACCATAATTGGGCAATGGAGAGGTGGTGGTTCCACCTCATCCAAACCACCAAACCGCCCAAGGAAAGTAAACCAAAACCGTTTGGCATAAGGGGTGGTACGTGGCATGTGGAGGGCATGCACGCCCCTTGGTTAGACAAGGAGCTTAAAGGAAGGACATGCTAGCCCATGCATTGGTCAAATGGGAGGTGGTGGCTCCACCTCATCCAAACCACCACCACCAAGATGAAACCACATGCACAAAACCGTTGGGATAGAGTGGTTTGTGCCATGTGGAGGCATGCAAGGCAAGGATTGATCAAAACAGAGGTGGTGGTTCCATCCCATGCATACCACCACCACCAAGATGAAACCACATGCACAAAACCGCTGGCATGGAGTGGTGTGTGCCATGTGGAGGGCATGCACCCTCTTGTTTGGTCAAGGAGCCCATAGGGAAGACTCCGCATTGATGAGGGTGGAGTCTAACCCAAGCAAACCCAAGATGAGATGGGAAAAGGGCTAGGTTTTCCATCTCATCTCATTTCACTCTCTCACTCTCTCCTCTCCCTCTCTTGGCTGACCATCACTCTAAGAGAAAGACAAAGAAAGACTTAGGAAAATTTGGATCTCATCTCACTCTTCCTCTCTCAAGCTTGGCAGACCATCACTCTAAGAGAAAGACAAAGAAAGACTTAGGAAATTTGGATCTCATCTCACTCTCCCTCCCTCTCAAGGCCGATCCCCCTCTCAAGACAAAGGACAAGTAATTTTCATCTCTCCTCATCTCCTTCTCTCAAACATTCACCAAGGCCGAACCATCTTCTTGGGGGTTTCATCTTAGACCCTCTCCCTCTCTGTAACACCCCGCCCTTTTTACTCTAATTTTCAGAGTTTTTTTTTTATATATAATAATCATGTGATCGGGGCGGAGTGTCACGACGCGAGTTAAGTTCGGATCTCTAAATCCGACCTTTAACTGGCCAAGCTCATGTGCGTATGAACTAAGTCCATAAAACTGATCTGCACATGGTACAAATACAACTTGCAGAATTAACTTAGTCTTAAACTAATTGAGGTTATAATAGATCCTAAGACTAATTCATTTTTAACTTAAGATAGCAAAGTACGAGATTTATTTTCCAAAATTACCAAATAACCTTAGTCTACCATTCATTCCAAACCATCCAAAATAAAGCAAACCACAGCATCTACCTAACTACTTATTACATGCCAACACATCTATTTACCAAATTACATTGTCCGAATAAATCAAATAACAAGTCCATAAATAGTCCATTCAAAGTTCATTCCAAATCATTCAAACCGCCCAAGTTTCCTTGCTTGGTCCCCTTCTCGATCCTCAATCTTTGACTTTCCTGCATCATCCACTAAGGATATAGATAGGGCGTTAGATCAACGCGCCTAGTAGTGTTTCCGAATAGGGCTACCACATGGTTAGTCGAAAACATGCAAATAGTATAATAATAATACAAGTGTGACAAAATTCCATAAAAACATGCTATGTATGAAATGAACATGTAATGAGTCCCACCCATCACCATTCAACGTAGTCATCACTTGATGGGATTCTCATCATCAAGGTACCCCACAGTGGTCTTTCGGATGCCCCGACGGAGTGTGGCCTCCGGTTACGACACCATTATCCCATGCGATGCATGAGATGTCTATGCAAACATTGCATTTAGAAATATAACTTTACATTCACCAAAACTTATCAAAATCAACTTAAAACAGTAAATAGGAGTGTGGTTACAATAAAGGTAGGAAACCTACACTAGATTACTTTGTTTGACCCTTCCTTTGAGCCGTCTTCCAATCACGGCTTGTACACCGTTCTAGAAATCCAAATACCCTATGTACATAGCAGCAAGTTAATCATTTGACCATATGATTCTAATTTCATCTAAATCCCAAAAATCCACTTTGTGGGGTTCGGCCATACCCCATGGCCGAAACTCACCCATTTAAACCTTAGTCACTCTTTTATTTAATTAAAACCATCTAAGTAGTCCCAAACTTTCAAATGAACCTTGGTAGGGTTAGGCCATACATTATGGCTGAACCTTACCACTTTGGTTTTACCCCATTTATCCAATCATATGACCATTTTATTTTTGACCATTTCAGCCATAATTACGATTGTGCCATTGAGACCAACCTTTGCTTTAAATTAGCTAACTACCATCGCCTAACATAAAATCATATTAGTGGGGTTCGACCTCACCTCTTAATTTTCAATCCGCTAATCTTTCATTAATCCAATTCGAATTATAAACTTAGCACTAAGTCCACCAAGTGACCCTGTAGTGGGGTTCGGCCATACTACATGGCCGAACCTCACCAAACTGATTTGTCCATCTTTCCATCATCTTTGATGGCTAATTAATTTCTTATATTAAGTCTATAGATAAACCTATCTTAGTCTTAAATCAAAGCACATAATGATTACATAATATCCATCCTACACTTAACCCAAATAACCATCAAAACCAGTCCATGGGGTTAGGCCATACACATGGCCGAACCCCAAGGTTTCCTTGATGTAAACCCTCCAATATTTGTCCATAATTTTTTATCAGCACTTAGCTTAATAAACACATAATTCAGCCATGTAATAACTGGTCAAAATTAGTGACCTTATCTCCCTTTAAAATCCTTTAAAAGAATTTCAATACATAATATGAATTTCATCTCTCAAACACCATAAAAATCACCAAGTCTTCCCATGGGGTTCGGGCATCCAAAGGGTCGAACCCTATGGTCCATATTTTACCACTTTTAAACATCACATTCCTATATTTAAACCATTGATGGATCTGGCCATACGATGGCCAGATCTCATTTTCTTAACCAATCTATTAAACAAGGGTTCAAAATGCACTTACGAATACCGCATCTCCTTTGGTTCTTTTGACTCCTTTCTTGACCCTTTATTTCCTTGACCTCTCCTTCTTTCTTACTGTTCTTTGGGCTGAGACTGATTTTGTTGCTGTCCTTGAAATGATTCGGCTAAGGTATGGATTAGAGAAAGAGATAGAATATTGGCTTTGGATGGGGAACCTTGATGCCAACCCTTTGCTCAATGTATGCTTTTGTCTTAGTGAAATAAATCAATCAAGGACTGATTTCATATCAATAGCCAGCTGCTGTTCTTGATCTTAGAGAGATGATAACAGTCCAAGAAAGAGAGAGATAGAGAGAGTAAAATGAGAGCCCTTTGTTTAACCAAAACCAGCCCAAGGTTAACCTTGTGTAACTCACCTCACCTTAATCAAAGTTCTTTATGTTACTTGGGGGTTTCATCTATGAAATGAAACACCCCAAGCAACCAACGTCTCCCATGCAAAGTCTTTGAGTAACCTCCTCAAATCCCATTCATTTTCCATCTAGAAGTTTCATCCAAAAATGTGAAACACCCATGAGCCCCAACGTTGTAGCCTATATTTTTTGAATTTGAAATGGCATAATCCTTATGTAACTCCACCCCCCTTGATTCTCACCAATACCCCATGTGGGGAGCTTCATGCATGGAATAAAGCCTACATATTATTCAACGTGCATATGGATTAACCCTTGAAAAATAACTCTCACCAACTTAACTCCCTGGTAGACGTTACATGCATGCAATGTCTCATGCAACCAACGTCCCATGATTTGAATTTGAATAACTTCTCATTAAAGACTATGAGTGGGGGCTTCATCTTTGAGATGAAACTCCCCCACCCCTCTAGCTGCCCTTCAACGTGTGGAGTGAGGTGAGTTTAAATCATCAACTCTTTCACTTCACACACCACTTACTTAAAACTTATTTAACAACTCACTTACTTAAATTTATTTTAATCAACTCACTCACTATAATTATTCTAAATCTACCCACTTATTTAACTCAACTATTAATTCCATTTTCAAAATCCAAACAGTCCCAATTTAATCAATCTTGGACTTACTTAGTGATCAACAAAGTCAAACCCGCCCCATTGGGTCCAATTTGGCCATTTTGACCCATTTAACGAAATTTGACCCAATTATGATTCTTGACCCGTTTAAGTTCATCTTATCCATTTATTTGTTTTGTAAATAAAACTACCATCCTTTGGGTCTTGATTGAACCATTGGCCCATTTAAATTCAAATCACATATATCACAATGGCAATTTCGTAAATATGAATAAATTCATATAAATTGTTATCTTTGAAATTCCATGGTTTTACACTCTCAAGCTCACACTTTGGCTGAAGATCAAGGAGGAAGGAGGAAGAATAAGGAAAGACAAGAGCAAGAAGGAGCGAAGGAAACCGGAGGAGTCGCAAAATCAGTTAGTATCCTTGGACAAGATTTTATTAATTTGAAAGAGTTAAAGGAAACCATGGAATCCCATTTTTGGATTGGAGAGCTAGCCAAAATATTATGGGCCATGGATTTAAAATGCATCCAAGTAATGAGATAGGAAATGGACAAACCCTAATGGGTAAGATAGGCTATGTAAATGATGGAATACTAAGGACACTATGTATATATGATCTATGTATGCATGCATGGCTTAAGTATGAAAAAAGGTCAAGGATCATGGTTCGGCCTTGCATGGCCGAACCCTAATTGTTATGGATATATGGAAAGGACCTCATGCATGTCTAAGACAAGGTATATGATCTAAGATCATGGTTTGGCCTTTGCATGGCCAAACCCTAGATTTCTATGTATATGGATCATGAGAACTAAAAAGGATTTGGATGAGGTTCGGCCGTGATGTATGGCCGAACCCCATCAAGGAATATAATCATAAGTATGTGATTTTAAGAGAAGATGATGAACCATAGGGTTCGGCCATGGTGTATGGCAGAACCCCATGGAGGTGTATTAATGATTTTTAATGAGATTTAAGGGATGAAAATCATAGATGTATGTTAAGGATTTTAAAAGGTTTTGAATGGATGCATGTTAAGGATTTAAATGGTCTAAAATGTTGTGAATGGTGTAGAACCATGGACCATGGGTTCGGCCATGTTGTACTGGCCGAACCCCATGGAGGGATGTTGATGGACTTAGACATATTTTGGACCATGAAAATGATGGGGGAAGGTTGGTAATTTTAATAGGTTTTAAATGTGGTTAATGATGATCTAAAATGATGATCTAAATGTATGATTGAACCCCTCCATGGAGGGACTTGGGTTATGGATCTAATGTGGTAGATGATTTAAGGAAAAGGAGAAAAAATGACATCATGGGTTCGGCCATGTTGCATGGCCGAACCCCATGAACCATTTTAATAGGTAATCTATGGATCTTTGCATGCTTAAAATGAATGGATTATCAAGTTAAAGAATGGAGGTATTTGTTAGGGTTTCATGTCATGATTAATGAATCAATTATGGATCCATGTTTATGGATCAGTTATGGACCTAAGTATGTATAAATAAAAAGAGTGATTAGCCGTGAAAAGATTGATGGCAAAGAGGGAAATATGGTGAAAATGGAAGGCCCATGGGTTCGGCCATGGTGTATGACCGAACCCCATGGGGAATGTTTGTGGACTTAGGGTCTTTGAAATGATTTAACTTATGTGCTTGGATTAATGAATCAAAGGATGGCTGATCTTGGTCCCACATGATTAAAATGATCTAAGGATTAAAAAAGGACCCAAAAACCAAGTGGGTGAGGTTCAGCCATATTGTATGGCCAAACCCCACTAAGGCATGTATTATGGACTTAGACATGGTTGGAACATTGGTTTGATTTGTTGATGTGTAATAAGGTAACGGGATCTCGTAAGCGGTGCGCGATCGGTGATTGATTTTTTAACGGAAAACCCAAGGACCCGGTATTTAGACATTGGTAGGATTCCTACCTACATTGAAAACCATGGAACATGTATATGTGATGTTTCTACTTGAATTATTTTGGTATTAAATAATATGTCTTAATGATGGGATTTTGAATGCTATGGTGTTTATTATTATTACATAGCATGTTGCACTTGCACCTCATGCATGGAATGGGAGGGATACTATGGAGTTGTGATACATTGATGAGGATTTTCCATCAAGAGGGTACTTTGTGATTGTGATGCCTTGATGAGGATTTTCCATCAAGAGGGATACTATGTTTGAGATGTAATCGAAGTCCACGCTCCGTCGGGGCGACCGATAAACAAACGTGGGGATACCTTGATGTGCATTTTCCATCAAAAGGGTACTTTGTGATTGTGATGCCTTGATGAAGATTTTTCCATCAAGAGGAATACTATGTGATTGTGATGCCTTGATGAGGATTTTCCATCAAGAGGGATACTATGTGATTGTGATACCTTGATGAGGCTTTTCCATCAAGAGGGATACTATGTGATTGTGATACCTTGATGAGGATTTTTCCATCAAGAGGATACTATGTGATGGTGATATGGATGATGGGTGGGACTCATGGCATATGACACCCATGGCATGGCATTTACTTGCATGGTTTGGATATACTTATATCTATGTCTTTTGTTTTTACTAATCCATGTGTTGACCCTACTCGGAGTACCTACTGGGCGCGTTGTCTAACGCCCTACTTCTACCTTAGATGGTGACACAAGAATGGATGAAACAAAAGACGCGACCAGAGCCAAGCTTAGGAGCTTGGAGGATTAGATTCATTTTATTTAAGTTTTATTTATGGAAATGTAATTTGAGTAGCTAGCTTGTTGGACTATAATAATTTAGATTACTTGCTATGGTTTGGACTTTCATTTGGACATTTTAAGTTAAGGTAATTATCATTTAAGTAATGTACTTCCTTGCTATTTAATAATTGGTAGGATAGACTCTATTATAATTCCGCATTAAGTTTACATACCGCAAGCTTAACTTATTACATGTGAACCATTTCAGTGGCTTAGTCCACGCACACGTATGGTTGGCCAGTTAAGGGACGGGCTTTGGAAGCTCGGACTTAGCTCGCATCATGACTTCCCGCTCTCTTGTCACTTTTTATTTCAAAAAAAATATACTTTGATTTTCGGCGTGTGAAAAAGGGCGGGGCGTTACAGGCGCGTCGTTCTAATGCCCTACTTCTACCCTAGTGGATGATACAGGTAACAAGGGGAACGATGAACTCGAAACGGGCCAAGCGTAGGAGCTTGGATGCTTTTAATTTATATTTTATTAAAGTTACTTATGGACTTGTATTGAGTAACTAGACTTCGGACGTGTAATAATTTAGATGGTTTGCCATGGTTGGATGTTTGGTTGAATAATTATCTTATGTTAATTATAGAATAAAGACTTGACGTATTTTGCTATCTGAAATGGAATAGAAGTAGGTTCTATTATAATTCCGCATGTTTTGATTTTAATTCCGCATGTTGATGTTGTTATGTGTGAACCGTTTTCATGGACTTAGTTCATGCACACATAGGGTTCGCCAGTTAAGGGTCGGACTTTAGAAGTTCGGACTTAGCTCGCGTCGTGACGTCCCGCTCTCTATCGCTCTCTGTTTATAAAAAAATAAAAATAAACTTTGATTTTCGGAAAGCTAAGTGAGTGAAAAATGGTGAGGCGTTACAGAGGTTCGGATTTCTGAATAATTGCTAAAATGATTGTAATGCTAAATGTGATTTTCAAATCTTGATGAGGTGGAAAGAGTTTAAAAATAAAGCCATTGGAGTCTATGGCAAACTATATGACAACATGTGGGAAAGGTGGATTTAAAACAGTGATAAGATTTTTTGGGTTGACACAAGTTGACTCTGTGTTGTTGCCATTGGTTTAGAGGTCTGTACGTGTGAGTTCAAAGTTCTGAATTGATGAGGTTAACAATCTATAAATAACAGTTGTGTTGTTGAAGAGAATGCGAACTTTGAAAATTTTGAGAAAACTGTTGCATATGAATTTGAGCATTCTGAGTATTGCAAATATTGGTTAAGAGACTATCTATGCCAAAACTTGCAAATCAATTGATAGTCACAATATTATTTATCACTTCGATGTTAACTGACCAGAAAAAACGTGGGAGGCTCTAGTTTGATAAGTGATTGGAATACCAATGACTGTGAGAGATCTAGGGAAACTCGTGACAGTGCTAAATCTAGAGAAACCCTTCCTCATATCCTTGGTTGAATGTTGTGATCGGTATATCATCTACAACAAGGACGCGGTGTTGTGGAGGAAGCGTTGGACTAATTCACTAATTGGTGTTGTTGTGACCAGTGGATTGGAGTTGGCAACAGCAAAGTCAGTGAGCACTTTGTGGTAGGGACTCATGTGGATTCCTGTAAGGACCTGCCCATTCAACCACGACAAACGGGACCTCACAAAGAGTTAAAAAAGACCAACTAATATGGGACAAAAGTAATTTCAGAGTCACAGAATAACTTCTTAAAATAGCCATGAACAACAACATAACATCCCACATTAAATTTTTCTCATTAACAAATATGATATATCAAGCCAAACCACAACTAAAAATGTCATCAAATATAACTAATGAGAATTATAACTAATCTCACTGTCTCACACAAGGCAAATAATAATAATATCAAAGTCTCAAACCACGTCTAAACTATTACAATTCCTCAAATGACACTCTAAGTGCCTTAAAATAAAGCCAAAAAATAAATTAAACTAATAGTCTCTATTCTTGGAACATAAAACTGGTCTAAGACTTGCTCCTAACATCTCCAAGTTATCTAAGCTTGCTTTTGAATTGCTCCTTGATCTAACTCCAACAATACTCCTGATACATAAGGGGAATGAAATCCATGCCCAGTGAAAAAAAAAACACAACCATGCAACATAATCATACAAGAATTCCTTATAGATCAAGGTAAATAAAAATATATGCAATGTAATACCTTAACCCAAATTAGGCGTAATTAGTTTAATAAATCCTTCTTAGACCGGTTAATCTCAAACAATACTGTTAGGGATTTGTGAAAAGCCCAGGTGTGGCCCAATCCGAGGTCGAAAGCTCAGTGATCCAGCTCGTCCAGTTGTAGGGGCAAAATGGTAATTTACCACTTACTGTATTCTTTTATTAATTGTGTCTTTACGTGATTATTATTAGATGATATTATTTTCCTTAGTCAAGGATTCCTATTTCTGATTTCAGAATAATTTTATTTTCAGAAAATAGTATTTAAAACCTCCCGTCAAGACCCCGAAAGGGAGAAATAAATATCTTTAAATGGTTTTGAAAATGAGAAAATTTTTGAGGCAAGTATTTTATGTTAGACCGCTTTAGTATGGTCTAGTTTATTCTTTCAAACCCCACAAATGAGGATTCTAAATCATTTTATTTAACACAGGTTAAATTAAGTAAATAGTGTTAAATTGTGAATTTTATTTAAATCTATGGTTTTTAGTGAGTTTCAAATCTCCAAATTTTTATGGTGATTAGAGCTTTTGAAACCCAACTTATCTGTCAAGTTGGATTAAATTTATTCAGCATTAAAAGTATTGTTTTTAGTTAAAAATCAAAATTTTATCAAAAAGGGGACTTTTTGCTGTAACGCCCCCCCCCCCCCCCCCCCCCCCCCCCCCTTTTTCACTCGCTTAGCTTTCCGAAAATCAGTATCGATTTTTTTTTTTATAAACAAAGAGTGATAGAGAGCGGGACGTCACAACGCGAGGTAAGTCCGAACTTCTAAACTCCGACCCTTAACTGGCCAACCCTATGTGTGCATGGACTAAGTCCTTGAAAAACCGTTCACACATAACAATATAAACATGCGGAATTAAAATCATAACTGCGGAATTATAAGAGAACTTAGTTCTATTCCATTTCAGATAGCAAAGTACGTCAAGTCTTTAATCATTATTAACATAACATAATTATCCAAAATAAACATCCAACCATAGCCAATCTTCTAAATTATTACATGCCTGAAGTCTAGTTACTCAAATACAAGTCCATAAGTAACTTAATCAAGATATAAACTGAAAGCATCCAAGCTCCTATGCTTGGCCCCTTTTCGCGTTCCTTCGTTCCCCTCATTTCCTGTATCATCCACTAGGGTAGAAGTAAGGCGTTAGAACAATGCGCCCAGTAGGTATTTCAATTAGGACTAACACATGGTTGGTACAAAACATATATAATAATATCATAATATCAAAAACCATATAAACCATGCCATGTCATGATGTCAAATGCAATGAGTCCTACCCATCACAAGTACATACAAGTACCCCCACATAGGTCTTTCAGACACCCCGATGGAGTGTGGCCCCTCTGGTTTCTTCTTGATGGAAAAGCACATCAAGGTATCCCACATAGGTTTTTCGGACGCCCCGACGGAGTGTGGCCCCTCCGGTTACCTATCCTTCACCCCATGCCATGCATGAGATGCTAATGAATCACATGCTATTTTATCATATAAACATAGCATTAAAACTCACATTTGAAACATATCCTTTACAACATAAATTCATCAAAATAAGATAAAAACATTGTACATAAACCCATGGTTTCAAAGAGGTGGAATCCTACCAAAGACCACTAATGTGTCCTTGCGCTTTCGTCCGGTAACCGCTCACGATCGTACACACCTTGTGAGGTCCCGTTACCTTATAATATACCAATCAATTAAAAATCATGTCCCATTTGATTTACAAAAATGTCTAAGTCCATAAAACATTCCTCATGGGGTTCAGCCATACACCATGGCCGAATCCATGATCCATCACTTTCACCCTTTATTACATCCATGCCATTGCTTAATCTATTGCTGTCCATTTTATTCATTTAAAACATATAAACCCTAAATCCATCACACCTTCCCCACGGGGTTCGACCACACACCATGGCCAAACCCATGGTCTATTAATTTTATTTATTTATAATATTGCCATCCTTGGCTACCATTCCGTTATTCTAACCCTTCATTCATTAAAACCATATATCATTCCCCATGGGGTTCGGTCGTACACCATGGCCGAACCCATGGTCTATCATTTTCACACTTATTTACATCACTGCCATTGTTCAAATCCATAACCAAAACATTCTTCATGGGGTTCGGCCATACACCATGGCCGAACCCATGATCTTTGATTTTTAGCCTATATTAAAATATTGCCATTACCTCCAACAACTTATGTTCAGGTTCCAAAACATAGGTCCATTCATTTATTTAAACATGTATAACACTCCAAATAACCCTTTAAAATGATCCATAATTGATTCCTTAGTCCAAACATGATCCACCAATGAGGGACCCATTAAAAATTACTTCATGGGGTTCGGCCATACACCATGGCCGAACCCTATGATGTCTAACTTTCTAATTATATCAATTCCCATTCTTGAATCCATAAATCAAGGTTCTTTCCTTTTTTATACAAAAGTCCATCATTAGAAACTTTCTAATTTAATAACCATCCTCTATGGGGTTTGGCCATACACCATGGCTGAACCCTATGGTTCATGGTCTTCTCTTTAAAAAAATCATTGATATTCCTTCCATGGTTTTCATGATCTAATTGCATCTAAAACCATCAAACCTTCCATCCATTTAAATTAATTCATAAGTAACATTTCCCATCATTTTCCATGATCTAAATACATGAACATAATTCCATAATTATTTATGGGGTTCGGCCATACTCCATGGCCGAACCCATGGTCTAATGTTCTTTACCAAAAACATCCATTAAAACCCTTTAACATCTTTATTACATTGCGTGGTTTTCATCCTCAAACCTATAAATTAAACCATGTCTTTCCATGGGGTTCGTCCATGCACCATGGCCGAACCCTATGGTCCATTCTTTCCATCAAATTACCATAATCGTTCCCTAATTTTCTTCCATGGGGTTCGGCCATACACCATGGCCGAACCCTATGGTTCCTTATCTTAAACAAAATTATCGAAACTACTTACCGGTTCCGCGACTCCTCCGGTTTTTCCTTCGCTTGTTCTTGCTCTTCCAATCATTCTCTTTCTTTAGCCTCCTCTCCTCCTTGATCTTTAACACAGCCGAGATTGATCTTGATGTTGTGTGCATTGCCCTGCGGCCCTTGCTGCCTTTCCTTTATTAATCTCTAATCGGTCCTAATTTAGAAGGTGCCATGCGCCCCTTCTTCCTTCTATAAAACTTCCATTCGGTGCTATCCTTAGAAGGTGCCATGCGCCCCTTCTATTAGCCATTGCCTTAGTGCCATTGTTAACAAGGAAAGGGACTCCTTTTGGCGCATCTCATGGATTGCGCACAACTCCCTCACGGCTAAAACATCCTATCTAATTTTAGACATCTTCTAGTTTCACTCTTAACCAAAGAAATAGACACCTTTTAAATTATCTTATGCGCATCCTCATGGATGTGCAAATTCCACACACGGCCATTGTAATCTTTATTTAATTAGACATCTTCTTTATTGCTTGTGTTCGGCTATAACTCCTTGATTTCTTGAGAGGAAATCTAGCTTTATGCGTGTGTGTGTCATCCATATACAACTCATGCGCATACCACTTAATCTAGATAGATATATTACATTACCATTTTAATTCAGCCCCATTTAATTTAAATTGGACCTTATACCATAACCGTTGGGTCCTAATTGGGCAATGACCCAACACTTTACCCATCTAAGGTCCATATCTAATAATTCACAAATTAAATAGGGTAATTTTCATATATATTAATAACTTGAAAATCCGGGGTGTTACATATGCAAAACCAAAAGTTTGCAAGGACTTATCTGCAACCAGACACCCAAACAGTGCCGTTACTGTTGGGGACGTAGGCAGCAGCTGCATACAGCCCCCGGCTAGCCACCTCCGATTGATCAGCTAGTCTTTAAATCACCCTCTCCTCAATTGATTCAATCCCTCAAAAAAATTTCCATCTCTCAGCTTTGTGAAACCAAAACAGGCGATCACCTCTCTCCCTCTCATTCAGTTTTCCCAAAATTTTCTTCCCGTAGCTTAAAGAGGAGTCTTTCAAAGTTTAGATTGTCAACCCAGGAATTCAAGTGAAGATAACCACTATGTTCCTCTTTAAATTTCAGTCGGTTTAAAATCAAGTAGAAGCAAATTTGATTGAGTTTTAAGTATGTAAAACCGATTTCAAATTTAAGGAAAAACACGAGATTTCTTGTGTCAGTGTGGTTTTCATGTTAAAATCAGTTGGCTTACTAAGTGTTAAAGTTTTAAACCACTACTTAAGGAAAGAGGACTCACTGAGGAGTCCATCTGACCGGTTGGATGTGAAAATCGAATCCAAAAAACCCACTGTTTCTTGATTCGTATTTCCTAGAGTGTTGCCCGTTACTATCTGTTGTTGCAGACAAAGGAGGAAGAAGACTTTCGGACGGTTTGAGAGTTGTGCTTCGGACGGTCTGAGAGTTGTGCTTTGGACTGTAACGCCCCGCCCTCTCCGAGAAATCAGAGTCTAATTTCCTTTTTTTTTAATAATAGAATAATATCGGAAGAGAGCGGGCGGCGTCACGACGAGAGTTAAGTTCGGACTACCCAAGTCCGACCCTTAACTGGACACCCATGTGTGCGTGGACTAAACCCACGATACAAACCACACATGGAACTAAACAGTGACTTGCGGAATAAACTAGACTAACTGTAGAAATAGATTGAATAGATAGCAAGTACCAGTTTCAATTAATAAATAACATAAACCAACCATCCATTGTTAATATCCTAAACAAACCATAGCAAGGTATCAACTTATTACATGCCCATAAAATATAACACAAAAGACAGTAATAAAGAAATTCCAATCAACAATCAAGCGCTTAGGCTTGGCTCCCCTCCTGGTCATTGACCTTCTCTTTCCCTTTCCTTGTACCTGCATTCTCCTCTGAGGATAGAATTAGTGCGTTAGATCAACGAGTCCAGTAGGTTCCCGATCAGGGCTACCACATGGTTAGCTTGTAAAACATGCATATATCAAATATATGATTATCAAAACAGGTAAATCAATGCTATGAAATATGCACATGTAATGAGTCCCTCCCAACATGCATATACATAGCCATCACTTGACGTGACTCACACCGTCAAGGTAAATCACAATAACATTTCTCCTGGCGGGACCTGCATCGCCTAAGGAGGTTTCACAGTTGCATCACAGTATATCACCGAAGTGTGGGCTCCGGGTTCCACAATCATCATCCCATGCCATGCATGAGATGTCAATGCATTGCATGTCTTTTGTAAACACATAATTCATCATTCGAAGCCACATTTAAAACATAAATCAATTACAACATATCTCATAAAAACGTAATAAAACCAAATCATAATTGTGGTTACAAGTAGGTAGGAAACCTACTGAAGATTCACTTCAGTGTTCGATCTTCCTTAATCGTCACCCGTTCACAACTCGTACGCCGTTCTCGTAAGTGTCGATACCTTATTTTCATAGCAGCAAATCAAACATTCATTATGTAATTCCAACTTGGTCTAAGTCCCAAAAATGCACTATGTGGGGTTCGGCCATACCCCATGGCCGAACCTCACCTATTTACAATTTTGCCACTCTTTCATATAATTACAACCCTGCACTTAAACCATACCTTCAAATAAACCTTGGTAGGGTTCGGCCATACTACATGGCCGAACCATACCACCTTGAGTTTTGACTCATAAGTCCATTCTTTTGATCATTTCATCTTTGAACTTTTCCTCCATATTTACCATTATGCCATTGAGACTTACCTTTTCCTTAAACATCAATAACCAAAACTAAATCGTCTTGGTGGGGTTCGGCCATACACATGGCCGAGCCTCTCATCTTTATTTGATCCTTTAAATCATTCATTCACACATCTTTAATCACATAATTAGCTACACATTAAGGCCACCAATGACCCTTAGTGGGGTTCGGCCATACACATGGCCGAACCTCACCAATCTAGTTTTTGCCCCCACTTTCCATCTTATATCATGGTTGACCAACTTAGTATTAAATCCATAACTAAGCCTAGGTAATTCTTAGATCAAAAGCATAAAACAAATCATAGTTTCCAGTAGGATTTAATCCAAACATACCATCCAAAAACAGTCCATGGGGTTCGGCCATACACATGGTCGAACCCAATGGTTCTCTTGATTCAATTAGTCCATGATCTATCCCTGATTTAAATCAGTAACTTAACCATAACATTACCATGGTTCAGCCATATATTGGCCGACCAAAATCAGTAAATTATCTTCATGTAAATCACATAAAATCCCCATGGTAATGTATGGTTTTTATCTCTCAAAACCATCACCATTAACCATAAAATTATCACACCATTTCATGGCGTTCGGCCATGCTCATTGGCTGAACCCTATGGCCTTTGGTTTGAACCTCTTAAACATTCATCATATGTCTAATCTAATCATCCAAAACAGTAAATCATTTGCATGGTTTTAACTTACAAAAACCATCAAAATTCCAACATCATTTGATGGGGTTCGGCCATCCAATGAACCCCTTTCATCATTTAATACCCAAGGTTTTAGACCCATGATACATTCAGCCATTCATGACATCCGAATCCATGTTTTAAACCTTTTTAAAACATGCATTTTAAGTCTAATAAAAACATCTAAAACAGTCCCACAATTGCATGGTTTCATGTTTCAAAGACCATCAAAACCAAACAATTATTTCCATGGGGTTCGGCCCTCCAAGGTGGCCGAACCCAATGATCCCTTTTTATAATTTTTAAACCTCCATTACCCAAGGTTTAAACCTTGATGCATTCGGCCATACCCATGGCCCAAAACATATTCCATTTGTTCCATCTTATTAAACAAAATACCCATGGGAATACTTACCAAATTTCAAGCTGTTCTTCTTGCCTTTGCTCTTTACTTCCTATCTTTCTTAACCTCCCTTCCTTTGCTGGTTTATTCTTGATCAATTTGTGCAAACACCACTGCTGGTTCAGCCAAGAGAAAGAGTTTGGAGAGAGGGAGAGAGATGGGAATTCTTAAGATTTTCAATGTGAAAATCGGCCAAGTGAGGTGGTCTATCTCTTTTGTAATTCAGCCACTTAATCCATTCATTTCCCTCATAAACTCTTGCTCATTTCAATGAGACACCTGCTGCCAGCCAAAGCACCCATTGGCACTAACCAATGTAACCATTCAGCTCCCCATGTAACTCATCCAATTCCCATCCATTTACATTAAAAATTTAGCATGGAAATCACCATAACAAGTCCCCAACGTGTGGGACTTGTTTTGGTTTGTTTGAGACCAAAACAACTCTTCATATTCCACTTAACTCACTGAATTTACAGACCCTTTGATTTCCATTTTGACTCACCTAACTCAATGGCTTAACTCACCACATTAAATACCATACATTAATTACACTTGAGTCAACTCATTTCTTAATTCAAAACCAACTCAACTCAGTCCCACTCAACCTGATTTGACTCACCATTGAGCTCATTTGAGGGCCCACATGGTCAGTCGTGGTCAAACTTGGTCAACCCGACCGAATGGGTCCCCAATTAGCTCCTTGACCCGTTTTGACAACATGACCCATTTATGGGTTGTTTTAGCCATTTTTAAATGGTTTTCACTTGTGCATCAAGCCTACCCATTTTTGCTCCACTTGATTTCTAATCAATTCAGTTTAACCCCATTAAATTTGGGCTCACCCTATGGTCTAATAAGTCCATTATGAGCCATTGGGTCCAATTGGGTCCTTTGACCCAAATAACCATATTGACCCAAATTGATGTACATTACCTATCCAATCAAATTTGACATTTATAAAGTGATCATAGGGTCTTAATTTGAGCAATGGGTCACACTATTTCCTCATTTAACTTCATAATTAATAAATTCACCAATCCAGGGGCATTTTCATAATTATCCATCTAATTGAGAAATTCGGGTGTTACACAGACGGTCCGAGGGTAACCCCCTTCGGATGGTCCGAGAGTACCTACGGATGTTCCGAGCTTTAGTTCGAAGTCCCAAAGTGTCCAAGTCTAGCAACTCTCCCACCTCAGCTCCGGACGTTTCGAGTCCTGTTCGGAAAGACCGAACCCCTCATGGACGATCCGAGCTTCCCTCGGTATGATCCAAGACACACAGATCCACCGAAGCCTATTTTCTCTATTTTTCGGTTCGGAAGGACCTTTTGGACGATCCAGGACCTGATCTTCGGACGTTCCGAAGATAGACCCAAGTTCCAAAGTCTGTGATTACTTTTAGCAAGTGGTTCAGACGATCCGAAGCCACAGTACCTGGTTCTAAGGCATGTTCCAAGGAACCTAGTTTTTGAATGTAAAAATCTTGATTGATTGGTGATGCATGTGTTAGACCTAAGTTTTAATGTGATGTTCATACCCATTAATAATTTAAAAATGTACTAACCCTCTTCTCTTAATACTATAGTGTATATACTATTGTATTCACTTCCAGGCCCAGTCTATTTGTTGGGCATTGAGTGACTTCACTTCCAGGCTGACACTATATCTATCGGGCACTGAGTGACCTCGAGACCTTACTCAACATGTCAATCTGGTCCTATCCAGAAAACAATACGAGAAGTGACCTGAGTATCTAGACCTAACTCAATACGTCAAACTGGTCATGCCCAGAAAACAATATGAGTTTTGGACTGAGCACCCTATTATTTTATATTGTGGATTATTGTAACTTAAAATGGTTAGAAATCAAGTAGGAGACTCAATTCCATTTACCTTGGAGATTTTTGGGAAAACAGTTTGTTTTTATTTTAAATACTACTTGCATATTTACATTTGAATGCTATCTATTTTGATCAACTATTGATTGTGCACTTGTTTGCCTGTTGAACAGAGACTGCGATACTACACAATTTTGGTGAGGGAACTTAACTTTGCACTAGGTGTAACCAAGTTTTATGAGGTGAATCTTGAGCAATGAGTAGTTTCAAGTTGATGAACCTACCCATGTGCCTAGACATGATGCACTGCTGTAAGAAGTGCTTATGATGATTATAAATGTTTATGATGTTGATCATATGAGATATGTAGTAGTGCTTCCACGTGCCCTTCACTATTGAACCAATATCAGCCATGTGTGTGAAATGGTTTACGTCTACTGGACCAGGGGTTTCGACAGTTGCTGACTTGAGGAGTGTCAGTATTGGCCATATGAGGGCCAGAGATGTACTTGCAAGGATGCATTTTGACCGTGTCAGGACTTAATACAATGGTCTCAGCGTAGTATGTAGGCGTTACGTTGGATGACAACAATTATGGAAATGATGATGGGATTATACTTGATATTGAGAAATTATTGTCAAGCATGAGATATTATATTGCAAATGTTGATTATTTACTAACCTGATATTTCATTAGACTGCATTATTATATTTCATTCACTGTGCTAGTTAGCTCACACCACTCACATTTCAGGAGATGTGCCCGAGGAGAACCCTCCGTATGAAGCTCAGGATGGATAAGTTGCTATGTTGCCTTGGGATTCCCACTGAGGGGAATTTTGCTATCTTTGCATTTTGAAAATATGAGACGCCCTCCTGTCCGAATGCAAGAAGAAAGAACCACCTTGGCTCTAAAAGATTTCAAACGACTGAACCCAACAAGTTTTTCGGGGACTGAGGATCCAAGTGCAGCGAGGAACTGGCTAACCGAAATTAGCCGGATCCTGAACACTTTAGCCATTGCAAACGATGTGAGAGTAACTTTGGCGACGTATCTGTAAAACTTCGGAATTCCATGTTATCAATAGTTACGGAATTTGCCATTTTAATTGTGAATTAATGGATATGAACCTTAGATGGGTAAAGTGTTGGGTCAATTGCCCAATTAAGACCCAACGGATTGTGGATATGGTTGCAATTGAAATAAATGGGTAAGATGTATTCAATTGGGTCAAGATTGTTAATTGGGTCAAAATTGTTAATTGGGTCAAAATGCCCAATTGGGACCCAATGGGTTGTGGTTGACTTTGTTGAACACCAAGTGAGTCCAAGCCTAATTTGGTTGGGGCTGATTTGAGTTGGAAATGGAATCAAATAATTGAGTTGATCCAAGTGAATTAAATGAGTTGATTTTAAGATGATGAGTTAAGTGAGTTGAATAGATTTGAACTAAAATCATATGGAGAGATAATGAGGGGTTATGGTTATACATTTAAAATTCAAATTCAAAGGCACACGTTGGAAAGGTGGGGAGTTTTAATTTAATTTTCAAATTCAAACAAGGCACACGTTGGAGCATTGGAGTTTTATCTCATGGATGAAACTCCCAAATGGAGAGATAATGGAGGTGGTTACACATTTCAAATTCAAACAAGGCTACACGTTGGAGAGGTGGGGAGTTTTGGTTTAATTTTCAAATTCAAACAAGGCTACACGTTGGAGAGGTGGGGAGTTTTGGTTTAATTTTCAAATTCAAACAAGGCTACACGTTGGAGAGGTGGGGAGTTTTGGTTAAATTTTCAAATTCAAATAAGGCACACGTTGGAGGCTTGGAGTTTCATCTCATGGATGAAACTCCCACATGGAGAGATAATGGGGAGTTTTGGTTTATTTCAAATTCAAACAAGGATACACGTTGTTGCACATTTCAAATTCAAACAAGGATACACGTTGTTACACATTTCAAATTCAAACAAGGATACACTTGTTACACATTTCAAATTCAAACAAGGCTACACGTTGGAGAGGTGGGGCGTTTTGGTTTAATTTTCAAATTCAAACAAGGCCGAACTCTACCTCTCCCTCTTGGCTGTTTCTCTCCCTCAAACCCTCTCTTAGCCAATCACTCCTCAAGACAAAAGACTTAGAAAAGTTTTTGATCTCAAGCTAACACACAAGGCCGAACACTCTCCCTCTCACTCAAGGCCGAATTCTATCTCTCTCTCTCAAGCTCTCACACTCGGCCAAAGGATCAAGAAGGAGGAGGAAAAGGCTAAGGAAAGAAAGGATTGAAAGAACAAGCCAGAGCAAAGGAAAACAGGAGGAGTCGCGGAATCGGTAGGTATTTTTATAAATTTTTTTTAAAGAAAGGAACCATAGAGTTCGGCCATGGTGGATGGCCGAACCCCATGGAAGACCTGATTATGGATGTTATGATCCATGTATGCAAGTTCTAATGAATGGATGATTAAAAGGACGATTCAATGATAGACTTGATTTATGGACCTAAGGAGGGTAAGTGATTCAAGGGAGAAATGGAATATAGACATCATAGTGTTCGGCCATAGTGTATGGCCGAACCCCATGAATCAATTTTTATGGGTCATTCATGGACCAATCATGTTAGATGAATAATTATGTTAGGAGATGGAAAGATTGGATTATGTTAATGGTTATGGATTGGTATAAATGGCAATGTTGTAATTATAGGCTAAAATGAAAGATCATGTGTTCGGCTATGGTGTATGGCCGAACCCCAGGAGGAGTATTTTTTTTTATGGACTTGGTGGTTACCAAGTTTAGATGATTAAGTTAAAGGATTAAAAGACTCAAAGGAAGGACCAAAACCAAGATGGTGAGGTTCGACCATGTTGTATGGCCGAACCCCACTAAGGTATATTTGGTGGACTTAGGGTTTTTATGAATGATCAATTTTGGACCTAAGCATGAAGGGATGGGAATAATGGCAAATGTGTAAATATGGGAGGAAATGATAGACCATGGGTTTGGCCATGGTGTGTGGCAAACCACATGAGAAAATTTTTGTGGACTTAAGTAGTTACTAATGTTTAATAATTATTGTATAAGTGATTAGGGTTATGATTCAAAAATGGCATGATTTTGGATCAAAGGATTACAAACAGGGACCAAACTCAAATGAGTGAGGTTCGGCCATGTTGTATGGCCGAACCTCATTAAGGTTGGTTTATGGATTTATGTTAAGAGTTTAAAGGATTAACTTGGTGATGAATGATTGAACTTAAAAGATCAAAGAACTCAAAGGAGAGAACTAAAACCAAAGAGGTGAGGTTTGGCCATAGTGTATGGCCGAACCCCACAAAGTTGGGTTTATGGACTTAGACATAAATAGAAATCAAATAGAACATGGTTTGATTGATTGTTGTGTAGTAAGGTGACGGGACCTCATAAACGGCGCGTGATCATGAGTGGTTGCTGGTTTAAAAAGCAAGGACACTTTAGTGGTCTTTGGTAGGATTCTACCTTTTCGAAAACATAGTTTATGTAATATAGTTTATTTGGTTTATTTTGACGAATTTATGTCATAAAAGATATGTTCCAAATGTGAGTTTTAATGCTATGTTTATAAGATAAAATAGCATGTGTTTCATTAACATCTCATGCATGGCATGGGGTGAAGGATATGTAATTGGAGGCCACACTTCGTCGGGGCGTCCGAAAAACATATGTGGGGTACCTTGATGTGCATTTTCCATCAAGAAGAAATTGGAGGGGCCACACTCTGTCGGGGCATCCGAAAGACCTATGTGGGGGTACCTTGATGTGCATTTTCCATTAAGAGGTAACTGGAGGGGTCACACTCCGTCTGGGCGTCCGAAAGACCTATGTGGGGGTACATATATGTACTTGTGATGGGTGAGACTCATTGCATTTGACATCATGAGATGGCATTGTTTTATATGGTTTTGACATTATGTTATTATATATGATTTGTACTAACCATGTGTAGACCCTAAATCGAATTCCTATTGGGCACGTTGTTCTAACGCCCTACTTCTACCTTAGCGGATGATACAGGAAAGGAAAGGGACGATGAACGTGATCGAAACCAAGCATAGGAGCTTGGATATGTGATTGGATTATATTTTATTTATGTTACTCATGGACATGTAATTGAGTAGCTAGACTTCGGGCATGTAATAATTTAGATATTTGCTATGGTTTGTGAATGGTTACTTTGGTTATTTAAGTTAAGTTAATCACTTATAATTGACGGAGTACTTTGCTATCTAAAATGGAATAGATCTAGGTTCTATTATAATCCGCATGTTTATATTATTATTTGTGAACCTTTTTCATGCACTTAGTCCATGCACACATAGGGTTGGTCAGTTAAGGGTCGGACTTTAGAAGTTCGGACTTAGCTCGTGTCGTGACGTCCCGCTCTCTATCACTCTTAAAAAAAAAAAAATTTAGACTCTGATTTTCGGAAAGCGAGTGAGAAAGGGCGGGGCGTTACAGTATCAGTTGGAGGGAAATGCTTACGAGTGGTGGGAAGCTAAGAATTTGGTTCGTAACCACGAGCGAATGACGTGGGAAAAGTTTTCTGCCTCCTTCCTAGCCTGTTACTTCCCGAAGACCATCCAGGAAGCGAGGAAGAGGGAATTCCTCAATATCCAGCAGGGTTCCATCTCAGTGGAACAGTATGCCATGAGGTTCATCGATCTGATGCAGTATGTGCCATGGATAGCGGCGAACGAGGAGGAGAAGATCCGACACTTTGAGAATGGACTATGACCTTTTCTGCAGTGGCAAGTGGCTAGTCTAACTTTTGACACCTTGGACGAGATCATCGATCGGGCTTCGAAGGTGGAAGCCGTGGGTTCCATCAATAGGAGCACCGACAACCTCTAGAAACCTTCCTCCAATAAGAACGCCAAGTTCAATTAGAAGAGGTCGTTCTTCAAGAAAAGCCAACCTAGCATGGGATAGTCGAGTCAGCCTGACACTCGACAATTCGTGTGCTACACTTGCACCCAGTCTGGGCATACTTCTAAGTTCTGCCCATCAGGTGGAGAGAAGGCGTGCTACCATTACAAGCAGACCGGGCACCTGTTTAGGGATTGCCCCTATCTCGGCAGAGTCGTACCTTCGTAAGACATTCCTAAGACTGCTTTCCGAATGCAGTATGGTTTGTACGAGTTTGTGGTGATGCCCTTTGGTTTGACCAATGCGCCAACCATGTTTATGGACTTGATGAATCGCATTTTCCGACCATACCTAAGAGAGTTTGTGATTGTCTTCATGTAAACGTCCCGCCCTTTTTCACTCGCCGAAAATCAGAGTATATATTTTTTTTGAAATAAAGAGTGACAAGAGAGCGGGACGTCACGACGCGAGCTAAGTCCTGAGCTTCCAAAGCTCAACTCTTAACTGGCCAACCCTACGTGTTCGTGGAACTAAGTCCAAGAGAACGGTTCACACGTAATAAGTTAAGCTTGCGGAATGTAAACTTAATTGCGGAAATATAATAGAGTCTATCTTACCAATTATTAAGTAGCAAGGAAGTACATGACTTAATTAATAAATACCTTAACTTAGAATGTCCAAAACTAAAGTCCAAACCATAGCAAGTAGTCTAGATTATTACAGTCCAACTAGCTAATTACTCAAATTACATTTCCATAAATAAACTTAAATAAATAAATCCAGCTCCTCCAAGCTCCTAAGCTTGGCTCCGATCACGTCCTTCGGTTTGTCCATTTCCTGTGTTATCATCTAAGGTGGAAGTAGGGCGTTAGACAACGCGCCCAGTAGGTACTTCAATTAGGGTCAACACATGGATTAGTATAACAAAAACACATAGGTATAATTAATATCAAAACCATGCGAGTAAATGCCATGCCATGGGTGCCATATGCCATGAGTCCCACCCATCATCCATATCATCATTACATCATATCCTTCTTGATGGAAAATGCACATCAAGGTAGCCCCCCACAAATGCCTTATGGATGCCCTGACGGAGTGTGGATCTCCGGTTACAAATCAATCATACATTCCTCTTGATGGATAATGCACATCAAGGTACCCCCACAAATGCCTTACGGATGCCCTGACGGAGTGTGGATCTCCGGTTACAAATCAATCATACATTCCTCTTGATGGATAATGCACATCAAGGTACCCACAAATGCCTTATGGACGCCCCGACGGAGTGCAGATCTCCGGTTTCATTTCAAACATACATCCCTTGGAATCAGTGTGGATTCCACACCACGGTTGTTTTATCTGAAATCCGAATGGAGTGTGGACTCCTTTCAATTGATCCCTCCCATGCCATGCATGAGATGCAAGTGCAAAGATGCTATGTAATAATACAAATCATAGCATTAAAATCCCATCATTAAGACATACCATTTGATACCAAAATAATTCAAGTAAAACATTCATATACATATAATCCATGGCTTTCAATGAGGTAGGAATCCTACCAATGTCTAAATACCGGGTCCTTGGGTTTCCGTCCAAAGATCGATCACCGATTACGCACCGCTTGTGAGATCCCGTTACCTTATTACATATCAACAAATCAAACCAATGTTCCATTTGATTTCCAACCATGCTCAAGTCCACAAACATCCCTTAGTGGGGTTCGGCCATACAACATGGCCGAACCTCACTCACTTGGTTTTGGGTCCCTTTTTAATCCTTATCATTTTAATCAAATATGGGTCCAAGATCATTCCATTAGTTAACCATTTACCTTAATGAAAGCCCTAAATCCATAAGACATTTTCCATGATTCAATCATACACATAGGTCTCTTATACATACCTAGACCCAAAACATTATCCATGGGGTTCGGCCATACACCATGGCCGAACCCATGGTCCTTTAATTTCACCATTTGGCCATTCTTTCCTTCCATAGGTAATCACCTAATTTACTTACCCATACTTGGGTCCATAAATGATCCATAACCAAACATAGATCCATAAATGAATCCTCCATTTCCTAGCTTAATTATTCATTCATTTAAACATGCATGCATAGATCCCTAATGTCCATAAAATGGGTCATGGGGTTTGGCCATACAACATGGCCGAACCCATGATGTCATTTTTCCTCCTCTTTCTTAAATCATTTACAACATTAGATCCATAATCCAAGTCCCTCCAGGGGGGGAGGGTGTTTAATCATACACTTAGGTTGTAACACTTCGGAATTCCATGTTATCAATATTTAGGAAATTTACCATTTTAATTATGAATTAACGGATATGAACCTTAGATGGGTAAAGTGTTGGGTCAATGGCCCAATTAGGACCCAACGGTTATGGAATAAGGTCCAATTTAAATTAAATGGGGCTGAATTAAAATGGTAATGTAATATATCTATCTGGATTAAGTGGTATGCACATGAAGTAGATGAGGATGACACACACATGCATAAGGCTAGATTTCCTTTCAAGAAATCAAGGGTTATAGCCGAACAAGATTGTCCTAAGATGGGCAACACGCCTAGATGAATTGGATTAGGCCATGACATCTGATTGCTCAAGTCCAAAAAAAGAAGATGTCTAAGATTAAAAATAGAATGCTTTGGCCACATGAGAGATATGCATATCCACGCTTATGCACTAGTGTATGTTGGAAAGGTGTCATTTCCTTGTTCAGAGCGACACTAAGGCAATTGCTAAATTACAAGGGGCACATGGCACCTTCTAATTAGGACCAATTGTAAGTTTTATAATAGAGACACAAGGGGCGCACGGTATATCAAGAGAAGGAGAGGCAGCCGAGCAAAGGAAATGAGGAATAGCAATTGCAATCTTATACACACGGCTGGAATCATCACTTGCTATTTCAGCAATATAGGACAGATTGGAAGGTTGATAAAAAGAGAGGCAACAAGGCGCACGACATACACAAAGGAAGAAAGGATTGACGCTGGTGCTCTGACAAGAAGGTGTTCTCGGCTGTGTGAAAGATCAAGAAGAAGGAGGAAAAGGCTAAGGAAGGAAAGGATCGGAAGAACAAGTCGGAGCGAAGGAAAACCGAAGGAATCGCGGAACCGGTAAGTATTTTGATAATTTTGTTTAAAGAAAGGAACCATAGGGTTCAGCCATGGTGTATGGCCGAACCCCATGGAAGAAAATTGAGGGACTGGATATTGTGTTTTAATGGAAAGGATGAACCATAGGGTTCGGCCATGGTGTATGGCCGAACCCCATGGAAAGGCATTGGGTAATTTTAATGGGAGAAAAAGATGAATCATAGGGTTCGGCCATGTTGTATGGCCGAACCCCACGTGAAAGGTTATTTATGAATTATTTTTAAATGGAAATATGGTTGAAGGTTTTAGATACAATTAGATCATGAAAACCATGGAAGTTAGTTAATAATTTTATTGGGTGTCGAAGCATGAAAATTATGGATGTATGTATGAGAACCATCAAAGGATCAAACCATATAAATTTGATATATTTTTAAGGAACCATAGGGTTCGGCCATGGTGTATGGCCGAGCCCCATGTAAAGGTATTAAAGATGTTAAAGGGTTTAAATGGATATCAAGAATGGAAATAAGGGTATAAAACCAAAGGGTGAGGTTCGGCCATGTGGTATGGCCGAACCCCACCAAGGAGTATATATGGACTTAGTGTTTTAGATATTGAATTTAAGTGGACTGTTTTAATAATTTTAAAGGATGAAAATAATAGATGAACGTTAATGATTTAAATGGTCTTAAACATTGCAAATGGTGAAGAACTATGGACCATGGGTTCGGCCATGTGGCATGGCCGAACACCATGAAGAGTTATTGGTGGACTTGGATGTTTATGAACTTATGTGATGGAGGAAATGGCAATATTGTAATTTAAATGGAAATAAGGGACCATGGGTTCGGCCATGGTGTATGGCCAAACCCCATGGGAATTATTTGGTGGACCTAGGGTCGATGTATGGTAGGTTAAAATGAATGAAAGGCTAACTGAGGATTAGACCAATGGAAAAGTTGTAAATAGGAGGGAATGATAGACCATGGGCTTGGCCGAAACCCATGGGGAATGATTTATGGATTTTATGGACTTGGACATAATTGTAAAACAAATGGGACATGGTTTTAATTGATTGATATATAATAAGGTAACGGGACCTCACAAGCGGTGTACGATCGTGAGCGGTTACCGAACGAAAGCGCAAGGACACGTTAGTGGTCTTTAGTAGGATTCTACCTCTTTGAAACCGTGGGTTTAATGTACGATGTTTTTATCTTATTTTGATGAATTATGTTGTAAAAGGTATTGTTTCAAAATGTGAGTTTTAATGCTATGTTTATATGATAAAGTAGCATGTGATTCATTAGCATCTCATGCATGGTATGGGGTGAAGGATATGTAACCGGAGGGGCCACACTCCGTCTGGGCGTTGAAAAACCTATGTGGGATACCTTGATGTGCTTTTCCATCAAGAAGAAACCAGAGGGTCCACACTCCGTCGGGGCGTCCGAAAGACCTATGTGGGGGTACTTATATGTACTTGTGTTGGGTGGGACTCATTGCATTTGACATCATGATATGGCATGGTTTATATGGTTTTTGACATTATGATATTATTATATATTTTTTGTACTAACCATGTGTTAGCCCTAATTGGAATACCTACTGAGCGCATTGTTCTAACGCCCTACTTCTACCCTAGTGGATGATACAGGAAACGAGGGGAATGATGAACGCGGAAAGGACCAAGCATAGGAGCTTGGATATGTGATTGGATTATATTTTATTTAAGATACTTCATGGACTTGTAATTTGAGTAATTAGACTTCGGGCATGTAATAATTTAGATAATTGCTATGGTTGGATGTTTATTTGGATAATTATGTTATGTTAATTATGATTAAGGACTTGACGTACTTTGTTATCTAAAATGGAATAGAATTAAGTTCTATTATAATTCCGCAGTTATGATTTTAATCCGTATGTTTATATTGTTATGTGTGAACCGTTTTCATGGACTTAGTCCATGCACACATAGGGTTGGCCAGTTAAGGGTCAGACTTTAGAAGTTTGAACTTAGCTCGCGTCGTGACATCCCGCTCTCTATCACTATTTATATAAAAAAAATAGAGTCTGATTTATGGAAAGCATGGAGTGAAAAGGGCGGGGCGTTACATAGGTCATCATTTTTCAACCCAAAGTCCATCAATATCTCTCCATGGGGTTCGGCCATACAACATGGCTGAACCCATGGTCCATGGTTCTTCACCATTTACAATATTTGAGACCAATAAAATCATTAACATTGCTCCATTTAAAACCTTTTAAAATCATTAATACCCTTCCATGGGATTCGGCCATACAACTTGGCCAAACCCTATGGTTCATCACTGTCTCTTAAAAATCATGTAACCATGTTTATATCCTTTGATGGGGTTCGGCCATACATCATGGCCGAACCTCATCCAACCCTTCTTTTGTCCTTGATGGTTCTTATACATAAAACCTAGGGTTTGGCCATGCAAGGGCCAAACCATGATCCTTGATCATTCACCATTTTTTACTTAAACATGCATGGGGTCCTTTTGCATAACAATATTAGGGTTCAGCCATATCCTTAATCCTTTTAGCCATGCATGCATACATAAACCATATATACATAGTGTCCTTAATATTCCATCATTTACATAGCCTATCTTACCCATTAGGGTTTGTCCATCTTTTCCATCTCATTTCTTGGAAGGATTTTAAATCCATGGCCCATAATATTTTGGCCAACTCTCCAATCGAAAAATGGGAAGTTTCTTTAGCCTCTTTTCTTACTTAATAAAAACTTATCAAGTACTTACTGATTCTGCGACTCCTCCGGTTTCTTTCACTCCTTCTTACTCCTCCGATCTTCTCCTTCCTTATCCTCTTCTTCCTTGCTTCTTGATCCTCAGGCCAAAGTGTGAGCTTGAAAGGTCTTGAGATGAAAAAGCCCAAAGAGAGGGCTCGGCCAAAGAGTGTAGGTTTGAGAGAGAGAGAGGAGAAGAGAATGGAAACCCTAAGTCTTTCTTTGTTCAATGAGAGGGTTGGCCTAGCTTGAGCGAGAGATGTAACGCCCTGCCCTCTCCGAGATTCAGAGTCTAATTTTTTTTTAAAATAACAATATAATAACACCGGAAGAGAGCGGGCGACGTCACGACGCGAGCTAAGTCCAGACCTATCCAAGTTCGACCCTTAACTGGCCACCCATGTGTGCATGGACTAAACCATAAATAACAAACCACACATGGAACTAATCAAGTCATGCGGAATAAAACTAGACCAATTGCGGAAATAAACTGAATAGATAGCAGGTACGAGTCTCCCATTTAAACTGCTTAAACCAAGCATCCAAATATCCATTATCAAACTATAAACAAACCATAGCAAAGACATCAACTTATTACATGTCCATAAAATGTAATTCAAAAGACAGTAATATATAGAATCATTCCAACATTCAAGCGCTTAAACTTGGCTCCCCTCCTGGTCCTTGACCTTCTCTTTCCCTTTTCCTTTTCCTGCATTATCCTCTAAGGATAAAATTAGGCCGTTAGATCAACATGCCCAGTAGGTTTTTCGATCAGGGCTACCACATGGTTAGTATATACAACATGCATTTATATAGTATATGATCATCCGAAAACATCTGAAATCAATGTTATGTATGTAAGTGCAAATGTAATGAGTCCCACCCATCACACATATACATAGCCATCACTTGATGAGACTCTCCTCGTCAAGGTAAACCACTGTACTCTTTCATTTCTTCTTGATGATATTCCTTCTGGCGGCACCCTCATCGCCTAAGGAGGCCGATGTGACTCTCATCATCATGTTATTCCTCCTGGCGGGACCTTCATCTCCTAATGAGGCCGCTGTGACTCATCATTATGATATTCCTCCTGGCGGGACCCTCATCGCCTAAGGAGGCCCCACAGATGCATCACGGGCATATCGACGGAGTGTGGGCTCCTGCTTCCATAATCATCACCCCATGCCATGCATGAGATGTCAATGAATATATGTCATTTGTAAATATATATCTCATCATTCAAATCCAAAATGATAAATAATAGTATAACAATGTCTCATAAAAACCATCATAAAACCAAGTATAAATGTGGTTACAAGTAGGTAGGAAACCTACTGAAAGTTCACTTAAGTTGTCCTTTCTTCTCAATCCGTCACCCTTTCAGGACTTGTGCACTGTTCAACTTCCGTTACCTTATTTCATGTCAATCAGTCAATACAACATATCATCTGATTTCTAATTAAGTCCAAAACCCCATAAACCATCTTGTGGGGTTTGGCCATACCCATTTATACTTCATTTAGTTTCCAATCATTTCAGCTTAACCCCATTAAATTTGGGCTCACCCAATAGTCAAACAAGTCCATTATGACCCATTGGGTCCCAATTGGATCCTTTGACCCAATTAATCACATTGACCCAATTTGATGTTCCTTACCCATTCATGATAAATTGACCCTTATAATATGTTCATATGGTCTTAATTTGAATAATGGGCCCCACCATTTTCTCATTTACAATCACATTTATTAATTTCACCAATCTAGTGGCATTTTCGTAAATATTCATATTATTGAGAAATTGGGGTGTTACAAGAGGGGAGTCAAGGTAGAAAACTTCTAAGTCTTTTTCTTCTTTCTCTTAGAATGATGGTCAGCCTTGAGTGAGAGAGGGAGAGAGTGAGATGAGGTGAATGAGATCAAAGTCCCCTTTCCCATCTTGTCTAGGGTTTGCTTGGGTTAGATTCCACCCTCATCAATGTGGAGTCTTCCCCATGGGCTCTTTGACCAAACAAGAGGGTGCATGCCCTCCACATGGCACACACCACTCTCCTCCCCAACGGTTTTGGCTTGGTTTCATGGGTGGTTTGGTGGTTTCCATGAGATGAAACCACCACCTCTCTTTTGACCAATGCATGGTCTAGCATGTTCTTCATTTAAGCTCCTTGTCTTAGCCAAGGGGGGTGCATGCCCTCCACATGGCATACCACTCTTCATCCCAACGGTTTTTGTTTGCTTGTTTCCTTGGGTGGTTTGGTGGTTTCCATGAGATGAAACCACCACCTCTCTTTTGGCCAATGTATTCCCTCCACCTAAGCTTTTGGTCTAGCCAAGGGAAAAGCATGCCCTCCACATGGCATACCCCTCCTTATCCCAACGGTTTTGGTGGAGTGGTTTCCATGAGATGAAACCACCCACTTGACTCACTACAACTTTTGGTCTTTTAGGTGACTTACTCCCCATTTGACTCACTCCATTTAATGTGACTCAACTCCCAACTCAATCATTTGAATTGATATCTAACTTAGGTCATTACAATTAAATAATTTAATTCCACTTACTATATTTAATCTTCTTTAATTTATCTATGACTCACCCATGGTTGCCCAAGTCAACCATGGTGGTCGGCCCCACATGTGTCTTGGCCCACATGCCACCTCACTTGATGAGGTGGAGCTGGGTCCCACTTGGCTATGCCACTTGGATTTCCACTCCTACACTTGCCACCTCACTTGATGAGGTGGACCCCATGCCTTTGATCACAATTGGGTCCATGACCCAATTAAATCCATTTCTTACCCAATCACCCTAATGCTCAATCCATCTTGACCCATTGGGTCCCAATTGGGCATTTGACCCAATTGACCATCATTGACCCAATTAAATAAAATCAAGCCTACCCATGGTCCATTGGACCATACTTTGGCCATTGCCCCAACCTTGATCCATCTAACATCCACTCCATCTATAATTCTTAATTTTTCACAATTAAATCAAATAATAGCCAATATATTATTAAATTAAAAATTCGGGCCATTACACTTCATAGACGATATCTTGATCTTTTTGTCGTCCGAGGAGGAGCACAAGCATCATCTACGCATTGTTCTTCAGACTCTTCTAGATCATCAGTTGTAAACTAAGCTGAGCAAGTGCGAGTTTTGGTTGACTCAAGTGCAGTTTCTTGGACATGTGGTGTCTCCAGGATGGATCTCGGCAGATCCAGCAAAGGTTGAAACTGTGAAGACTTGGGAAAGTCCCAAGAACGTGTTCGAGATCAGAAGTTTTCTGGGATTAGCAGAATATTACCGAAAGTTTATCCCACACTTCTCCCAGATCGCGGTGCCGATGACTAGGCTGACGAGGAAGAACATTAAGTTTGAGTGGAGCAAAGCTTGTGAAATTGCATTCCAGGAGCTGAAGGAGAAGTTGACTACGTCTCCAGTTTTGATAATACCCGAGCAAGGACGAGGTTACCATGTGTTTTGTGATGCGTCTAAGTTTGGTTTGGGATGTGTACTGATGCAAGAAGAGAAGGTGGTAGCTTATGGTTCCAGGCAATTGAAAGGACATGAGCAGAACTACCCGACTCATGATTTGGAGTTGGCAGCCATTTTCTTCTCGTTGAAGTTGTGGAGACATTATTTGTATGGTGAGAAGTTCAATGTGTTTTCTGATCACCACAGTCTCAAGTATATCTTCACTCAAAAAGACCTAAATATGAGGCAGCGGAGATGGATGGAGTACTTTGGAGATTACGACTTCAGTGTGTCTTATCATCCAGGAAAGACCAACTTAGTGGCCGATGCCTTAAGCAGAATGTCACATAGCAACGTGGCGAGAATGGCATCGTTGCAGTGGAAGATGTTGGAAGTTCTGTCAAAGTAAGATTTTAGAGCTAATCGAAGGGAACGGGTTAGCGAGAATCCGCAGTTTGGTTCTGCAACTCAAGGTAATTAGATTAGTGATGGAAGGACAACAGAACGATCCAGAAGCAAAGGAGTTGGCGACTCAGCTTTCAGGAGGAACAACTCTGGAAGATTGGAAGATCAAGACAGATGGAGGTCTGACGTTCAGAGAGAAACCTTTTGTACCAAAGTCGGACAAGTGCAGGAGAAAGGTGCTTGAGCACTTTCATCGTTCTCGCTTTGCAGTGCATCCTAGTGGTACAAAGATGTATCACAACTTGCGGCGACTATTCTGGTGGAAAGGCATGAAGCGAGAGGTAGCAGATTTTGTATCAAAGTGTCTAACTTGTCAACAAGTGAAAGCAGAACATCAACGACCTGGTGGAAAGATGTAACCTTTAAAAGTGGCCGAATGGAAATGGGAGCATATCACGATGGACTTTGTAACCGGATTCCCGAAGTTTTCTAAAAAGAATGACGCTATTTGGGTAATAGTTGACCAATTGACGAAATCAGTTCACTTTCTGCAAATCAAGAAGACGGATTCTTTGACTACTCTAAGTAGATTATATGTAAAGGAGGTAGTCAGATTGCATGGAGTGCCTGTATCTATTGTATCTGATAGAGATCCTAGGTTTGTATCAAGTTTTTCGCAGGGATTGCAAGAGGAGTTGGGGACTAAACTATGCTTCAGCACTATTTCCACCCTCAGACGGATCGTCAATCAGAGAGAATCATTGAAACCTTGGAGGATATGCTAAGATCTTGTGTTATGGATATGTAGGGAAGTTGGGTAGATACACTTGGCTTTGATCGAGTTTGTCTACAACAACAGCTATCACTCCAGTGTACAGATGGCACCCACGAGGCTCTGCATGGTAGACATTGCAGATCACCTCTTTGTTGGACAGAGGCAGGAGACAAAGCACTTCTAGGACCTGATCTAGTACGTGAGACATCTGAACAAGTTGTAGTGATCAGGCAGCATCTCAAGGCATCCCAGAGCAGACAAAAGAGTTGTACTGACAAGTGGCAAAGACCTTTGGAGTTTACAGTTGGCGACCGAGTTTTCTTACTTGTGGCACCACGTCTTGGAGTTCAAAGGTTTGGGCGCAAGGGAAAACTATCACCTCGATATGTTGGACCCTTTGAAATATTGAAGAGAATAGGGGGAGTGGCCTATCAGTTGGACCTTCCTCAAGCTATGGAAAGAGTGCACAGTACTTTTCACGTGTCTATATTAAAGAAGTACGAGCCTGATCAGTCGCATGTGATAAGTTTTGAAGACATAGAAGTCTCAGAGGACCTAACTTTTAAAGAAATGCCAGTAAAGATACAAAGGCATCAGACTCAAGAGCTTAGGAGGAAGTCTATTCCTTTAGTACGAGTGTTATGGCAACATCGCGACGTGCAACACGAGATGTGGGAACCTAAATCGGCGATGCGGAAGCTGTACCCTAGCCTGTTCACTGACCAAAAAGGAACGGGTTTGTTTTAAATTTGGACGAAATTTCTTTAAGGGGGGTAGGATGTAATACCTTGACCCAAATTAAGCGTAATTAGTTGAATAAATCGTTCTTAGATAGGTTAATCTCAAAGAATACGGTTAGGGCTTTGTGAAAAGCCCAGGTGTGGCCCAATCCGAGCTCAAAAGCTCAGTGACCCAGCTCGTCCACTTGAGGGGCAAAATGGTAATTTACCACTTATTGTATTATTTTATTAATTGTGCTATTATGTGATTATTATTGGATGATATTATTTTCCTTAGTCAAGGATTCCTATTTTTGATTTCAGAATAATTTTATTTTCAGAAAATAGTATTTAAAACCGCCCGTCAAGACCCCGAATGGGAGAAATAAATATCTTTAAATGGTTTTGGAAATGAGAAATTTCTTGAGGCAAGCATTTTATGTTAGACCGTTTTAGTATAGTCTAGTTTATTCTTTCAAACCCCAAAAATGAGGACTTTAAATCATTTCATTTAACAAAAGCTAAATTAAGTAAATAGTGTTAAATTGTGAATTTTATTTAAATCTATGGTTTTTAGTGAGTTTTAAATCTCCAAATTTTTATGGTGATTAGAGCTTTTGAAACGCAACTTATCTGTCAAGTTGGATTAAATTTATTCAGCCTTAAAAGTATTGTTTTTAGTTAAAAATCGAAATTTTATCAAAAAGGGGCCTTTTTGCAAAACCAAAAGTTTGCAAGGACTTATCTACAACCAGACACCTAAACAGTGCCGTTACTGTTGGGGACGTAGGCAGCAGCTGCATGCAGCCCCCGGCTGGCCACCTCCGATTGATCATCTAGTCCTTTAAATCGCCCTCTCCTCAACTGATTCAATCCCTCAAAAAAATTTCCATCTCTCAGCTTTGTGAAACCAAAACAGCCGATCACCTCTCTCCCTCTCTGTAAGTTTTCCCAAAATTTTCTTCCCGTAGCTTAAAGAGGAGAGTCTTTCAAAGTTTAGATTTTCAACCCAGGAACTCAAATGAAGGGAACCACAGTGTTCCTATTTAAATTTCGGTCGGTTTAGAATCAAGTAGAAGCAAATGTGACTGAGTTTTGAGTGTGTAAAATCGATTTCAAATTTAAGGAAAAACATGGGATTTCTTGTGTCACTGAGGTTTTCATGTTAAAATCAGTTGGCCTATTAAGTGTTAAAGTTTTAAACCACTACCTAAGGAAAGAGGACTCACTGAGGAGTCCATCTGACCGGTTGGATGTGAAAACCGAATCCAGAAAACCCACTATTTCTGGATTCGTATTTCATAGAGTGTTGCTCGTTACTATCTGTTGTTGCAGACAGAGGACGAAGATGACTCTCGGACGGTCCGAGAGTTGTGCTTCCAACGGTCCGAGGGTAACCCCCTTCGGACGGTCCGAGAGTGACCTTCGGACGTTCCGAGCTTCAGTTCGAAGTCCCGAAGCGTCCGAGGCTAGCCACTCTCCACCTCTGCTTCCGGACGTTTCAAGTCCTGTTCTGAAGGACAGAACCCCTCTCGAACGATCCGAGCTTCCCTCAACATGATCTGATACACACAGACCCACCGAAGCTTGTTTTCTCTGTTTTTCGGCTCAGAAGGACCTTCGGACGATCTGAGACCTGATCTTTGGACGGTCCGAAGACAGACCCAAGTTCCGAAGTCTGTGACTAGTTTTAGACAGTGGTTCGGACGATCCGAAGCCACAATACCTGGTTCCGAGGCATGTTCCGAGGAACCCAGTTTTTGAATTAAAAATCTTGATTGATTGGTGATGCATGTGTTAGACTAAGTTTTAATGCGATGTTTATACCCTTTAATAATTTAAAAATGTACTAACCCTCTTCTCTGAATACTATAGTGTATATAATATTGTATTCACTTCCAGGCCGACTCTATTTGTCGGGCACTGAGTGACTTCACTTCCAGGCCGACCCTATATCTATCGGGCACTGAGTGACCTCGAGGCCTTATGCAACATGTCAATTTGGTCCTATCCAGTAGACAATACGAGAAGTGACCTGAGTATCTAGACCTAACTCAATACGTCAATCTATTCATGCCCAGAAGACAATATGAGTTTTGGACTGAGCACCCTATTATTTTATATCGTGGATTATTGTAACTTAAAATGGTTAGAAACCAAGTAGGAGACTCAATTCCATTTACCTTGGAGATTTTTTGGAAAACAGTTTGGTTTTTTTTTTTAAATACTAGTTATATATATACATTTGAATGCTATGTATTTTGACCAACTATTGATTGTGCACTTGTTTGCATGTTGAACAGAGACCGCGATATCACACAATTTCGGTGAGGGAACTTAACTTTGCAAAAGGTGTAATCAGGTTTTATGAGGTGAATCTTGAGCAATGAGTGGTTTCAAGTTGATAAACCCACTCATGTGCTTAGACATGATGTACTGTTGTAAGAAGTGCTTATGATGATAATAAATGTTTATGATGTTGGTCATATGAGATATGTAATACTGCTTCCACGTGCCCTTCACTATTGAACCAATATCGACCATGTGGGTGAGATGGCTTACGTCTAAAGGACCAGGGGTGTCGACAATTGCTGACTTGAGGAGTGTCAGTATCGGCCATGTGAGGGCCGGAGATGTACTTGCAAGGATGCATTTTGACCATGTCGGGACTTAATATAATGGTCTCTGCAGTAGTATGTAGGCATTACGTTGGATGACAGTAGTTATGGAAATGATGATGGGATTATACTTGATATTGAGAAATTATTGTCAAGTATGACATATTATATTGTAAATGCTGATTATTTACTAACCTGATATTTCATTAGACTCATTGTTATATTTCCTTCACTAGGTTAGTTAGCTCACATCACTCACATTTTAGGAGATGTACCCGAGCAGGAGAACCCTCCATATGAAGCTTAAAATGGATAAGCTGCTGCGTTGCCTTGGGATTCCCACTGAGGGGAATTCCGTTATCTTTGCTTTTTGGTTCTTTGAACCCTTTGCTTATGTAAAGTACAGCCTGTGGTACTTAGTTTGTATTGACTTCATGTATTGAACTACTATATGTTCCGAAGTTACTCTGATGCTGTTGTAATAATAATTCATTGTTGGAATTATGTGCTTATGGTTGTCTCTTTTGGGTGACTTATGTTATGTGTTTGAGTCCACATGTTGGGATCATGTTTGACCTTTGGGCCTAACCATTGATCCGACCTAGTTACAATTCTTGAGTTTAGTTTCAAAAAAAAAATCAGTGACGTTCCGGGCCCACCTTTCGGGTCGGGGCGTGACATGCAAATAATGGATGTAATGCAAAGATGATGCATGAATCCCAATCCCATGCCATCATCCAAACTCCAATGCGCATATCACATGGTCCACAAACCTGGCTCATCAGCCACAAGCTAACGGCTTTGGAATCTTTTACCTTAAATAAATTCCATAAAATAATCAAATTAATTATTCCAATTGATTTAGACCATTCCCTTCATCCTTCCCATTTAACTTAACCATTTGGGAAATCATATAAATATTTCATTTTTAAAAACAGCTGGTTACCCACTGTCCACTGTCCACTGTCCACTAATGGAGTTCGGCCATACAACATGGCCGAACCTCACTCTTTGGTTTTGGGCCCCTCTTTTTAGTCCTTTAATCATTTCAATCAGTGTGGGTCGAAGATCATTCCAATCACATAAGTTAATCATTTTACATTAATAAAAATAACCTAAGTCCAATGGACATTCTCCATGGGGTTCGGCCATAGAACATGGCCGAACCCATGGTCCTTTAATTTCCATATCCCATCTTACCTATCACTCTTTCCATAACTAAACACTTAGCTTATTTACACATAACTTAGGTCCATACATGATTCATTAACATGACATAGATCCATTATAAATCCCTCCATTCCTAGCTTGATCATTCCATCTTTTAGACATGCATGGATCTACCAAATGATCCATCAAAATGGTTCATGGGGTTCGGCCATACAACATGGCCGAACCCATGATGTCTCATTTTCATCCTCTCCTTTAAATCATTTACAAACATGAGGTCCATAAATAAAGTCCCTCCATGGGGGTTTAATCATACACTTAGGTCCATTATTTAAATCATCATCTACCACATTCAAAACCCATTTAAAATCACCAACATTCCTCCATCATTTTCATCCTTTAAAAACCCATTAAAACCAATAACCTACTTCCATGGGGTTCGGCCATACAACATGGCCGAACCCTATGGTTCATCACTTTCTCTTATCAATTAAATACCCATGATTATATCCTTTGATTGGGTTTGGCCATACATCATGGCCGAACCTTATCCAATCCCTTTTTAGTTCTCATATGGTCCATACATATAATCTAGATGTGTGGCCATACATATAATCCGTTTTCTTTCGCTCCGTCTTGCTCCTCCGTTTTTCTCCTTCCTTAGTCTTTTCTTTCTTTCTCTTTCATCTTCGGCCAAAGTGTGTTGCTTGAGAGGGAGAGGGAAAAACCCAAAGAGATGGTTCGGCTTTGGTGAAGGTTTGAGAGAGGGAGAGGAGGAGGGAATGGAAAATCCCTTAGTCTTTTCCTTGTCTTGTGAGAGAGGTCAGCTCTAGGGTTTTTGTGAGAGGGAGAGGAGCTAAGATAGAAAGCTTCTAAGTCTTTTTCTTTGTTTTAGAGGGGAGGTCGGCCAAGCTTGAGAGAGGGAGAGAGTGAGAGAGTGAATGAGATGGAAATCTAACCCTTTCCATCTTGTCTAGGGTTTCCTTGGGCAAGACTCCACCTCCAACCACCCCCATCAATGTGGAGTCTTCCCCATGAGTCCCTTGACCAAACAATGGGAATGCATGCCCTCCACATGGCACACACCACCCTCTCCAACGGTTTTGGCTAGTGGTTTCCATTGAGATGGAACCCCCACCTCTCCTTTGACCAACCATGAGAATGCATGCTCTCCACATGGGTTCTTTGTTTAGCCAAGAGGGTGCATGCCCTCCACATGGCATACCACCCCACCTCCAACGGTTTTGGTGGCTAGTGGTTTCCATGAGATGGAAACCACCCACCTCTCCTTTGACTCACTCCATCTTTTCATCTTCCATGTGACTCACTCCCATTTGACTCACTCCCATTTGACTCACTCCATTTAAATGCAACTCAACTCCTAACTCAAGCATTAGAATTTATTTCCATCTAACTTAGGTGATTTAATTAAATAATTTAATTCAACTCACCTCACTTGATCCCCTTTAATTCACCCATGAACTCACCCATGGTTGACCAAGTCAACGATGGTGGCCAGCCCACTTGTACCTTAGTCCACACGCCACCTCACTTGATGAGGTGGAGTTGGGTCCCACTTGGCTATACCACTTGGATAATTCCTCATACACTTGCCACTTCACTTGATTAGGTGGACCCTATGCCTTTGATCTTAATTGGGTCCATGACCCGATTAAATCCACAGTTATTCCTTCCACTGATGTGACATGTCCTAAGAAATTGACCTCAGATAGCGAGAACTCGCACTTGCTTGCTTTGGCATATAATTGTTTTTCTTCAGGGTGTCCAAGACTATCCTTAGATGTTTTGCATGCTCCTCCCGATTGTTGGAATAAATCAGGGTATCGTTAATGAAGACGATTACAAACTTGTCCAAACAAGGAAGAAAGATTTTGTTCATCAGATCCATGAATATAACCCGTCCATGGGTATAATCCATTCATAAGCATAACTAATACCTTCGTAGAACCGATATGTCTATCATAGGACTAACAGGTCTAACATATGACCATTACGTCGACTATGGAATCAAAATGTCTATCATAGGACCAATATGTCAACTATGGGACCAAAATGTCCTTCACACTACCAATACGTCTACCATAATGCTAATATCCGGCATCAATCCAAACCGCCATGGAAACCCTCATCCATGGGAAGATAATATCTATCCATAGAACCGTCACATCTACCATGGGACCACTATATCTATTGTGGGATTGATATACCCACCAATTATCGTCATCATCTACCAATAGGGGATACTATAGTAAGTGCAGTGGACATTTGTTGTACTAAAGTGCTAGTAACAGATGTGAAGATAGTAGATACAAAAGAGTGGGATGCTCCCAAATCAAATAATGCATAAGCATATGAACTACAAACTACTGTCATACCTTGAATCACCGAATGATCCACTGTCTCTAGAGGAGAAGCCAAAGTATTTAGTCATCCAGATCATGTCGGAATAGGTGCCCATCCTATCTGGTCATGTGCTCTAGATCCTTATGACTGAGCTGGTTGAGTTGGACGATGGAAAGAACCCCTGAAGTGAGAAGATCTATCGTTCTGTGGACACTCTCTTTTGAAATGGCCCTGCTGACCACACTGGAAACAGGTGTTCACCCCTCAAGAAATCTGAGAGACAGATCCTGATGTAGAGGGATGATTGGAACGAAAACTTCCAGTGGAACCCATAGAGGCTAAAGGTTTCCCAAAGTTGGTTTGAATCTCTTGTGAGGGCGAAAAGTATTTCCCCCACCTTGACCTCCTCGGTCCTGTGTTTCATTGGAGGTTGTGTCTCCATTTCCGTTCAAGAGTTGCTGTAGAACGAAAGTGACTATTGCTTGTACTAGGTTTTATAGTTCAAGAGGTACTTCAGGAATGTTTGCACTGCCCCGACCCTCTCCGTTATGTTCTTCTTCCTGATGTTGGTTCTGTCGTGTATGTCTTCTTCTCAGAGGCATTTTCCTATGTCATCGACACATTGATCGACTTAGTTTCCTCCTAAAGTGTTTACATAGTTTGGAGAATTGCAGAATCAACATCTTGTATTTCTTGTTTTTGGGGAACTTTCCTATGTATCAGGTATTGTTTCTCAATTTGGGGAAATCCTGATGTTTCTTACTTTAGGGAAATATGTCCTACTTTGCTATGTTTGATAAATCCATTTTTATAGTGATTGTCCTTTCCTTGCTGTTATAGTGTTATTCTCAGTTTGAATGTTTCAGTCTGATTCTTAACAAAGTAAATGAATCCGGCCCCTGTGCAGCAGACTCTGAAGAGTCGGTCAGTTGGGATTCTTATATTGTCAGTGAGACATGATACCGTCTTAATCTTACTTTGAAAGATTCATACTTCCGGTTTCGCTCTGATACCAACTGTGAGTGCCCGTCCTTTTTCACTCGCCAAAAATCATAGTCTACTTTTTTTTTTTTTGAAATAAAGAGAGAGAGAAAGCGGGACGCCACGATGCGAGTTAAGTCTGAGCTTCCAAACTCCGACCCTTAACTGGCCAACTATGCGTGTTCGTGGACAAGTCCACTAAAATATTTCACACGCATTAAAGTTATACTTGTGGAAATAAACATATTGCAGAATTAATATTTGATTACACGAACCAACCATAACCTTTACTTAGCAAGGAAGTCAATCACCCAAAACTTAACTGAATTAATTATCCGAAGGTAACGTCAAGCCATAGCAAAATAATATCTAAGTTATTACAATCCCATAATGCAATTAACTCAAAATACCCTGTCCAAAACTAAAACTTAAAAATAAGCCATAAGCTGCCCAAGCTCCTAAGCTTGGCTCCTTTTGCGTCCATCGTCCGTTCCGCTCCCTGTACCATCGTCTAAGGTAGAAATAGGGAGTTAGTCAACGTGCTCAGTAGGTATTCCGAGTAGGGTTATACACATACGATTAGTATAAAGTCAAGATACAAAACATCATACTGTACTCGTAAAACATAAAACCTAAAAACAGAGCATGATAATAGAGATGATAATCATGCTGATAAGACCAAAACAAATCATGCCATTGTAATGCCATGTCATGGGTCATATGCCAATGATCACCACCACCCCAACATCCATATCACAAATCACATTAGTAGTCCCCTTGATGAACAAGCCACATCAAGTATTTCTGTCATGCCTCCCCACGTATGCCATATCGGTCCCACCGAATGGAGCGTGGACTCCTTTTACATTTCAAACATAATATATCTCTCCCCACATATGCCTTATCAGTCCCATCGAATGGAGCGTGGACTCCTTTTACATTTCAAACATAATATATCTCTCCCCATGTATGCCTTATCGGTCCCATCGAATGGAGCGTGGACTCCTCTTACAATTTAACATCATACATCTCTTCCCGTATGTCCATTGGAATCAGTGGGGATTCCTCCCCACGGTTATTTATCGGAAACCCCGAATGGAGCGTGGACTCCTCTCATATGTTCCCTCCTATGCCATGTATGAGATGTGAGTGCAAACATGCTATTTCATATTAAGTTACATAATAGCCTTGAAATCCATTCTTAAAACATAAGCATTTTTTGTACCAAGACTAGATCATCAGTCATGGAAATAAAAACCATTGCATGTACATAATCAAAGTGTTTCAACAAGGTAGGAATCCTACCCACATCCAAGTATTGTATCCTTGTTTTTTCGTCAAAACCGATCACCAATCGCGTCAAAGCCGATCGTACACCCATTTGTGAAATCCCGTTACTTAAATTAATTCCATCATATAAAATGGTCAAATTTATTATCCAATTAATTTAAATCATACATTACATCCTTCCATTTAAACTTAGTCATTTGGAAAAGGAAAATCATCATAGAAAACTTCACTTTTAAAAATCAGTCGGTCACCCGTCAGCATAAAAACCCATGTCCATATCATCATTCGTATATTTTTTTTAAAATCAATGAGTACGCCCTACTCACTAACCCCACTAGGTTTTTGTCCATTAACTTTTCAATCTCTAGAACCATATTTTGGATTTGAATCAATACATTACTTTTATGTTCATCTCATTGCTATTCCTTGAATGGATTTTTACATTCTATGGCCCATACCATTTTGGCCAAACTTTTCAATCCAATATGGAACCCCATGGTTTCGGCCATTCCATTGCCGAAACCATGGTTCCCTTAGTTTTTTTTTTAATCAATAAACCCTCGTTCAGTATTACATACCTATTCCACGTCTCCTCCGCTTCTTTAGGTCTGATCTTGCTCCTCCATCCTTCTCCTTCCTTAGTGCTTACTTCTTCCTCCTTTGTTCTTCGGTTTCTCTAAGTCTAGAGCCGAAAATGTGTAACACCCCAATTTCTCAATAATATGAATATTTACGAAAATGCCACTGGATTGGTGAATTTAATAAATGTGATTGTAAATGAGCAAATGGTGGGGCCCATTGTTCAAATTAAGACCATATGAACATATTATAAGGGTCAATTTATCATGAGTGGGTAATGAACATCAAATTGGGTCAATCTGGTTAATTGGGTCAAAGGACCCAATGGGTCATAATGGACTTGTTTGACCATTGGGTGAGCCCAAATTTAATGGGGTTAAGTTGAAATGATTGGAAATTAAATGGAGCATAAATGGGTAGGCTTGATGCACATATGAAAATCACATGCAAATGGCAAAAACAACCCATAATTGGGTCATGGCGCCAATTGGGTCAATGAGACAAATGGGGATCCAATGGGTCATGTTGACCATGTGGACCATGGTTGACCGTGTGGACTCTCAAGTGAGTTCAAATATGAGTCAAATCAGGTGGAGTTGGGACTAAAGTGAGTTGGAATTAAATCAAGTAATGAGTTGACTCAAGTGCATTAAATGAAATGCATTAAGTGAAGTGAGTTGGGTGAGTTGAGTTGGAAATCAAAGAGACCTTGAGTTCAAGTGAGTCAATGGGAGATGAGGAGTTGCCATAACCTCAAACATCATCAAGAGAACAAGTTCTACACGTTGGTGTGTTGGAATTAAATGTGTAATGCATGGAAACCAATGAAATGAGATAAAAATCTCATGGGAATTGGGAGGGTTTCCATCTCATATGGAAACCCAAGGCCCAACGTTGGGAGTGCCAAGGGGTGCTTTGCTTGGCAGCAAGTGACTCCTTGGTTTGAGCAAGATTTGATGAGGACTAATGAGAGGTTATGGGGCTGTTTAACAAAAGCAACAAACCCCATCACTTGGCCGAATTTGTCAATTGCAAAACCTTAGAATTCTCATCTCTTTCCCTCTCTCAAGAACATATCTCCTTGGCCGAACTAGCTATTGGTGTTTTTCACCATTGATCAAGCACCTACTCGGCTAGAGACTAAGGAAGAAAGTGGGAAGGAAGCAAAGAGCAAAGGCAAGAAGAAAGGCTTCGAAAATTGGTAAGTAATCCATAGAGTTTTTATTGTAAAATGGTTAAATGGAATATGATTTGGCCATGAGATGGCCGAATCTACCAAGGGTTTGGAGTATGTATTTTGATGTTTAAAAGATAGCAAGATAGCAAACATGGACCATAGGGTTCGGCCACTTTGTTTGGCCGAACCCCATGAAATATTATGGTTATGATTGATGGTTTTTGCAAGTTAAAACCATGCAAAATGATGGACTGTTTTGGATGTTTTATTTAGACCTAAGATGCAAGTTGAAAGGGTGTTTAAATCATGGATTTGGATGTCATGATTTGGCCATGGAATAGCCGAATGCATCAAGGGTTTAAACCTTGGATAAAGGTTGTTTAAAATGGTAAAAATGTATCATTGGGTTCGGACCTTGGTTGGCCGAACCCCATGAAATTTATTTGGTTAGGTTGATGGTTTTGAAGTATACAAACCATACAATACTATGGTGATTGCTATATGTTTTAATAAGACACAAATTATATGTTAAAAGGTTTAAAATTATAGGCCATATGGTTCGGCCAATTGGGATGGCCGAACCCCATGAAATGGTATGATATTTTTATGGTAATTTGTGATGGTTTTTAAGAGATAAAAACCATACAAAATTATGGGGTTTCTATGTGATTTAAATGGAGACATGGTTACTGTTTTGGGTCAGCCATTGGATGGCTGAACCATGTAGTTATCATGGTTAAAGAGTAGAGCCTAAGTTAAGTACATATGATGGAATCATTGAACCAAAGGAATCATTGGGTTAGGCCATGTGTATGGCTGAATCCCGTGGACCATTTTATGGTTTATTTGGAGTGGAAATTATAGATGGATTGTAGTATGAAAATGGATAGAAATGAAGAACCATTGGGTTCAGCCATATGTATGGCCGAACCCCATGAAGTGACTTTGGAGGACTTAAGCATTTGTGGAACCAAGAAAATGATGGAAGATTAAGGACTAGTTAATCACATGGATAAATTGGTAACTAGACTTAATTATAAAAGATTAGAAGACCCAAATTGAATTGGTGAGGTTCGGCCAAGTTGTATGGCCGAACCCCACAAGGTGGATTGGTTATGGACTGTTAGTTTCAACATGGTTTAAGGCCGATGGCAAAACCGTAAATACTAGTCAAATGATAAAAATGAATAGAGAAGGATTAAAGGACTTAGAAGAAGGGTCAAACCAAAGTGGTATGGTTCGGCCATGTTGTATGGCCGAACCCTACCAAGTTATGTTTCAAGGGTAAAATGTTTAAGGGTTGATCCAATGAAAAGGAAGATTAAATCCTAAGTTGGTGAGGTTCGGCCATGAGTATGGCCAAACCCCAGAAGATGATTTATGGGATCCAAACTTGATTAGAAATCAAGAAGATTAAGTATTGACTTGCTGTTACATAACAAGGTAACGGAACGTGAACGGCCTGCGGGTCGTGATCGGGTAAAGCTTAAAAGGAACGGACACTTAAGCGAAGTTTCCGTTGGTTTCCTACCTACTTGTAACCACTGTTATATTGGTTTTATCATGGTTTTTATAAGTTATGTTGTTATTGATATTATGTTTCAAATTGGTTTTGAATGATGAGATATGTATTTACAAATGACATACATATACATTGACATCTCATGCATGGCATGGGGTGATGATTATGGATTACCTTAACTTGAGAGTCCCAATGAAAGAACACTGTGATATAACTCAATGATGAGAGTCCTATTCAGAGGAAATGTGGATTACTCTTGATTACCTTGTCATGAGAGCTCCAATGAAAGAACACTGTGATATAACTCAATGATGAGAGTCCTATTCAGAGGAAATGTGGATTACTCTGGATTACCTTGTCATGAGAGTCCCAATGAAATAACACTGTGATATAACTCAATGATGAGAGTCCTATTCAGAGGAAATGTGGATTACTCTGGATTACCTTGTCATAAGAGTCCCAAAGAAAGAACACTGTGAAATAACTTGATGGCTATGCATACTTGTGGTGGGTGGGACTCATTACATTTGCACTTACATACATAGCATTGATTTCAGATGTTTTTGATGATCAAATATTATGAAATAAGCATGTTTTTATATACTAACCATGTGGTAGCCCTGATCGGGAACCTACTGGGCACGTTGATCTAACGCCCTAATTCTATCCTTAGAGGATAATGCAGGAAAAGGAAAAGGGAAAGAGAAGGTCAAGGACCGAGAGGGGAGCCAAGCTTAAACGCTTGAATGATAAATGGGATTTCTTTATTACTGCCTTTTGTGTTACAATTATGGACATGTAATAGCAAGTAAACTTTGCTATAGTTTGTTTATGGTGTTGACAATGGATGTTTGGATTAAGTTATTTTAATAATTGAGACTTGTACTTGCTATTTATTCAGCTTAATTCCACAGTTAGTCTAGTTTATTCCGCATAACTTGTTTAGTTCCATGTGTGGATTATTATCATGGGTTTAGTCCACGCACACATGGGTGGCCAGTTAAGGGTCGGACTTTGGGTAGTCCAGACTTAGCTCCCGTCGTGACGTCGTCCGCCCTTGTTCGCTCTACTTTCTTTAAAAAAAATTTTAGACTCTGATTTTTGGAAGGGTGGAAAAGGCAGGGTGTTACAAAATGTGTGAGAGAGAGAGATGAAAAGAGGCAATGCAACCTCTTGTTCCACCTTGAGAATTCAGCCAAGGGTGATGAGAGAGGGAGAGAGATTGAGATGAAAAACTCCTAATGGAGGGTTCGGTCAAAGAGATCTCTTTGAAATCAACCCCCAAACTCCTTCCTTTCTTTGTTAATTCCTCTCTTTCCTTGATGCTTTACTGGCCCTCTAAGTGTTAAAACCAAATGTGGGAGAGAGAGGGAGAGAGAGAGATAAGAAGGAGAGAGATGGAGATCCTTATCTTTTTTTAGCATGGAAAAATCGGCCAAAGGTGTAGAGAGAGGGAGGGAGGATGAGATGAAACTCTATCTCTTTTGTCTCCAAGAGAGGATCAACCCTATGGGCTTTGGTGGTGTGTGTGTCTTTTGTCTAGCCCTAGCCTCCCAACCACCCACATTAAGGTGTGGTCTTTCCCATGTGTCCCTTGGTCAACCAAGAAGATGCATGGCTTACACTTGGGCTTTGTCTTTCCCATGTGTCCCAACCAAGGAGACACATGGCTTAAACTTGGGGCTTGTCTTTCACATGGCTTACACTTGGGGCTTGGTTTTTCCCATGTGTCCCAACCAAGGAGACACATGGCTTACACTTGGGGCTTGTCTTTCACATGGCTTACACTTGGGGCTTGGTCTTTCCCATGTGTCCCAACCAAGGAGACACATGGCTTACACTTTGACTCACTTAATTTTCTTGAACTCATTTCCATATAACTCAAGTGATTATAATTTCCAACTCAATATAATTCAACTCACCCCATTTGAACTCATCCATGCAACTCTTAACTCAAGACTTGAATTTATTGCTTAATTAAATAATTCCTCAACTCAACTCACTTCACCTACCCTTTTGAACTCACCCATGGTTAACCAAGTCAACCATGGTTAGCCGACCATGCAATGTGCATTAAATCATTTGCCACCTCACTTGATGAGGTGGATTCGGGTCCCACTTGGCCATGTCACTCACATGTCACCTCACTTGATGAGGTGGATCCCATGTCTTAGGTTTTAATTGGGTACATGACCCGATTAAATCAATTCCTTACCCATTTACCTTAAACATCAATTTTTCTTAACCCATTGGGTCTCAATTGGGTATTTGACCCAATTAACTACATTTACCCAATTAATTAGAATCAGACTCTATCCATGATCCGTTGGATTCTAATTGGGCCATTGCCCCAATTCTTACCCATTTAACATTCATTCCATCTATAAATCTTAAATTTAACAATTAAAATAGATAATATCCGATATATTATTGCATTGAAAAATCCGGGATGTTACATCTTCCTTCTCTCTTCTTCCTTTCTTCCTTTCTACTCTTGCTTTCTTCCTTGCTTGAGTTTCACTAATGGAGGAGAATAGAGGAGGAGGAAAACCGTGTGAAGAGTGGAAGAAGGGGGTGCACGGTGGTCAGGAACAAAGGATGGTATGGTTGCCGTGTGAAAAGGAGAGAAAGAGTGAGGGGGTGCCATGTGAGAGGAGTAAAATGAGAGAGTGGAGGATTTTTCTCCCTTGGTTGCCCTATGTTATAGGGAGTGGGGTCGAGTTAGAGTTTAGTTGGGTAGCTTCTAATCAGATAATCGCTTATTTTAGCAAAAATTGTTTGATATTGCTTGAAATTCTTTGATTGTGTGTCACACAACAGAATTTTGAACTCCAGACCCCCCAATTTGTGTTTTTCGTGTCTAAATTGAATTTTGGAGATGAAAACAAAATTTTGGAAACGGGACTCCAAAAATAGTATGTATCTATTTTTTGTAATGTTTCCAAATTTAGAAAAATCTCAAAATTTGTGTGATATCGAGACCCGCAATCGTTAAGAAATTTATTTAAATTTTGTTATCCAAATTTTAATTGTGGATTCACTTTTGGAAACCTTCTAAATTTAGAATTCGAATCATTTTCAAAACTTATATTGATAAAATTATTAAATTGTCGAAACTTGTATTTTTATTTTTTCGTGTGACTTCTGAAGCATTAGTGTTTGAATCCTCTAATTATTTTATAAAATACAACTTAGAAGAAAAATTACAAAATCATAAAGGACATGTTTGAAATTTTAGAATCTTGTGGTTTAAGAAAATTAACCACTTGAAAATAAATATCTAAAAAACAAAAGAAATTTAGCTGTGGTGGGACCCAAGTGAATTTATTTTTTCAGAAGGGATTGATTAGAGATCCTACTTTGAGAAAATAAGATTTTAAATTGAAACAAAAAATTAATTTTGCAACGGTCCAATTAATCTTGGAAATTTTTAAGTTGGAGAGTAAGTGGGCTATGATCTCACATGATTTTGAGGTTAAATGAGCAATTAATTCCCTTGAGTGTGTGGGCCAAGGGGCCCCACACCCTGGGTGCACACCCAAGAGAGAGAAATAGCAAGGGATTTTCAAAAATCCCATCAAAATTCAAGTAGGATCGGCCACCTCCTTGCTATTTAAAAAAACAAGTCTCCTTTACCCTTTAGATTTGTTATTTTTTTAAGGAGATGGGGGTATTAAGGTAATAAGTCAAAGAGAGGCCTATAAATAAGCCACAAGAGACATGCACCAATGAAAAAATTTGTGCAAGCCTTGGAGGAGTCGTTGGAGCTCTCTCTCTCTCCTTCTAGTTGGTGTTTTCTCCAAAAAGGTTAGTATTTTTCTATTCGATGCATTGTCACAAAAAAATTCATAACTGGGGTTTCAGATGGAATTTTTCAACGGAATGTATTTTGTTGGATTTCAATTTCATAAGCATAGTTTCTGTCCAAATTTGGACGCAAAAGAAGGTGATTTGATGCCCCAGATCTGATCTTAAACACGGATGAAAATCTGGTCCAAATCTGAAATATAGTTTTGCTAAGTTTTACTAAATAATTCATAACTTATTCATCCAACATCAAAACGGTGAAAATTTGGAGTCTATTTCGATCTACACAAAGAGACCTATCTCCGATTAAAATATAATGAATTTTATATGGGGTTTGATACCCCATACCTCGTCTGCAAGTTAGACCTAGTTGCAGACTACTGAAAATCAGATAGGTTTACAATGGTGGATTGTGGGATTTTTATCTCAGTCTCTAATTATCAAAATAATGGAAAATTTGTGTCTAATTTGGATGTCATGAAGATATATATATATATATATATATATATATATATATATATATATCCAAAAAAAACATTAGAGGTACATTGAATGGCTTGATGGGTCAATTATGGTTTGCAAGACAGAAACTTCGAGTGAGACTGCAAATTGTTGAGCAGTGTATATGTCAGAGTATTTTGATCATAACTCGGCTACGAATGTCCGTTTCGGACAAACCAGATATTGTTCTAATCCTCTTTTAGATACCTATCCATTGTACGAATATGAAACCTTGGTTTGATTTGAGTTGATACCAGAAAATTTTGTAAGATGTGTTTAACTCTTTTAAACATTAAACAAATTGTACTTGTTTAGTACCCATTTCTACTCGATTTGTTTGGACAGAACCGATGGAGTTTATTTGTCAGAATTATTGATTTATAAAGGAGTTAACTGAGAGAAAATTATAATGGTCCAAAATTCTAATAAATGACAGTAAATTCGGGGACCTAAAGCTTGTTAGAACCTAGACTTGGTGGAGTGTCTGAACTTGAGAAATTGCAAAGTTTAAGTTAGGGAACTTAACCTTGTTTATTGAACTATTTTGATTATGCGTTATCGTCCGGAAATATGATTTGAATATTTGGATCGTTTATTGAATGATAGTATCAGCATCTTGTGAATGTCATGTTAGTGTGATAAATTGTTTATAATTACATAAACGATCATACTAAATTTAGAACACTTTGCATATTGCTTGATTATCAATGTTTGTGCACAATGTATAGATAAGGTAATCAAATGCAAAGTGAAATGTGTTGAGAAAAGTGCTTGAATACTAAAATACAAACACACAATGATCAAACACCATAAGACCAAATTTATAGTGGTTCGGTTAGCCAACCTACATCCACTGTCGGACTAGCTCAACCTTAAGCTATCCCCAAATCCACTAAGTGGGGACTTGCACCATCACATTTAGAATAGGAATTCCACCTCACTCATTTGGTTGGGAATTTCACCCACCACATGTAGAATAGGAAGTCCACCGAGTCAATTGGATGAGAATTCCACCCACCACATGTAACGCCCCGCCCTTTTTCACTCGCCAAAACTCAGAGTATATTTTTTTTTTCTTTTATAATAAAGAGTGAGAGAGAGCGGGTAACGTCACGATGCGAGCTAAGTCTGGGTTTCCAAACCCGACCCTTAACTGGCCAACGATACGTGTGAGTGGACCAAGTCCACTAAAATAGTTCACATGCTTTATAAATTAACTTCGGAATTAATATATGAATATAGTACTATCCATAACCATGATATTAATAAGCAAAGAAACCAATCACTATAGAATTAACTAAAACTTAAATATCCAAATCATTTTCCAACCATAGCAAAATAAAGTAAGTTATTACAATCCCAAAATGCTAATTATCTCAAGTACATTGTTCCAAAAATCAATTAAGTAAACATAATCTGCCCAAGCTCCTTTGCGTGGGTTCTTTCACGTTCATTGTCCTTTCCATTCCCTGTTTCATCATCTAAAGGGTAGAAGTAGGGCATTAGTCAAACCGCCCAATAGGAATTCCAAATAGGGTTATACACATAGGATCAATATAAAAATCAGAATAAGAACATCATAATGAAACTGTAAACATATCATAGTACCAAAAACAGCGCATGCTAATCATATTCAAATCATGCAAATGTATGTGTCATGTCATGGGTGTCATATGCCAATGGTCCCTCACCCAATCTCCATATCAAACATCATACAAATCATAACAACATTTTCTTTGATATAATGTAAACATATCAAGGTGTTCCCTTGGCCATTTACATCTGTAGTGTTTTGTGACAGCACCACCAGGTCACTGTTATACCTCCCCACATGTGTTAATCGGAATTACCGATGGAGCGTGGACTCCTTCCTCGATGCAGGGTTTTTGGACTGGTTACCCCGGAGCTCTTTGAACCAAATTACGCCGTACCCCTATCTAACAATCCCGGACAAGGCCAACATATCAATGGTTCACACAGCTTCTTCCAAGCTAGTTTTCAAGCCCTAGGTCATGTCCGGACAGCTCATAACTTGGCTTGTTGCCCTTATACTCCCTCCCATGCCATGCATGAGATCATGGATGAAATAATGCATTTTCATATCCAAATTACATATTGCCATAAAAAACAGTTCATACACATATACATTTCATAAATCAAAGTAAATCATCATGTTGGGAAATACAAAACCAGTAACACAATTATATATAAGATCCACATGTATTTCAATAAGGTAGGAATCCTACCAATCCCCAGTAATATCCTTGCTGTTTTGTGAAGATTTCGTACGACGATCACGTCACAACAAATCGCTAACCCTTTTACGAAATCTCTTTACCTTAATGAATTTAATCACATACTTATGTCAATTTGATTATCCTTATAATTTAAATCATCCCTACATCCTTCCAATTAGAGTGAGGTCTCTAGAAACATCAAATAAAAATCAACTTTTCATTTCAGTCGACTGAATCACTCTTAGCTACAGTGTTCTGCCTTACCGTAGACTTTCAGTCGACTGAAATACACATTCAGTCGGCTAAAACCCAACTCAGTATTGTTTACTTCTTGACTCGCTACCTTTCAGTCTACTGAATCACAGATTCAGTCAGCTGACTCTGAGTCAAACCCTTTGTATTCTCGGTCAATCCCCTTTCAGTCGACTGAATCACAGATTCAGTAGGCTGACTTTGGATCAGTTTTATTGTGTGTTCGGCCAGTAAAGATTCAATTGACTAAATCCATGATTCAGTCGGCTGAATCCTCAACCAACAGTTTACGTGTTTCACAAGTATTCGTTCAGCCGACTGAATCTGAAACACGTCAGATCACTTTACTTCTTCGTTACGTCTATGTTCAGTCCGCTGAATCCTAGTTTCAATCTGCTGAAACATCATTATAACCCTTATATTTAAATCCAGCCCTTGTTCAGTCGACTAAATCACAAGATTCAGTCGGCTGAAACGCCCAGAAATGGTTTTTCTCTCTTCAGCCAGACCAGTTCAGTCAACTGACTGTTTGTCAGTGTACTTTGTTTGTATATTTGGCTTGACCCTTCCTCTTAGAATCCATTCCTTATCATTTGGAACATAAATAAAACCATTCATATCACTCTTAATGAGTGCGTTCTATCCTCTAGCCAAAGCTAGAGTCTTTTCATAATCTATTCCTCTCTTAAGCCATTAAAACATGATTATAATTTAAATCCCTTGGTTGTTGGTTTCCAACACATATCCGTTTCTCAAATGGACATCCAATTACATGGCTTACAATAGTTTAGCCAGTCCTTTCAACCAAATCTGGAACCCATAGGTTTGACCATATCATGGCCAAGCTATGGTTTCCCTTAATCCCATATTGTCACTAAGCTTATCATACCTTTTTCCCGTTTCTTTTTTTCTTTAAGATCTGAATTCCTTCCTCAGTCCTTCTCCTTCCTTTCTTTGTTCTTCAGCAATTCCTCTAAGTATCGATGGTGTAAATGGTGTAGAGATATAGAGAAGAAGAAGAGAGGAAAATTTTTTTTGTTTTAGAGAGAGTGGTCGGCCAAGGGGTGTGAAGTGCCCCTTGGTTGGTGTCTTTTATGAAACAACCCAAGTCCTTTCATCTCCTCCCTTTAGGATTTGTCTATCCCATCTGTCCCTTGGGTTAACCAAGGAGACACATGGGTTAAGCTAAGGGGTCTTCCACCTTCCCAACTTGTGTATGGGTTTCCTCTCAATTGAGATGGAAACCCTCCATCTTCCCTCCTAACTCATGTTTAAATGCGAGTCTCCTCAACTTCCCTTTCAACTCACTTGAGATGGAAGCCACTTCAACTTCTCATCTTAACTCATCTTAACTCAGCTAAATTCATTTGAACTCAATTCCCACTCAACTCAAGTAATTTAATTTCTAACTCAATAAAATTCAACTCAACACTTGAGCTCCTCCATGGTTGACCTAGTCAACCATGGCATGGCCGACCATGCATCATGCACAATATAGCACTTGGGTCCCCACCTTCGCCATATCACTAGATGAAGTGGCCCTTTGCCTAGTTGACTTCAGTGCATGCCACATCGTGATGCCACCTCTTATACATGCCACCTCACTCAATGAGGTGGATTTATGCGTTGGGTCTTAATTGGGTAGCTGACCCAATTAATTAAATCATACCCATTTACTTAAAATTAGCTCATCTATGACCCATCGGGTCCCAATTGGGTAATTGACCCATTTAATCACCTTTACCCAATTATTTCCGAATCAAATTCTATCCATGATCCTTTGGATCATAATTGGGTTATTGACCCAATTCCTTACCCATCTAAGGTTCTTTTCAATTTCTAATCTTAAATTCAACCTAATTTAGCAATTTAAATAAACAAATCCAATATATTTATGAAATGAAAAATCCGGATGTTACACCACATGTGCTAGAGACTAAGCTCTAATTTTTTATAGTGGTTCCAGAGCCAAGCCTCCTTAATCCACTTTAAATGGATAAAGGTTTTAAAAAAAAATTAAAACCAAGAAGCACTTGTCTTTGTAGCTCTATCTCGTTGATGTGTGCTTCTCCAAGATCCACCTAATGTGTGCCAGAGTTTATCCCGACGCTCCTCCTTATAGTTATCGTTGAGCAATCATAATTTCAGGGTGACCAGGAAATTGGTTCTACCAATCTCTTTCCTATTTGATTATTCTTTCCCCTCTCTCTCACAAACTCAATCCATATTATTGGTTGTATTAGATTTCCCAAGTGTAGGCACAAGAGATAGAGTCATCCTTTTGTTGGCCCTTGTTTAAGCTCACTGACAATGATGAGGGTCCAACGGATTTGCCAAAGGACATGAAACGGTTGCACAATGATAGTGTAACAGCCCGCCCTTTTCATGCTTAAAAATCAGAGTTTATTTTTTTTTTAAAATAATAATAACAAGTGATCGGGGCAGAATGTCCCGACGCGAGTTAAGTTCGGACTTCTAAAGTCCGACCCTTAACTGGCCAAGCCCATGTGCGTATGAACTAAGTCCATAAGAACTGATCCACACATGGTACCAATAAGACTTGCGGAATAAACATAATCTTAGTCTAACTGCGGATTATAATAGATCCTAAGATTACTCCATTTTACATCTTTAGATAGCAAATCATATAAACATTATCTCCAAAATTACTAACATAGCCTTAAACTAAACATTCATACCAAACCATCCAAACCATAGTTAACTACATTATTACATGCCAATAACGTCTAACTATCAAATTACATTGTCCAAATAAAAGGTCCATAAATCAATCGAATAAAAGTCCATTAAAAGCTCAAGCTCCTATGCTTGGTTTCCTTCAAGATCCTTGTTCTTCCCCTTTCCTGTGTCATCCACTAAGGATAGAGATAGGGCGTTAGATCGCGCTCAGTAGGTCATCCGATTAGAGCTACCATAAGGTTAGTAACAAAACATGCAAATAATATAATTATACATGTTCATCAAAATCTCATAAAAACAATGCTATGTATGTTATGCTCATGTAATGAGTCCCACCCATCACAAATATACATAGCTTCCTCTTGATGGGATTCTCATCGTCAAGGTACCCCACAGTGGTCTTTCGGACCCCCCGACGGAGTGTGGCCTCTGGATTCCTCTTGATGGAATTCTTATCATCAAGGTACCCCACAGTGGTCTTTCGGACACCCCGACGAAGTGTGGCCTCCGGTTTCCATAATTACCACCCCGTGCCATGCATGAGATGCCAATGTGTTCATGCCATTTGTAAATACATCTTATCATACAAAACCATTTTGAAACATAATAACTTAACACATAATTCATCAAAACTATGATAAAACATCATATAAAAGTGTGGTTCAAAAAGGTAGGAAACCGACACAATATTCACTTAATTTGACCCTTCTTTTGAACCGTCTCCCATTCACGACTTGTACACCGTTCTAGCAATCCCAATACCTTATTTACATAATAGCAAGTTAAACATAAATCCATTTAATTGCCAACTAAACCTAAGTTCCAAAAACCACTTAGTGGGGTTCGGCCATACCCCATGGCCGAACCTCACCCACTTTAAACATTGGTCTCTCTTTTATTTATCCAAATAACCTAATCCTCCAAATGAACCTTGGTAGGGTTCGGCCATACAACATGGCCGAACCTTATCACTTTGGTTTTGGCCCATATATCCAATCCTATGACCAGTTCATCTTTGATCGTTTCATCCATAATTACCATTATGTCATTTAGACTAACCTTTTGTTTAATTTTCCTTAAACACCAATAACCATAACTAATCCACCTTGGTGGGGTTCGGCGATACACATGGCCGAACCTCACCACTCAACTTTTGATCCTTTAAATCTTTCATTAACCCATCTCCGATTATAGATTAGCACTAAGTCCACCAAATGACCCTTTAGTGGGGTTCTGTAATGGCCCGGAATTTGTAAATCAATATATATGTGGATATTATTTATTTTAATGGTGGAAATTGGAAATTTGGTGGAATAAATGGTGAATGGGTCAAGATATGGACAAAGGCCCAAGTATGGCCCAATGGACCACGGATTGGATTTAAATTCATTTAAAGGGTCAATGATGGTCAATTGGCCCAAGGATGGTCAAATTGGGCCCAATACCCATGTGGGACCCAATGGATCAAGATGATGTAAACTCTAAGGTGAGTAGGTAAGAAATAAATTTAATTGGGCCATGGGCCCAATGGTGATCCAATAAGAGGAATGGATTTAATTAAATTTAAGTCATCTAAGTTGGTGATGAATTGACCAAGGTGACATGGCCGATTGGGACCCATCTCCACCTCACCAAGTGAGGTGGCGTGGGGACCAAGGATTGGTGGGGCCGGCCACCATGGTTGAATTGATCAACCATGGGTGGAATAATGGAATTAAGTTAAGTGGAAACTAATTAACCTAAGGTAATTATATAGTTAATTAAATGATTAAATTATCCAAAAGGTGTCAAAGGGGTCAAAGTTGGAAGACCAAACCACCCATTTCAAGACACCAAAACATTGGCTAAGGTGGTGGTTTATCTCAACCACCACCATAAAGCATAGAAAATATCTTATGTTGGTTGGTGGAGAAAGTTAATGATGGAGTGTAGTTTAAGAAATAAAAAAGGGGATGGTTTTCATCTTATCTCTTAAATCCCATCCTTATCTCACTCTCTTCCTCTCTTTCTCTCCACCACCGTCCCACACCAACGAAGAAAGAAGAAGAAAAATTTGGAAGAAGAAGAGAAGAAAAGAGAGGAAAAGTTCAAGCAATTAGCCACCACTCCAATATTAAAGCTTGGTATCTTCTTTCTCACCATCCTCTCCTCTCCTCTCCCTCTCTCAAATCTAACCCTACCTTGGCCGAATCCAAGCTTGGAGGTTTTTCATCTTGATCAAGCATCCTAGCCGACAAACAAAGGAGAAGAAGAAGAAAGGAGGCCAAGGAGTCCGAAGGGAGCAAAGAAAGTCGGAGGAGCAGACGGATTGTAAGTAGTTCTAAACAAGAGATTGGACTTTTTTAGGGTTTAAGATTTGGGGTCCATTCTTCTTAGATTTGATGGTGGCCAAATTATCATAGGCATTGGATCTCAAATCCATCCAATGGAAGGATGAAAAATGGACAAAACCCTAATGAGTAAATTAGGTTTAAGAAAAGATAAATGGGCTAAGGACATTGTGTAATTAAGTTAATTAAGCATGGATATATGTGGATTTTGAGGGGGTTAATGGACCATAGGGTTCGGCCATGTAGTATGGCCGAACCCCATGGTAGAGGATTGATTAATTTATTAGGGTTTATAAGAATGGAAGCATTGAGAATGATTTAGGGTTTTAAGTTGTTAATGATTAAATGTGGGTAATTTTAAAAGGGGTTTTTGTGAGAAAAATCATGGGAAACATTGATGATTCTTAAATGGCTCAAAAGGCATAGATGAATGATTGAACCATGAACCATGGGTTCAGCCATGGTGTATGGCCGAACCCTATGGTGATGAAATGGTGGATTTAATGGGTATGAAATTATGGAATGATGATGGATGTAAAGTAATGGAAAAATAAATGGGGAATGCTGGTGGTGTTGATGGACCAAAATGAACCTAATGTTGATAGTTGTAATGGGAATGTGGCTAAGTTAATGGACTTAAATGTGATTAAGGATGATGGTTTAAATGTGTAAATTAAACCCCTTCATGGAAGGGCTTATGATGGATTCAAATGTATAACAAAGGTCCAAGAAAATGGGAAAAAGACATCATGGGTTCAGCCATGGTGTATGGCCGAGCCCATGACCCATTTGTAGGTCATGCTATGGGCTAAAAATCAGAATTATGTATGTGGTTAGATGAATGAAAAATTAGGCTAATTAAGGACTGATTTTAATGTACATATCATGGTTGATGAGGCGTTAAAGGATCCAAGTCTATGGATCAATTATGGGCCTAAGAATGGAGGAATGAAGTGAGAACTTAACCATGGAGGAAGAGTGGCAAAACCGTAAATAATGGCCAAATTCAAGAACCCCATGGAAATGATCATGGACTTAGGGGCTCTAATGTAACAACCTTATGTGTGATTAGTAAAGCCTAAGGTGGCTGGTTTTTAGACTTAGGTGATTGAAATGTCAATGGATTAAAATGGGACCCATAAACCTAATTAGTAGGGTTCGGCCATGGTGTATGGCCGAACCCCACTAAGGCATGCATTAGGGACTTAATCATGGATAAAATGTGGACTGATTTGGTAATGTATAATAAGGTATCGGGACATCGCAATCTGTGCGCGATCGGCGACCGGATTTGTAAATGGAAACAAAAAAAAAGGACGCTAGTCGGTATTCGGTAGGATTCCTACCTTTTTGTAAGCCATGGATTGTGTGATGGCTTCTTTGATTTATTTTGGAAATTATATGGTTTGTTTTATGATGAGTTTTAAGATCATGATTTATGTATCTTATATGGCATAATGCAAGGCTATGATTTATATGCTAAGTTATGAATTCTATATTAAGACTATGGATGATATATATTACATAGCATAATACACCTACATCTCATGCATGGCATGGGTGGGAAAATAATGAAACCGGAGTCCATGCTCCGTCGGGACGACCGAGAAGCAAACATGGGCATAGCCTGATGTGCTATAACCGGAGTCCATGCTCCGTCGGGGCGACCGAGAAACAAATATGGGGATAGCCAGATGCGCTATAACCGGAGTCCATGCTCCGTCGGGGCGACCGAGAAACAGACATGGGGATATCTTGATGTGTGGAGATATAACCGGAGTCCATACTCCATCGGGGCGACCGAGAAGCAAACATGGGGATATCATGATGGTACGGATAATGGGTGGGACACATGACATAAGACACCCATGGCATAGCATTCATTTTACGGTTTTCATTATATTATTATCTGTATGCTTGTTATCACTAATCCATGTGTTAGCACTACTCGGAGTCCTACTGGGCGCGTTGTCTAACGCCCTACTTCTACCCTAGCTGATGACGCAGGAGACGGCAGAGCTGAAGGACGAGACGGGAGCCAAGCTTAGGAGCTTGGGAAAGGCGGCTACTTAATTTATTTAAATTTGTTTTGGAAATGTATTTGAGTAGCTTAACTTGTCGGAAATGTAATATTTTAGATTACTTGCTATGTTTTGGTCTTCATTTTTGGACATTGTGATGTTGAGGTATTTTGGTAATTAAATGAATGTTATCTTCCCTGCTATATAAATTGGTAGGTTAGTCTCTATTTTAACTCCGCACTTAGTTTAAAATTCCTCGAGCTTACTTCTACGTGTGAACCATTCTCCATGGACTTCGTTCCACGCACACGTAGGGTTGGCCAGTTAAGGGCCGGGCTTTAGAAGCTCGGACTTAACTCGCGTCGTGACGTCCGCGCCCTCTGTCACTTCTATTTAATTAAAAAAAAAAAAAATAGACTCTGATTTCGGTGAAAAGGGGTGGGCGTTACATGGCCGAACCTCACCAAACTGATTTTGTCCCTCTTTCCATCATCTTTGATGGCTGATTAATTTCTTATATTAAGTCCGTAGATAAACATATATAATTCTTAAATCAAAGCAAATAATTATTACATAATTTCCATCATAAATTTCTTCTATCTACACCATAAAAACAGTGCATGGGGTTCGGCCATACACTTAGCCGAACCCTATGGTTTCCTTGATGTAAACCCTCCACTATTTGTCCATGGTTTTGATTCATAAAACCGATAGCCATGGTCCATGGGGTTCGGCCATATATGGTTTTCACATTTGAATCTCTATATCATAACTTAGCCATAGTAACCCCATGGTTCGGCCATGAAATGGCCGACCCATGTCTTGTCCAAATGTTCACTTAGAACCCTTTTTAAACCATTCATATTGTTCCAGGATCTTCAAGTTTGAAACCCTTTAATTCAATAAAACAGTCCATATAACTCACCATCCTTTTCATCCTTAATTTCTTTCCATAGGGTTCGGCCATTCACCATGGCCGAACCCTATGGTTCCTTAAAAATATTGTCCATATAAAATTAAGTCCTTTTAAACCTTTATAACTCATATACCTAGATTCATGCTATCTATCCTTCATAACTCCAAAAACATAATCAAGTCTTTCCATGTATGGCCGAACCCTATGGTTCATATACTCATCTTAAACTATATCATTATATCCTTAATTTTTAACCATGGGGTTCGGCCATAAACCTTGGCCGCCCTATAATTCTTGTAAATAAAATTTAACAATAACACTCACTGGTTCCGCGACTCCTCCGGTCTTTCTTTGTTCTTCCTTGTTTCCTTTCTTCCATAGCCTCTTTTCCTCATTTCTCTTGCTTCTTTGGTCGAGATTGACCTTACTGGAAATCCTTTGGAGTGGTTCAACCAAATGAGGTTTTGATTGAGAGAAAAATAGAATTTCAGCCTTGGGTGTGAACGATCAACACCTTGAGATGCAACTCCTTTGTTCTAAATCCACTAATCTTGGTGGTGTGATCGGCCAAATGAGTGATTTGTGGGAGAGAACCAGCAGCCACGGTTTTTGTCTTTGAGAGGTGAAAGAAATGATCAAGGGAGGGAGAGGGAGAGTGGATGAATGAAACTAAGTGTTGGGAGTTAACCAAAGGTGGTGTCCCTTGATGGCACTGTAACAGACCGCCCTTTTCACGCTTAATAATCAGAGTTCTTTTTTTTAAATATAATAATCAACCAAGTGATCGGGGCGGAGTGTCACGACCAAGTTAAGTTCGAACTTCTAAAGTCCGACCCTTAACTGGCCAAGCCCATGTGCGTATGAACTAAGTCCATAAGAACTGATCCACACATGGTACCAATAAGACTTGCGGAATAAACATAATCTTAGTCTAACTGCAGATTATAATAGATCCTAAGACTACTCCATTTTACATCTTTAGATAGCAAATCATATAAACATTATCTCCAAAATTACTAACATAGCCTTACGCTAAACATTCATACCAAACCATCCAAACCATAGTTAACTACATTATTACATGCCAATAACGTTTTAACTATCAAATTACATTGTCCGAATAAAAGGTCCATAAATCAATCCAATAAAAGTCCATTAAAAGTCCAAACTCCTATGCTTGGTTTCCTTCTTGATCCTCGTTCTTCCCCTTTCCTGTGTCATCCACTAAGGATAGAGATAGGGCGTTAGATCAACGTGCCCAGTAGGTCATCCGATTAATGCTACCACAAGGTTAGTATAAAAACATGCAAGTAATATAATAATACATGTTTAACAAAATTCCATAAAACAAGGCTATGTATGAAATGAATATGTAATGAGTCCCACCCATCACCATTATACATAGCCTCCTCTCGACGGGATTCTCATCGTCAAGGTACCCCACAGTGGTCTTTCGGACGCCCCGACCGAGTGTGGCCTCCGGATTCCTCTTGATGGGATTCTCATCATCAAGGTACCCCACAGTGGTCTTTCGGACGCCGCGACGGAGTGTGGCCTCCAGTTACAACACCACCATCCCATGCCATGCATGAGATGTCTATGCAAACATGCCATTTGTAAATATAACTTTACAATCCAACAACTTATCAAAATTAACATAAAACAACAAATATCATATGTGGTTATAGAAAGGTAGGAAACCTACACAATGATCACTTAGGTTGACCGTTCTTTTAAATCGTCACCCGTTCACAATTCGTACACTGTTCAAGCAAGTCCAGTGGCCCTAATTATATAACAACAAATCAAACATTTATCTATATGATTCCAACTTAGTCTAAGTCCCAAAAATCCACTTTGTGGGCTTCGGCCATACCCCATGGCCGAACCTCACCCACTTTAAACTTTGGTCTCTCTTTTATTTATCCAAATAACCAAATCCTCCAAATGACCCTTGGTAGGGTTCGGCCATACAACATGGCTGAACCTTACCACTTTGGTTTTGGCCCATATATCCAATCCTATGATCATTTCATCTTTGATCATTTCATCCATAATTACCATTATGCCATTTAGACTAACCTTTTGTTTAATTTTCCTTAAACACCAATAACCATAACTTATCCACCATGGTGGTTCGGCCATACATATGGCTGAACCTCACCACTCAACTTTTGATCCTTTAAATCATTCTTTCATACATCTTTAATCACATATTTAGCTACACACTAAGGCCACCAATGACCATTAGTGGGGTTCGGCCATACTACATGGCCAAACCTCACCAATCTGATTTTTGTCCCCACTTTCCATCTTATATCATGGTTGACCAACTTAATATTAAATCCATAACTAAGCCTAGGTAATTCTTAAATCAAAAGAATAAAACAAATCATAGTTTTCCAATATGATTTAATCCAAACATACCATCAAAAACAATCCATAGGGTTCTGCTATACACATGGCCGAACCCTATGGTTCTCTTAACACAATAATTCCATCAGTTATATACATATTAGGCTCTACATTTTAACCATGAAAACTACATGATTCAGCCATCCCATAACTGGTCCAAAATAGTAACCTTATTTCCATATAAAAATTCTTTACACCTTCAAATCATAATATGGATTTTATCCGTTAAAAACCCTAAACTTCACCAAGTCTTTTCGTGGGGTTCGGCCATCCAAAGGGACCGAATCCTATGGTCCATATTTTGTTAGTTTTAAACAGCATAACACTTGATCTAAACCATTGATGGATCTGGCCATACAATGGCCGGATCACATTCCCTTAACCAACTTATTTAACAAGGGTTCAAAGTGCACTTACCAACACCGCGACTCCTTCGGTTCTTTGACTCTTTTTAGATCCTTAGCCTTCCCTCTTCCTTCTTGTTCTCCTAACTGAGATTAACCTTGCTGCAACCTCCTTGGAATACTTCAGCCAGGTGATATGGATTTGAGAGAGAAAGAGAGAGAACTTTGGCCTTGGATGAGTGTGATAATCCTTGATGCCAAACTCCTTTGTATCTTTTGTCTGGGTGAAAGGAATCAACCAAGGACTGATTGAAAATAAGCAACCAGCTGCTGTTCTTGGTTTTGAAAGATGGAGGATGACCAAGGGAGAGAGTGGTAGTGATAGAAAAATGAACTTCTTTTGGCTAATCAAATTCAGCCCAATGTTGACCTCACATGTAACTCCCACATTAACCCAAGCCCTTTATGCTTACTTGGGGGTTTCATCTCTAAAATGAAACTCCCTAAGCATTCCAATGTCTCCCATGGTTTGTATTGGTGTAACCCCCCCCCCCCCCCCCCCCCCCCCCCCCTTTTTCTCCTCCTCTCATCAACGTCTCACATGGGTGTTTCATATTGGAATGAAACCTTTCCCCCTCCTCCAACGTGTAGCCTAACAATTTGAATTTGAAATGTCACCCCTTTTGTAACTCCATAAAACAACAACTTCATTCACTCTCCATCTTTGGAGTTACATGCATAGGTTAGACTTCTCCCCCATGCATTCAACGTGTACATATTTAAATTTGAAGTGAACCAACCTTTCCATTACTTCTCCATGTGTGAGCCCATTTTGTAACTCCCACAAAAATGGTACCTTCCATTTATGTCCTATCTTGGAGTTTCATGCATGGGATGCCCACCCATGCATCCAACGTGTGGACCATCTTATTTGAATATGAACACTAGCCCTTCAACTTCATACTCCACTCATTTATAATTTAAAACAACTCACTTACTCATAACTTATTTCAAATCAACTCACTCACTTATAATTTATCTTCAACCAACTCACTCATTTAACTCAACTATTTAATTCCATTTTCAAACTCCAAACAGCCCAAACTTAATCAAACTTGGACTCACTTGATGGTCAACTAAGTCAAACCTGACCCACTGGGTCCAAATTCGCCATTTTGACCCATTTCACAAACTTTGACCCAATCAATAATCTTGACCCAATTACTCATTTATTTTATTTCAAACACACAACTCATAGCCATTGAGGCTTAATTCAACAATGGGCCCCACATTTTTCTCATCTATCATCATAATCCTTCAATTTATAACTCCAGTGGCATTTTCGTAAATATTAATATATTGCAAAAAAATCTAGGGTATTACAGGCACCCCTTGGTAACTCCCTTCCCATTCATCTCCAACATTTATTCCATTCGGGGCGGTTTCATCCTTGAGATGAAACCCAATCAACGGTTGTGACCCTTTGGTCAAGTCCAATGTGACCGTCCATCTCCCATTTGCATTTACATAATCTTTTATGCCTACTTGGGGGTTTCATCCATGGGATGAAACTCCCAAGGCTCCAACGATTTAGCCAAGGCTTGGTTTGTGTAACCTTCACCTCTCCATGTCTATTCAACTCCCATGCTTGATTTGAATTTGAATCTTGGTGTAACCTTTCCCATTCTCCTCCTCTCATAAATGTTCCATGTGGGGGTTTCATCTTTGAGATGAAACTCACCCCCCCACCCCTTTCTTGCTGCCCTCCAACGTGTGGAGTGGTGTGTGTTTACAACTTTAGCTCTTTAATTTCATAACACACTCCAATGAGATAAATAACTCTAAGAATTCCCATCCAACTCAATTGATTCAACTCACCCAATTATAATTTATTTTAATCAACTCACTATTTAACTCAACTATTTAATTTCATTTCAAACTCCAATCAGCCCCAACTTAATCAAGCTTGGACTCATTTGATGGTCAACCAAGTCAAACCCGACCCATTGGGTCCCATTTGGGTCCTTTGACCCAAATAAATGTACATTACCCATTTAACTTAATTTAAAACATATACAAGTACATTGAGTCTTACTTGAGCAACGGGTCCCACCATTTTTCTCATCTATGATCATAACTCTTCAATTTATAAATCCAATGGCATTTTCGTAAATATTGATATATTGAAAAATCTAGGGTATTACAATACAATCCTCTTTTTAAAATTTTCGTCTCGAAAATTGAACGAAGTAGGATTCCAAAATAAATGATACAAACAATTCAGGGTGAGCCGTTCTCATCTCTGATTCTAGTTCCCAAGTGGCTTCCTCAACACCATGACGATCCCATACCACCTTGACGAACTGAATTGCTCTGTTCCGTAACAGGCTTCTCGACATAAGTGACGTCACTTTGTACATCTATGTCTTGCACATTCAAAACATGAGACGGATCGGGATTATACTTCCTTAGCATCAATATATGGAACACATCGTGTAGGGATACCAATTGTGAAGGAAGTGCTAACTGATAAGCTACATCCTCCATCCTTTTTATAATTGAAAACGGTCCCACATATCTTGGCAACAGTTTTCCTTTCCTCCCAAATCTCATGTGCCCCTTTCGTGGCGAGACCTTCAAGAATACCATGTCCCCCACTTCAAATTCGAGAAACCTCCTCCTTTTGTCAGCATAGCTCTTTCACCAATTTTGTGCAGTCAATAAATGCTGACGTATCAACTGAATTTGTGATGTAGTCTCTGCGACTAGCTTGGGTCCACTCAGCGCAGGCTCGCCGGCCTCGGTCCAACACACTGGTGACCTGCATGGTTTACCATACAAAGCCTCGAATGGAGCCATCTGAAGGCTTGCTTGGTAGTTGTTGTTATAGGAGAACTCTACCAGTGGAAAATGATCCTCCCATCCACCCTTGAAGTCTAGCATGCACACCCTCAACATGTCCTCCAGTGTTTGTATTGTCCTTTCCGACTGTCCATCGGTCTGTGGATGGAATACTGTGCTAGTCAGTAGATCGGTCCCCATGGCCGACTGCATGCTCTACCACACCCTTCCGGTGAGTCGGTCATCTCGGCCAGATACTATAGTTCGTGGGATACCATGTAATCTGATGATGTCTTTGATATATCGCCGATCCAATGTCTCCGATGAATCCGTCATCCTGATGGGTAGAAAGTGGGCTGACTTCGTCAATCGGTCTACCACAACCCATATTGCATCGTTGCCCTTTGATGACTTAGGCAACCCTGTTACAAAATCCATGGAAATGTGCTCCCATTTCCATTCCTGCACTGCTAAGGGTTTGAGTAACCCTAGTGGCTTCTGGTGTTCCGTCTTAACCTGCTGACAAGTTAAACAGTGTGCCACAAATTCCGCCACATCTCCTTTGAGTCCATGCCACCAGTAATGCCTCTTAAGGTCGTGATACATCTTGGTGCTGCCCGGATGTATGGAGAGCTTGGTCTGATGTGCCTCAACCAACAACTCTTTTCTGCAGCTTTTTGGCACATATATTCTTCCTCGGAATACAAGACCCTGACCAGGTCGTAATTCCCAATCCGGTATAACCACGCCTGTGGACATCTTGGCCCATATCTCCTCCACTTCCGGATTTGCTCGTTGCTCTTGTTCAATCTTGGTAACCATGTTAGACAGTATGATTAAATTGTACATGCACCCATGGTTTATGATATATAGATTGAACTCTCGAATGGTATTCAGCATTTCCCATTCTGTTCTGATCAAACATGCCACTGATGCATGTGATATGCGGCTGAGAGCATCCGCCACCTTGTTTACCTTTCCCGGATGATATCGGAGCGCGAACTCATAATCCGCTAGATATTCCATCCATCTGCGCTGCCTCAGGTTGAGCTCTTTCTGATCAAATAAATACTTCAAGCTCTTGTGATCCGAAAAGACTTCAAACTTCTCGCCATATAGATAGTGTCTCCAGCTTTTAAGAGCGAAGACCACTGTAGTTAATTCCAGATCATGTGTGGGGTAGAGGCGTTCATGAATTTTTAATTGTCTTGAACCATATGCCACCACACGATGACGTTGCATGAGTGAGCACCCCAGTCCCTTTCCTAATGCATCGCATTGTACTTCATAACCTTTGCCTCTTTCCAGCAAAATGAAGATAGGAGCAGCTGTAAGTCTATCTTTCAGCTCTTCGAACCTATAATAGCCCGGAATTTTTAAATCAATAAAAATGTGGCTATTATTTATTTTAATGATGGAAATTGGGAAATTTGATGGAATAGATGGTAAATGGATCAAAGTTTGGATAAAGGCCCAAGTATCGCCCAATGGATCATGAATGGGATCAAATTCATTTAAATGGTCAATAACGGTCAATCGGGCCAAGGATGGTCAAATTGGGTCCAATACCCATTTGGGAAGATCAAGATGATTTAAGCTCTAAGGTAAATGGGTAGGAGGTGAATGTAAATGGGCCATGGGCCCAATGGTGATCCAAGTAGTTGGAAACAGATTAAATTAAATCACCTAAGTTAGTGATGAATTGGCCAAGGTGACATGGCCGAGCGGGACCCACCTCCACCTCACCAAGTGAGGTGGCATGTGGACCAAGGATTGGTGGGGCCGGCCACCCTGGTTGAATTGGTCAACCATGGGTGAAGTAATAGAGAGGAGTCAAGGAATTAAAGGAGATAAAGTGGGAATTAATTAACTTAACCTAATGATCCAATTTAATTAATTAATTAAGCTAATAAAAAAGGTGGTCAAAGATGGAAGACCAAAAGCAATCTCAATTTCAAACACACCAACGTTGGCTTGGTGGTGGTTATCCCAACCACCACCATAAAGCGTGGAAAATATCTTAGGTGGGTTGGTGGGAGGAGTTAATGTGGAGTATATCTTAAGCAACCAAGAGATGAGATGACTTTTTCATCTCATTCTCTCAATTCCATCTAACTCTTTCACACGTCCTCCCTCTCTTGCCCTCTCAAACCGTCCCCTACACCAAGGAAGCAAGGAAGAAGAAAGCTAAGGAGAAAAGAAGAAGAAGAGAAGAAGAGAAGAAAGAACAAGACTTGGCCCTCCACCTCAAGACAAAGACCTTGAGACATCTTTCTCATCTCCATTCTTCCCCTCTCTCTCAAACCTAACCCTACCTTAGCCAACCTAAGCCTTGATGTTTTTCCATTGATCAAGCATCTTGGCCGACCGAAGATCAAGAAGAAGGAGAAAGGAGGCTAAGGAAATCAAGAGGAGAAAGAAAAGCCGGAGGAGACGTCAGACTGTAAATAATTCCTAAACAAGAGATTTGAATTTTTAGGGTTTAAGTTTTGTGATCCATTCTTATTAGATTTGATGGTGGCCAAATGATCATAGGCCTTGGATCTCAAATCCATCCAATGGAAAGATGAGAAATGGATAAAGTGGGAGAGATGGATTAAGAAAAAATAAGGGATGCTTTAAGGGTTTTATGTATTAAAATTTTATACAAACATGGGAGAGATAGATTAAAAAAAAAAAAAACAAATGGATTAAGGACATTATGTATTTAAATTATTTAAGCAATGGATGTATGGAAATTTTGGAAGGAACCATGGTAGATAATTAAGTGATGAATTAGGGTTTTAAAGAATGGAAGTCATGGAGGATGAGTTAGGGTTTTAAGATTTTAATGGTTAAATGTAGGTAATTAAGGATCTTTAATGGAGTTTTTAGGGTTAGCATCATGAAAGAATGATTAATGATGTTAGGGTTTTACATGATTAAATGTTGGTAAATTTTAAAAGGGGTTTGAATGTGGAATGATGATGGATGTAAAATAATGGAAAAATAAATAGGGAATATTGGTGGTGTTGATGAATCCTATGGTAATGTATTCATAATTTTATGGATGGAATGTTTTTTTAAATCCTATGGTGATGTAATGGTGGTTTTAGATGGGTTTAGAAGGGTGGAAGAGATGGAGTAATGCATTAATAATTTGGAGGTTTAAAAAGGGTCAAATGTTTGTAAATTATAAAGGGAGCTTAGTGGAGAAAATCATGGAAGGAATGATCATGATTTTTAGGGTTTAGATGATTAAATGTAATGATTTTAAATGAGGAAATGCATGGGAGATATGAATGATGTTAATGACCTCAAGAATGGTAGATGGGAATGGATCATGAACCATGGGTTCGGCCATGGGGAATGGCCGAACCCTATGGTGATGAAATGGGGTTTTCAGGTTTAAAACCATGGAAGAGGTAAATAGTTTGTATGGCCTTGAAAGGGATAGGTGGGAATGAAACCTATGATGATGAAATGGTGGATTTAATGGGTATAAAAATATGGAATTTAATGGAGAAGGTTGATGTTATTTAAGTGGAGTTTAGGTATTATAAATAATGTTTTTAAAAATAAAATAAAACCATGGAGAGATTTTATGGAGGGAATACTTTTGAACCCTATGGAGAAGTATGTGTAATGATGATGAGTGTAGAAGATGGAAAAAAATGGGGGATGTGTTGGTAGTTGTAATGGACTCAAAAAATGTGCCAAATTGAAGATCAAAGTTGATGATTTAAAGGTATGATTTAAATTCCCTCATGGAGGGATTTGTGATGAATCTAAAGTGTAACAAAAGACCCAAGGAAAAATGGGAATTAGGTTAACATAGGAGCTGATTTTAATAAAACCCATGACCCAATTTATGAGCCATTTGATGGGCTAAACTTGGGATTATGTATGTGGTTAGATGAATGGAAAAATTAAGCTAAGTTAAGGACTAATTTGTTAATGTGCATATCATAGTTGATGGAACATTAATGGATCTAGTGTATGGATCAATTATGAACCAAAATGTGCATGGATTAAGTGAATGAGTAACCATGGAAGGGTAGTGGCAAAACCGTAAATATTGGCCAAAATGAAGAACCCCATGGGAGGTGACCATGGACTTAGGTGTTTTTATGATGACCTTATGTATGGTTAAATAAATCCTAGAGTGGCTGGTTTTTAGATTCATGTAATTAAAATAATTAATGGATTTAATGGGACCCACAAACCTAGTTAGTGAGGTTCAGTCATGATGTATGGCCGAACCCCACTAAGGCATGAATTAGGGACTTAATAATGGTTAAAAACACGGACTAATTATTGATATATAATAAGGTAACGGACATCGCAAGTGGTGCGCAATCGGCGATCGGATTATTGGACGGAAACGCTAAGGAGTACTAGTCGGTATTCGGTAGGATTCCTACCCTTTTGTAAGCAATGGATTAAGTATTATGTGATGGTTTTTCCTTTGATTTATTTTGGTCATGGATTAAGTATTATGTGATAGTCTTTTCTTTGATTTATTTTGGTCATGGATTAAGTATTATGTGATGGTCTTTCCTTTGATTTATTTTGGTCATGGATTAAGTATTATGTGATGGTTGTCCTTTGATTTATTTTGGTAATCATGTAATGGTTTTAAGATGGGTTTTATGACTATGATCATATATATTACATGGCATATGGCATCTACATCTCATGCATGACATGGGAGGGATATGGTATGAGAAGGATGAAATGAAACCGGAGTCCATGCTCCGTAGGGATGACCGAGAAGCAAGCATGGGGATATCTTGATGTGTTTCATCCATCAAGAAGGATATTATGAGATATAACCGGAGTCCATGCTCCGTCGGGGCGACCGAGAAGCAAGCATGGGGATATCTTGATGTGTTTCATCCATCAAGAGGGATATTATGAGATATAACCGGAGTCCATGTTCCGTCGGGGCGACTGAGAAGCAAGCATGGGGACACCTTGACGAGGCTTTGCTGTCAAGGGGGATGATTTGTGATTGTTTACACCTTGATGAGGTTTTGCCGTCAAGGGGGATGATTTGTGATTATTTATATCTTGATGAGGTTTTTCCGTCAATGGGGGATATGGCAGCATGATGGTATGGATGATGGGTGGGATTCATGACATAGGATACCCATTGCATGACATTGCACCAAATTGCATGGTTTTGGATATGATATTATCCATATGTTTTTTTACCACTAATCCATGTGTTAGCCCTACTCGGAGTCCTACTGGGCGCGTTGTCTAACGCCCTACTTCTACCCTAGCTGATGACGCAGGAGATGGCGAAAACGGAGGACTAGACGGGAGCCAAGCTTAGGAGCTTGGGGAAGCGAGCTGTTTAGTTTATTTAAGTTTTATTTTGGAAATGTAATTTTCAGTAACTTAGCTCGTCGGAATGTAATAATGTAGATTACTGACTGTGGTTTGGATTTTATTTTGGACATTATCATTTTGAAGTAATTCAGTAATTTAAATGATGTAATCTTCCCTGCTATCTACAAATTTGTAGGAAAGACTCTATTTTTAATTCCGCACTTAGTTTAATATCTCTCGAGCTTACGTCTACGTGTGAACCGTTCTCCTGGACTTCATTCCACGTACACGTAGGGTTGGCCAGCTAAGGGCCGGGCTTTAGAAGCTCGGACTTAACTCATGTCGTAACGTCCGCGCCCTTTGTCACTTGTTATTTCAAAAAAAAAAAATATAGACTCTGATTTTCGGTGAAAAGGGGCGGGCGTTACAGTTGGTATCAGAACGAAATCGGAAGAATGAATCTCTCGAAGTAAGGTCAAGACGGTTGCATGTGTCACTGACAGCTAAGAATCCCAACTGACCGACTCTTCGGAGTCCGCTGCATGGGGGCCGGGTTAATTTACTTCGATTGACTCAAACTGAAGCGTTCAATCTAAGAACAACATTTGACGAAAAGGAATGATAGCAAGGGAAGAAAAATTCATTCTAAGTTAGATCTATCAGACATAGCAAGATAGGGCTTATTTCCCCCAAAAATGAGAACACAATATTTGATACTTAGGAAATTTTCCCCCCAAGAACAAGGTATACTCACTTAGCAAATTTTCCCCTCGAATTGATGAAACAGTGAGATTTATCAAATGTAGCAAAGTAGGATGCATTTCCCCGGTATCCCCAATTTGAACAACAAACAATAGGAATTTAGAGATTCCCCCCCCCCCCCCCCCAAAAAAAAAAAAACGAAGGAAAACAAAGAGTGATGATTTGGCAACTTCCCCCAAACAAAATACATTGTACTATACATAAGAAATCCCCCAAAACTAAGTATGATTATTTGATGATGATGCAGGGTCTTCTATGGAAGATTATGAAAAGAAAGAGTAAGGAAATGTCGGGGAAAAGGGAAAGATTTTGTAAAGGTTGCGGTTACGTTTTAAAGGGTTTGTGCTAACCCTACCAAACCTTGTAATGTGATGAAAGTTCGAATAATTTTCAATAAAGTATTCAAATTTAAGAGTTTACAAGGATTTGGGCGTGGAGATGTATGTGACGGGGCCACCTGTTTTTATTGAGATGTGGTATGGGTACGTCCCTCACCGGATATTGATGAGATAAGTGTATAGATTTTGTGAGTATGGCTTAGAGTAGCCATGAAACTGTGGGAACCTCGATGTGAAATACGGAGACTAGGTCCCGTAGGGTTACCATTGAGGAGTGGGTCCCTCGCATGCTACACGCTGGAGGATGCTCTCACGGCTATTTCTCACACTTGACGTGCGTGGATGGGCAGAGCTAGGTACTATTTTACCCCTTGGAGGTGGTGTTAGTTTCGTTAGACTGGACCGACCGCCTTACAGCTTGACTGAATCACCCTTGGGGTGAAGGGATGCAGGGCGGGGTAGACATGATCACGTTGGACGTGGGTCTCCCGCTTAGTAAGTCATGGCAGTAAGTCTTGCTAGGGGTCGGGGTATATTTGTGATTTGACATGGTTGCAACAGTCAGGCAGTGACTCATTCGAGTGTAGTTTCTATGGATAAAATATCTCATGATAGATGATGGGTCTGGATTAATTATGATCAAGGATGGATTAGTTATGCCCATGAATGGATTATACCCTGAGGGGGGGGGTTATATTCATGGATAATTATTAATCATGGATAGATAATACTCACTGATATAGTGGTACCAGGGATGAATGTGTATAACCGTGGATGATGGATTCCATGATGGTTTGGATTAAGGTCAGATATCGGTACCATGGTAGACATGTCAGTAGTATGATGTACCTGTTGATCCCATAGATGTATGGTTCTAATTTCTGGGACAAGTTTCGATTTACATCCCATGATATAAGGAAAAGGTCTTAGTCGTATTACGACTTGTATCACAGGAAAGTTAGTGTGAGAGATACTCGGTATCATAGAAGTTATGAACAGAAGGTGTTAGTCACATTGTGACTTATATGCAAATAAAGGTATGATTGCTTTTGAGAGATAGACCTAAGGGAAAGGTTAAGAGTCTAGTGAAACTTGAATGGGAAGCTATGGGCGACTGCCGAGTGAGACTGATCACCTGACTCTGTAGTTGGCCGATGGAGTTTCAGGAGAGTGAAGCTAGAAACCTAGTTAAAATGGAATCAACAAAGGACTTGAGCATAGGCTCGTACTGGAAGACTACCTCACACAGAGAGTAGACGAAAGAACGCATTGAATGAGTACGTATGGGAAATGTCTTGGTAACAGATAAAGTGAAATAGAATACATTAATCTACATAAGATTGCAAATGGGTTCATGAGAAAAAGAGATAACATGAGGCAGAGTAAATTCTGCAAGAATGAAACTCATAGGTTGATATGAGTGGTGTTGATGTAATTAAGAGATAGTTGACACGATTGAACGGGAACAACGAATAAACCCAGAAATGGAGGAGATATGGACCAAGATATCTACAGGCTAGGTGGTACCAAAATGGGAATTACGACCGGGACAGGGTCTAGTATTCCGAGGCAGGACGTATGTGCCTAAGAACTGCAAAAGGGAGTTGTTGGTTGAGGCACACCAAACCAAGCTCTCTACCCATCCGGGCAACACCAAAATGTATCAGGATCTTAAGAGGCACTATTGGTGGCGTGGACTAGAGAAAGATGTAGCGGAATTTGTGGCCCGTTGCCTAACTTGTCAGCAGGTTAAGGCGGAACATCAGAAGCCACCGGGTTTACTCAAACCCTTACCGGTGCCGGAGTGGAAATGGGAGCATGTAGCCATGGACTTTGTAACAGGGTTGCCAAGGTCTTCCAAAGGCAACGATGCAATATGGATCGTGGTGGACCGGTTGACCAAGTATGCACATTTCCTTTCAGTCAAGACGACCGATTCATCGAAGACCTTGGGTCGACGGTACATCCGAGATATTATCAGACTACATAGTGTACCCTGGACTATTGTGTCCAACAGAGATGGCCGATTCACTAGCAGAGTATGGCAGAGCATGCAGTCGGCCATGGGGACCGACGTGTTGACTAGCACAGCATTCCACCCACAGACTGATGGATAGTCGGAGAGGACAATACAGATATTGGAGGATATACTGAGAGCTTGTATGCTGGATTTCAAGGGTGGATGGGAGGATCATTTGCCACTGGTGGAGTTCTCTTACGATAACAATTACCAGGCAATCCTCCAGATGGCTCCATTTGAGGCCTTATATGGTAGGCCGTGTAGATCGCTAGTGTGTTGGACAGAGGCTGGTGAGCCTGCGCTGATTGGACCGGAGTTGGTTGCAGAGACCACGGCGCAGATCAAATTGATACGGCAACACCTACTCACTGCACAGAGCCGTCAGAAGAGTTACGCCGACAAGAGGAGAAGGTTCCTCGAGTTTGAGGTGGGAGACTTGGTGTTTTTGAAAGTCTCACCACGAAAGGGACACATGAGATTCGGGAAGAAGGGGAAGTTGTCGCCTAAGTTGTGGGGCCGTTTCCAATCCTAAAGAGGGTGGGGGGGGTGGCCTATCAGTTAGCACTTCCTCCACAATTATTATTTTTACATGATGTGTTTCATGTGTCCATGTTGAGGAAGTACAACCCCGATCCTTCACATGTATTGAACGTACAAGACGTCGATGTACAAAGCGACGTGATGTATGTGGAGAAGCCGATTAGAGTGATCGGGAGCGAACAAAGGGTACTGCTGAACCGTGTCATTCAATTCGTCAAGGCGGTATGGGAACGACCTGGCAATGAGGAAGCCACTTGAGAACTTGAATCAGAGATGAGAGCCGTTCATCCGGAGCTCTTTATATGAGTTGTTTTGAACCTCTACTTCGCTCGAATTTTTGGGACGAAAATTTTAAAAGAGGATTGTATTCTAATAGCCCGGAATTTTTAAATCAATAAAAATGTGGCTATTATTTATTTTAATGATGGAAATTGGGAAATTTGATGGAATAGATGGTAAATGGATCAAAGTTTGGATAAAGGCCCAAGTATGGCCCAATGGATCATGAATGGGATCAAATTCATTTAAATGGTCAATAAAGGTCAATCGGGCCAAGGATGGTCAAATTGGGTCCAATACCCATTTGGGACCCAATGGATCAAGATGATTTAAGCTCTAAGGTAAATGGGTAGGAGGTGAATGTAATTGGGCCATGGGCCCAATGGTGATCCAAGTAGTTGGAAACGGATTAAATTAAATCACCTAAGTTAGTGATGAATTGGCCAAGGTGACATGGCCGAGTGGGACCCACCTCCACCTCACCAAGTGACGTGGCGTGTGGACCAAGGATTGGTGGGGCCGGCCACCATGGTTGAATTGGTCAACCATGGGTGAAGTAATGGAGAGGAGTCAAGGAATTAAAGGAGATAAAGTGGAAATTAATTAACTTAACCTAATGATCCAATTTAATTAATTAATTAAGCTAATAAAAAAGGTGGTCAAAGATGGAAGACCAAAAGCAATCTCATTTTCAAACACACCAACGTTGGCTTGGTGGTGGTTATCCCAACCACCACCATAAAGCGTGGAAAATATCTTAGGTGGGTTGGTGGGAGGAGTTAATGTGGAGTATATCTTAAGCAACCAAGAGATGAGATGACTTTTTCATCTCATTCTCTCAATTCCATCTAACTCTTTCACACGTCCTCCCTCTCTTGCCCTCTCAAACCGTCCCCTACACCAAGGAAGCAAGGAAGAAGAAAGCTAAGGAGAAAAGAAGAAGAAGAGAAGAAGAGAAGAAAGAACAAGACTTGGCCCTCCACCTCAAGACAAAGACCTTGAGACATCTTTCTCATCTCCATTCTTCCCCTCTCTCTCAAACCTAACCCTACCTTAGCCGACCTAAGCCTTGATGTTTTTCCATTGATCAAGCATCTTGGCCGACCGAAGATCAAGAAGAAGGAGAAAGGAGGCTAAGGAAATCAAAAGGAGAAAGAAAAGCCGGAGGAGACGTCGGATTGTAAGTAATTCCTAAACAAGAGATTTGAATGTTTAGGGTTTAAGTTTTGGGATCCATTCTTATTAGATTTGATGGTGGCCAAATGATCATAGGCCTTGGATCTCAAATCCATCCAATGGAAAGATGAGAAATGGATAAAGTGGGAGAGATGGATTAAGAAAAAATAAAGGATGCTTTAAGGGTTTTATGTATTAAAATTTTATACAAACATGGGAGAGATAGATTAAAAAAAAAAAACAAATGGAGTAAGGACATTATGTATTTAAATTATTTAAGCAATGGATGTATGAAAATTTTGGAAGGAACCATGGTAGATAATTAAGTGATGAATTAGGGTTTTAAAGAATGGAAGTCATGGAGGATGAGTTAGGGTTTTAAGATTTTAATGGTTAAATGTAGGTAATTAAGGATCTTTAATGGAGTTTTTAGGGCTAGCATCATGAAAGAATTAATGATGTTAGGGTTTTAAATGATTAAATGTTGGTAAATTTTAAAAGGGGTTTGAATGTGGAATGATGATGGATGTAAAATAATGAAAAATAAATAGGGAATATTGGTGGTGTTGATGAATCCTATGGTAATGTATTCATAATTTTATGGATGGAATGTTTTTTTAAATCCTATGGTGATGTAATGGTGGTTTTAGATGGGTTTAGAAGGATGGAAGAGATGGAGTAATGCATTAATAATTTGGAGGTTTAAAAAGGTCAAATGTTTGTAAATTATAAAGGGAGCTTAGTGGAGAAAATCATGGAAGGAATGATCATGATTTTTAGGGTTTAGATGATTAAATGTAGTGATTTTAAATGAGGAAATGCATGGGAGATATGAATGATGTTAATGACCTAAAGAATGGTAGATGGGAATGAATCATAAACCATGGGTTCTGTCATGGTGAATGGTCGAACCCTATGGTGATGAATTGGGGTTTTTAGGTTTAAAACCATGGAAGAGGTAAATAGTTTGTATGGCCTTGAAAGGCATAGGTGGGAATGAACCCTATGATAATGAAATGGTGGATTTAATCGGTATAAAAATATGGAATTTAATGGAGAAGGTTGATGTTATTTAAGTGGAGTTTAGGTATTATAAATAATGTTTTTAAAAATAAAATAAAACCATGGAGAGATTTTATGGAGGGAATACTTTTGAACCCTATGGAGAAGTATGTGTAATGATGATGAGTGTAGAAGATGGAAAAAAATGGGGGATGTGTTGGCAGTTGTAATGGACTCAAAAAATGTGCCAAATTGAAGATCAAAGTTGATGATTTAAAGGTATGATTTAAATTCCCTCATGGAGGGATTTGTGATGAATCTAAAGTGTAACAAAAGACCCAAGGAAAAATGGGAATTAGGTTAACATAGGAGCTGATTTTAATAAAACCCATGACCCAATTTATGAGCCATTTGATGGGCTAAACTTGGGATTATGTATGTGGTTAGATGAATGGAAAAATTAAGCTAAGTTAAGGACTAATTTGTTAATGTGCATATCATAGTTGATGGAACATTAATGGATCTAGTGTATGGATCAATTATGAACCAAAAATGTGCATGGATTAAGTGAATGAGTAACCATTTTGGTCATGGATTAAGTACTATGTGATGGTCTTTCCTTTGATTTATTTTGGTCATGGATTAAGTATTATGTGATGGTTTTCCTTTGATTTATTTTGGTAATCATGTAATGGTTTTAAGATGGGTTTTATGACTATGATCATATATATTACATGGCATATGGCATCTGCATCTCATGCATGACATGGGAGGGATATGGTATGAGAAGGATGAAATGAAACCGAAGTCCATACTCCGTCGGGGCGACTGAGAAGCAAGCATGGGGATATCTTGATGTGTTTCATCCATCAAGAGGGATATTATGAGATATAACCGGAGTCCATGCTCCGTCGGGGCGACCAAGAAACAAGCATGGGGATATCTTGATGTGTTTCATCCATCAAGAGGGTTATTATGAGATGTAACCGGAGTGCATGCTCCGTCGGGGCGACCGAGAAGCAATCGTGGGGACACCTTGACGAGGCTTTGCCGTCAAGAGGGATGATTTGTGATTGTTTACACCTTGATGAGGTTTTACCGTCAAGGGGGATGATTTGTGATTATTTATATCTTGACGAGGTTTTTCTGTCAAGGGGGATATGGCAGCATGATGGTATGGATGATGGGTGGGATTCATGACATAGGACACCCATTGGATGACATTGCACCAAATTGCATGGTTTTGGATATGATATTATCTATATGTTTTGTTACCACTAATCCATGTGTTAGCCCTACTCGGAGTCCTACTTGGCGCGTTGTCTAACGCCCTACTTCTACCCTAGCTGATGACGCAGGAGATGGCGAAAACGGAGGACTAGACGGGAGCCAAGCTTAGGAGCTTGGGGAAGTGAGCTGTTTAGTTTATTTAAGTTTTATTTTGGAAATGTAATTTTCAGTAACTTAGCTCGTCGAAATGTAATAATGTAGATTACTTACTGTGGTTTGGATTTTATTTTGGACATTATCATTTTGAAGTAATTCAGTAATTTAAATGATGTAATCTTCCCTGCTATCTACAAATTTGTAGGAAAGACTCTATTTTTAATTCTGCACTTAGTTTAATATCTCTCGAGCTTACGTCTACGTGTGAATCGCTCTCGTGGACTTCGTTCCACGCACACGTAGGGTTGGCCAGTTAAGGGCCAGGCTTTAGAAGCTCGGACTTAACTCGCGTCGTGACGTCTGCGCCCTTTGTCACTTGTTATTTCAAAAAAAAAAAAATATAGACTCTGATTTTCAGTGAAAAGGGGACGGGCGTTACAGAACCTCTGGTTGTACAGATCTGACCACTCATATTTGACTCCTTTCTGAGTGAGTCGAGTCAATGGTGATGCTATTTTGGAGAAGTCCATGATGAACTTCATGTAATAACCAGCCAAACCTAGGAAGCTATGGATTTCAGTGATATTCTTTGGTGCTTTCCACTCGCTCACTGCTGCCACTTTAGCTGGATCCACGGCTATACCGTCTGCAGTTATGACATGCCCCAAGAATTTGACCTCAGGTAGCCAAAATTCACATTTAGTGGCCTTGGCATATAGCGTATTCTCTCTCAAGGTGTTCAATACTATTCGTAAATGCTCAGCATGATCCTCCTAACTCTTGGAATATATCAGAATATCGTCAATGAGCACTATAACAAATTGATCCAGATATGGACGGAATATTCTGTTCATTAAGTCCATGAACACAGCCGGTGCATTGGTAAGCCCAAATGGCATGATTACAAATTCAAATAGTCCATACCGCGTCCTGAAGGCTTTCTTCTCTATATCTTCCTCCCTAACCCGGATTTGATGATAACCGGACATCAGGTCAATCTTTGAAAAGTGACTGGAACCCCTCAATTGATCGAATAAGTCATCGATCCTAGGTAAAGGGTACTTGTTCCGGACAGTTAACTGATTCAATTTCCGGTAGTCCACACACATTCTATGTGAACCGTCCTTCTTTTTCACAAACAACACTGGAGCTCCCCAAGACGATGTGCTATTCCGGATGCAACCCAGTCTGAGCAGTTCATCAATCTGCTTCTTCAGTTCGGACATTTTTACTGGTGCCATCCGATAATGTGGTAAAGACACTGGTGAAGTACCAGGATATAGCTTGATCTCAAAATTTAGCTCCCTCATGGATGGTAAACCAGGGAGTTCTTTTGGAAACACATCCGCAAATTCTTTTACAATTGCCAGAAGTTCAGTGACTGGTGCCTTGTTTATAACGATACTGTTCAATACCAAATGATGCAACCCCTCATGTAGTCTGCTTTGTTTGTCTGCACGAACCACATATTGTTTTCCCTCAGGTGACCAAAATGTCACTCTGCGGTGATAACAATCTATATTGGCTTGAAAACTTACCAGTCCATGCCAAAAATAATATCGTACTCAGTCATGTCGAGTACCAGATAATTGAACTCAAATCTGAGTCCAGCTAGTTCAGTATTGATGGCCGTGCATATGAGTCCCAAAGACGAGTCTCCGACATGGGATACAATTGTGAGTGTGGTGGACAGCTTTTGAACTAGTGTATCGGTAGCAATTATAAATGATGCAGATATAAAGGAGTGTGAAGCTCCAGAATCAAACAGTGCATAAGCATAAGAACTACTGACAACTGCCATACCTTGAATCACTGAATGATCCACATCTGTTGGAGGAGCTAGGGCAAAAAGTCGTCTAGATCTGGTAAGATTAGGTGCCCGCCCCGCCTAATTATAAGTCCTGCCTCCTCGGGAGTTAGTTGGCCTAGCTGGTGGACAGGAAAGATCCTCTGGAATATGAGAGCTTGTTGAGCTTTGGGCAATCTCTCTTAAAGTGACCCAGCTGATCACAGTGGAAACAATTGTTCACCCCTCTGAATGACTGAGTGACTGATGCAGATGGGGAGGGCTGGTTGGGACGAAAACCCCCTGTGGACCCAGTAGACGGTGAGGGTCTGCTAAAGTTCGGTCGGAACCTCTTGTTGGGCTGGAACCCACCCCTCCCACTTGGAGCTCAACGGTTGTCAAACCGCACCATCTCATTCAACTCTCGCTCCGCTATAGTGGCCTTGCTGACCACCTCAGCCAGTGTGGCTGCCTTGAATATAGTCACTTTGGCCCTGATGTTTGGCCGTAGACCCCTCTCAAATTTCCTTGCCCTGCGATGCTCTGTGTCCACCATATAAAATGCATAGCAAGATAAATTGAGGAATTCCTGGTGATACTCTACCACCGTCATAGAGCCCTGTACCAAGGACAGAAAGGCTTGAGTCTGACGCTCTTTCTCCTCCTCCGGAAAGTAGTGTTCCCAAAAGGTCGCTGAAAACTCGTCTCAGGTCATGTCTGTCCTCTCCCTTACTGGTATGAGTGCCCGCTGTTTCTCCATTACCTCCCACCATTTACCAGCATCTTCAATTAGTTGTGATGTAGCCAGTAGAATCCGGTCAGCATGGCTCGAGACCTTAAATAGAGTTAAGATCTGAGTGATCTTCTTTAGCCAATGCTCGGCTCCGACAGCCCCTTCCTTCCCTTTGAAGTAGGGAGGGCACTGTTGCTGGAATTCTCGGACCATACTCAGGTCATTGGCATCCTTGGAACTTTCACTTCCATTCATATGCTGCTGGAGTACAGAAGTCACCACTGCTTGAACTAAACTCTGTAGTTCAAGCGACACATGTGGAATATGTACGCCGCTGCTCTTCTCTTCCTCCTTTCGAGATGAGTGTTCCCTCTCCTTCCTTTCTCGCCGAGAATGGTGTGACTCTTCAGAATGGTGTGACTTTTCAGAGTGATGTGACTTTTCAGAATGATGTGACTCTTTCTCATGATGTGCTTTTCCAGCCCCTTTTTTAGGCTGAGAATGCTCCTCCTCTGGTGGAGATCTTTCCCTTCCTTCCTCATACTGAATGAGTGGTATCTCTTTTTCCTTCCATTTCTTGCTTTGTGGGATCTTTCTTTTTGGAGCCATTTTCCCTAAGTCATAAAAAACATTATTGACTTAGTTTTTTCATACAGTTTGTATTTTCACTATTTTGGGGAGATTTCCAAATAAGCAAACTTGGTTTTCTTTTGTTTTTGGGGGAAATTTCTAAATACCTATTGTTTGTTTTCTCAATTTGGGGGATATCGGGGAAATATATCCTATTTTGTTACTTTTAGTATATCAACTATAATGACTGTACTTTTGCTATCTTTCATTGTTGTTCTCAGATTGATTGTTCAGCCTGAGTCTACTAAGTAAATTAATCCGGCCCCCAGTCAGCGGACTTCGAAAAGTCGGTCAATTGGGATTCTTATCTGTCAGTGAGACATGAAACCGTCTTAATCTTACTTCGGAAGATCCAACTTCCCGTTTCGCTCTTATACCAACTGTAACAGTTCGCCCTTTTCACGCTTAAAAATCAAAGTTTATTTTTTTTTAAATAATAATAACAAGTGATCGGGGCGGAATGTCACGACGTGAGTTAAGTTCGGACTTCTAAAGTCTGACCCTTAACTGGCCAAATCCATGTGCATATGAACTAAGTCCATAAGAACTGATCTACACATGGTACCAATAAGACTTGCCGAATAAGCATAATCTTAGTCTAACTGCGGATTATAATAGATCCTAAGACTACTCCAATATAAACATTATCTCCAAAATTACTAACATAGCCTTAAACTAAACATTCATACCAAACCATCCAAACCATAGTTAACTACATTATTACATGCCAATAACGTCTAACTATCAAACTACATTGCCCAAATAAAAGGTCCATAAATCAATCCAATAAAAGTCCATTAAAAGCCCAAGCTCCTATGCTTGGTTTCCTTCAAGATCCTCGTTCTTCCCCTTTCCTGCGTCATCCACTAAGGATAGAGATAGGGCGTTAGATCAATGCGCCCAATAGGTCATCCGATTAGGGCTACCACAAGGTTAGTAACAAAACATGCAAATAATATAATAATACATGTTCATCAAAATCTCATAAAAACAATGCTATGTATGTTATGCTCATGTAATGAGTCCCACCCATCACAAATATACATAGCTTCCTCTTGCTGGGATTCTCATCGTCAAGGTACCCCACAGTGGTCTTTTGGACGCCCCGACGGAGTGTGGCCTCCGGATTCCTCTTGATGGAATTCTCATCATCAAGGTACCCCACAGTGGTCTTTCGGACTCCCCGACGGAGTGTGGCCTCCGGTTTCCATAATTACCACCCCATGCCATGCATGAGATGCCAATGTGTTCATGCCATTTGTAAATACATCTTATCATACAAAACCATTTTGAAACATAATAACTTAACACATAATTCATCAAAACTATGATAAAACATCATATAAAAGTGTGGTTCAAAAAGGTAGGAAACCTACACAATGTTCACTTAATTTGACCGCCTCCAAATGAACCTTGGTAGGGTTCGACCATACAAAATGGCCGAACCTTACCACTTTGGTTTTGGCCCATATATCGAATCCTATGATCATTTCATCCATAATTACCATTATGCCATTTAGACTAACCTTTTGTTTAATTTTCCTTAAACACCAATAACCATAACTAATCCACCTTGGTGGGGTTCGGCCATGTGCACTCAACTTTTGATCCTTTAAATCTTTCATTAACCCATCTCCGATTATAGATTAGCACTAAGTCCACCAAATGACCCTTTAGTGGGGTTCGGCCATATTACATGGCTGAACCTCACCAAACTGATTTTGTCCCTCTTTCCATCATCTTTGATGGCTGATTAATTTCTTATATTAAGTCCGTAGATAAACATATATAATTCTTAAATCAAAGCATATAATTATTACATAATTTCCATCATAACTTTATTCTATCTACACCATAAAAACAATCCATGGGGTTCGGCCATACACTTAGCCGAACCCTATGGTTTCCTTGATGTAAACCCTCCACTATTTGTCCATGGTTTTGATTCATAAAACCGATAGCCATGGTCCATGGGGTTCGGCCATACATATGGCCGAACCCTATGGTTTTCACATTTGAATCTCTATATCATAACTTAGCCATAGTAACCCCATGGTTCGGCCATGAAATGGCCGACCCATGTCTTGTCCAAATGTTCACTTAGAACCCTTTTTAAACCATTCATATTGTTCCAGGATCTTCAAGTTTGAAACCCTTTAATTCAATAATACAGTCCATATAACTCACCATCCTTTTCATCCTTTAAATCCATTCACCATCCTTAATTTCTTTCCATGGAGTTCGGCCATTCACCATGGCCGAACCCTATGGTTCCTTAAAAATATTGTCCATATAAAATTAAGTCCTTTTAAACCTTTATAACTCATATACCTAGATTCATGATTTCCATCCTTCATAACTCCAAAACCATAATCAAGTCTTTCCATGGGGTCCGGCCATACATATGACCGAATCCTATGGTTCATATACTCCTCTTAAACTATATCATTATATCCTTAATTTTTAACCATGGGGTTCGGCCATAAACCTTGGCCGAACCCTATAATTCTTGTAAATAAAATTTAACAATAACACTCTGGTTCCATGACTCCTCCGGTCTTTCTTTGCTCTTCCTTGTTTCCTTTCTTCCTTAGCCTATTTTCCTCCTTTCTCTTGCTTCTTTGGTCGAGATTGACCTTGCTGGAAGTCCCTTGGAGTGGTTCAACCAAATGAGGTTTTGATTGAGAGAAAAATAGAATTTCAGCCTTGGGTGTGAACGATCAACACCTTGAGATGCAACTCCTTTGTTCTAAATCCACTAATCTTGGTGGTGTGATCAGCCAAATGAGTGATTTGTGGGAGAGAACCAGCAGCCACAGTTTTTGTCTTTGAGAGGTGAAAGAAATGATCAAGGGAGGGAGAGGGAGAGTGGATGAATGAAACTAAGTGTTGGGAGTTAACCAAAGGTGGTGTCCCTTGATGGCACCCCTTGGTAACTCCCCTCCCCATTCATCTCCCTCATTTATTCCTTTTGGGGGGGTTTCATCCTTGAGATGAAACCCACTCAATGGTTGTGACCTTTTGGTCAAGTCCAATGTGACCGTCCATCTCCCATTTGCATTTACATAATCTTTTATGCTTACTTGGGGGTTTCATCCATGCGATGAAACTCCCAAGGCTCCAACGATTTAGCCAAGGCTTGGTTTGTGTAACCTTCACCTCTCCATGTCTATTCAACTCCCATGCTTGATTTGAATTTGAATCTTGGTGTAACCTTTCCCATTCTCCTCCTCTCATAAATGTTCCATGTGGGGGTTTCATCTTTGAGATGAAACTCCCCCCCCCCCCCCCCTTCCTTTCTTGTTGCCCTCCAACGTGTGGAGTGGTGTGTGTTTACAACTTTAGCTCTTTAATTTCATAACACACTCCAATGAGATAAATAACTCTAAGAATTCCCATCCAACTCAATCGATTCAACTCACCCAATTATAATTTATTTTAATCAACTCACTATTTAACTCAACTATTTAATTTCATTTCAAACTCCAATCAGCCCCAACTTAATCAAGCTTGGACTCATTTGATGGTCAACCAAGTCAAATCCGACCCATTGGGTCCCATTTGGGTCCTTTGACCCAATTAACCTCTTTGACCCGAATAACTGTACATTACCCATTTAACTTAATTTAAACCTTATACAAGTACATTGAGTCTTACTTGAGCAACGGATCCCACCATTTTTCTCATCTATGATCATAACCCTTCAATTTATAAATCCAATGGCATTTTCGTAAATATTGATATATTGAAAAATCTAGGGTATTACAGATAGGTATTTATAGAGAAGGCAACCAGTTTCAGAAATAGTCATGTACCGACAGGTCGGGCTCACCGAGGGGTCAGTGACTAAGAATATTACTGTTCAACCACCCGACCGTTGCACATTAAATGCACTCCTAATGGTATAATTATTTCCCAGTCAACAGGTCAGTGTCGCTGATGGGTCGACAGTCATGGCACCGAGAGGTCAGTCCATACGATGGTCTCGATCTGGGACAACACCATGCAGATAGAGTTTCATGTCCCAAAACTTGTCCTACACAAAACGACTTGTAGCCCTTTACCTAAGGGTCGGTCCAGGTACTCTCGATCGGTCTTGAAATACGGAGATGTCTGTCTTCTCGAGAGCCTAATTGAGTCCAAAGAACAGAAGTCACAAAATTTTCATCGACGAATTGTTGACCACGAGGGGTCGTTAAGTTCATCACCGAGGGGTCGGTGCATGCTAGACTCTCGATCTGAGGCATATCCAGAATGACAATTTTATGATCCACGAAGGGTCATCTCCATAGAAGGGTCAATGAGAATGACTGGTCGAGCAGACAGTGAACTTTAATTCATATTTCCAAGTTCGCTTCCAATTTCAATGTCAAGGTTCCTCTCTAGGTTTATTATGTCCATTACCAACATATGCAACTAACTTAGGGATGGTCCTCCAAAGGTGTGGGTGCTACCTAAAGTCATCTATGGCCAAATACCTGATTTGTGATTGCCATAACGATGATCTTCAATCCCCTGGAACATGATCTTCAATCTTGATCACCTTGAGTATTCAAACTTCTAGCAAGTGCTTCTTCCCGAGTCATGAAATTGACAAACATAGGGACTCGGCAAGCCAGGACACTAACAATCTCCCCTTTTGTGAATTTCATGACATAATCTAGAAGCTAACCCAATTACATTGATTACATTGATTACATGTATATATTCAAATGGACAACAAAACTATGATCTTCGCATATTCTTGTTTAGCTTGCTTCATTTCATGTTTTCATGTTCAAGCAAGCAACAATAGAAAATCATTAGAGGGGTTAGTTCAAAACATAAATGTGCATCCATGAACTAAACTAGATTTGCATTCATGCTCCCCCATACACCACGATTTCCTAGAAACCAACACTACCCATAGGTTATCCAAGCTATCAGTGTTGAGAAGATTTTCTCCCCCAATCTTCTTAGAGTTTGCAGTCCCAAACTCCATGCATAGACATTCTCTTATGTCCATTGGCTTCTTCATATTCCTCCCCTTTATGGCTCTCTCTTTCTAGAGGCCCAATCACTTAGGTTTCTTCCCATCTTGCTAATTGCTCCCCCATAATTGACTTTGATGTCTTACAACTTCTACTAATTTCTCCCCCATTTTGTTATAAAATTGACAAAGGTTTACTAGGCAGACATTGAGTTTCCCTTCATTTTGAAGGATTTGGATTTCAAGCACTCCCCCATGCTTCTTGTATTTAGTGCTTCCATGAGTTCTCTTCCACCTCATTTAATTTTCTATTAATCAATGCATGTTTCTCATGCATTTAAGCATTGATCTCCCCCACAGTACAATGCAAATTGCCATTGCATTACTGTTTTTCTTTTTCCTCCTCTTTAAAATCTGTGTTGTCTTAAAGGTTTTATCCCAATGGGATCGAGCTAGCTTACCTAGCTTCCCTTTTTGGAGTCTTCTCCCCCATTCTCCAAGCTATATTTTCCAGCTTCTTTGAACTTAACTCCCCCATAAAATTAGTTGCCTCTAAGTTTATTTTTCTTCAAGCTTTCTTTCAAGCTTACATTCACTTTTCTCCTTAAACTATCGTGACCAGTGACAACAACTAATCAACACATATTTTGTGCTCCCCTAATCTCCAAGGGTGTGTGCAACCTCACAGCCCGATCCCTCTCTCCTTAACATGCCAATACAAAACCTGCATGTTAATCTATTTAACAAAAACCATGTTAACCATAGACGAGATATAAGGCATTCAAACACAGCAATACACACATCAAACCATATCATATCGTGAACTCTTTGAGCTAAATTTTCCACACGATTATCTAGTGCATCTAGCTGCTCCTCTATTTGAGATACACGTACTTCGGTTTTGCAGACAAATCGGGTTAGGGGTTGTGACACAGGTGGTTTCTCTTCACCACTTCCTTGTTCTATAGCAAGGTTACCGAAGAATTGGGTATTAGCAGACTCAGAACAGTCAGTATCCTTAACATTTACCCCTTCCTCCTTATTAGAACTATCCACAACGGAAATTATTTCTGCTTTGGTTGTTAGGCTTTGTCCTGATTGAGACCTGAGATGATACCGATGGTTAGATCCAGTCCTAGGGGCAGGGATTTTTCTGTGAGGGATACTCTTAGGAGCATAGCTTGATTCGGGAGTCTCCTACACGAACCTCAGTGATCTCCTAAGGAAATGGGAGCTGGACTCAAGGATTTTTCTAGTGCCAAGATTTAGCTGCCTCCCTTTTTGACATGGTTACTTAGGAAAAACTTCTCAAACAGTGAGGAAATAGGGGAGAGATGACCAAGGCCTACCCAACCACTAAATCTCACAAACACCATGAGACCTTTGTTTCTTAAAGTGAGAGAAGCAAAATCCTATGGTTTTCAGGCGAGATATCGCTCCGAGATGTCCTATCAACTGGTCTAGGGTACAGGAGGCAAAAAAGAAATCACAAGAGCTCAACGGGAGGAGAAACAACGATTTTGAAATGATTTGTCATTTTTGCAAAAAGAGACCTTTTAACTTAATCGTTCTGACTCACAGACAGGTCTTGACCAATGATCGGTCTGTGTCGATATGTAGATAAGTATCAACTTGTCTCTCCTTTTGATTTTCCCCCTTTTTAGTCTGTGCTTTGATTTCCAACAGTACCGACATGATTGTTTCTCCGACTAGTCTATCCTTCGACCTGGGTTTTAAAATTGAAAGATGACTGGGTGTGTGTGTGTGTGCTTTCGTTGTTCATAGTTCATCAAGCGTAGCTTATACACCTTTCAATGCTAGTGTAGATATATAAATTCACACAAGTTCTGTGCCATTAGAAGATTCACCACATCCTTCTAAAGGTAGGCACCAAAAAACATGGATTACGGATCTCTTTTCCTGGATCCAAACCAATCCAAGTACCTTAGGCACATTTAATTTACCAATTCAAACATATTGCCCAAGTGTGTGATGTTACAAGATGCGGCATCTCCAGGCTTTAACAAAGACAAGGTGTCTATGAACACAAATCATTCCACATAATGTATAAAATAACGAATATTGGAATGAAACGCTAAGCACACAAAACATACATTCATTTCATATTTTGAATACATTGATCATGCATATGGAAATGAAGTATGACGCTACCCACACAACTCTCATGCTTATTATCATGTTATCACTCAAAACATGATATACACTTTTACTATTATTTCAAGCATACTCCATTTCTTGGAAAGAGCTAGTACATAAATGGATTACTGATAAACATATTTGATCATTTTGATCAACACTTTTGGTAATTCATACCAAACCAAAAGTCCATTTAAAGACATAGAACATGTTTTATTCTACAAGGGATTCACAAGTTTAAGAACTTTAAATGAAAAGACACTGTGTATGTGTACTATACACACCCTATACATGAGGTAATTCACAAACTACATTCATTTCCAAAAGATGCACAAATCACATGGCATATGAAATTAAAAGAGCAAGTATAATCCAATACTATGGTGCAAACCTACATGTACATACAAATATCTTACACTAGTTCAATCCAACAATCAAACAAGAACATGGATTGAAGGTAAAATACACATGTGATTCCAAAAGCATGTTTCAAATGTGATACTCACAGTGGTATTCCTTCACACATTTGAACATAACATTGTGAGACTTGGAATTTAAGTTCACAATTCAGTGATGGCCTTTTATCATATCTGGTTTTAATCTTGGGTGCCTTCCCAATTGCCTTTGTGAATCAAAACTCCAGATTTCGTACCATGATGTTGACCTAACATGAGAGGCAAATATTTTGGCACATGGCCTCATAGGATACTTGGAGGTCACTACCTTCATAAAGTTCCTTTACTCCATACTCTTCTTCTCTGTAGTCAGTCACCTATTCTCTCAGTACACAAATTGGTAATGATAGGTGATGTCATCCATTGGTCTGGAAGAGGCAATTTTTTCATGGATTTTTTTTAGCATCTTTTGTTGTTTCATATCTTTTTAAATATGTTAAAAACATATTATGAAACAACACTGACGAATGCTACTAGTGTTTGATTAAAGTGCATAGTCATTTCGTCACTAGTCCAAGATATTTGGTCTTTGGGATGAGTGGTCATGGAAGTTGAAGGTTTATCCAATACCTTGTCCATAGGCTTAGACCACTTTTCTATTCACCTATTTCCAAACACATTTATTGATGAAAAGATTTAAAGTTTTTCATGATTGCTTTATATTTTTCATCACAAATTGAGGTTTGGAAATATCATGGCTTTTCACTTATAGCCATTGTTCTAGCACGGATCAACTCGGATGGTTAGATCCTTTACGAAGAGCACGAGGCTCTGATACTAATTGAGAGTTCTCCCTTTGGTGCTAGAACACGATTGACCCTAGAGGCGAGGGGGGTGAATAAGTCAATCCCAGTTTCCATGGTGTTCACTAATTTCTTGATTGTTTAGAGTTTAAGTGTAGCGGAATATTAATTAAGAAATTTGTTTAGTGTGATAGATTATTTATAATTACTTAAACGATCACATTAAATTTAGAACCCTTTGCGTATTACTTGATTATCAAAGTTAGTACACAATGTATAGATAACGATAATCAAATTCAAAGTGATGTGTGTTGAGAAGAGTGCTTTAATACTAAAACACAAACACACAATGATCAAACACCATAAGACCAAATTTATAGTGGTTCGGTTAGCCAACCTACATCCACTGTTAGGACTAGCTCAACTTGAGCTATCCCCAAATCCACTAAGTGGGGACTTACACCCACATATTTAGAGTAGGAATTCCACCTCACTCTTTTGGCTTGGAGTTTCACCCACCACATGTAGAATAGGATTTGAACATATTCATTTGGCTGGGAATTCCATCCGCCATATGTGCCGAAGACTACACTTTAGATTTTTTTTTATAGTGGTTCTGGAGCCAAGCCTCCTTAATCCACTTTCACAAGATAAAGATTTTAAATGGAATTAAAACCAAGAAACACTTGCCTTTGTAGCTCTATCTCGTTCATATGTGCCTGACTTAATCACGACGCTCCTCCTTGTAATCTTTGTTGAGCAATCACAATTTTAGGGTGACTAGGAAATTGGTTCTACCAATATCTATCCTAGTTGATTATCCTTTTCCCTCTCTCTCACAAACTCAATCCATATGATTTGTTGTATTAGATTTCCCAAGTGTATGCAGAAGAGAGAGAGTGATCCTTTTGTTGGCCCTTGTTTAAGCTCACTGACAATGATGAGGGTCCAACGGATTTGCTAAAGGATATGAAATGGTTGCACAATGATAAGTATTTATAGAGAAGGTAACCAATTTCAGAAACGGTCATGTACCGACAGGTCGGTGACTAAGAATATTACCGGTCAACCACCCCACCGTTACATGGTAAATGTACTCCCAACGGTATAATTATTTCTTGGTCGAAAGGTCAGTGTCGCAGATGAATCGACAGTCATGGTATCGAGAGGTCAGTTCATATGAGGATCTTGATTTGGGGTATCATCATGCAGACAGAGTTTCATGTCCCGAAACTTGTCTTACCCAGAACGACCTGTCGCCCTTTACTGAAGGGTCGATTCAGGTACTCTCGATCGGTCTTGAAATACCGAGATGTCTGTTTTCTTGAGAGCTCACTTGAGTTCAAAGAATAAAACTCACAAGATTTTCATCGACAAGTCGTTGACCACGAGGGGTCGGTACATACGAGACTCTCGAACAGAGGCATACCTAGAATGACAGTTCTATGATCCAGAACCTTTGTCAATCTGGCCGACCAGTCTTTAACTACGAAAGGTCGATCCTGTCTCTACTAAGGGGTTGGGGAGAACGACTGGTGGAGCTGACAGTGAACTTCAATTCATATTTCCATTTTCACGTCCAATTTCACTATCAAGATTCCTCTTTAGGCTTATTATGTCCATTACCAACATATGCAACTAAGCCTAGGGATGGTCATCCTAAGGTGTTGGTACCACCTAAAGTCATCTATGGCCAAATACCTAATTTGTGATTGCCATAACGATGAGATTGAATCCGCTGGAGCATGATCTTTAATCTTGATCACCTTGAGTCTTCAACCTTCTAACAAGTGTTTTTTCCCGAGTCACGATATTGACAAACTTAGGGACTTGGCAAGCCGGGGCACTAACACCGTGGTAAGATATCATGTCTATATTGAAATTGTCAACACATGCTACATTTGTTATTCGTCGTGTGTTCAATGAAATTATTAACACATGTTATATTGGTCATGTGTTTTTTGGATTTGTTAACACGTGTTATATTCTTAATTGTTTATTATGATCATGTTAATGGCATACATGACATTGAATTCATGCATGAGATATTTGTTGATTCTTTATGCATGAGCATCCACATTTGGGTGGTTGATTTGTATTGTTAATTCGAGTCATTAACCCTGCACTCCTTTGGAGATATTCGTGGTTCACATTCGTTGGGCTCATGTTTAGATTGCCTTGCACTCCCCTATAGGCATTCATCGTGAACAATCATTGGGTTATGACTACTTGTGTTGTAACGCCCCGGCCTCTCCGAGATTTAGAGTCTAATTTTTTTTTTAATAATAATGTAATAACACCGGAAGAGGACGGGCGACGTCACGACGCGAGCTAAGTTCGGACTACCCAAGTCCGACCCTTAACTAGCCACCCATGTGTGCACGGACTACGACCATGAATATCGGTCCACACATGGAACTAAATAAATCTCATGATTCAAAAACCAATTGAAACATAATAGTAACAACAACATTGTAACGCCCGGCCCTTTTTTTTTTTTAAATAAAAGTGACAACGGGCGCGGACGTCACGACGCGAGTTAAGTCCAAGCTTCTAAAGCCCGACCCTTAACTGGCCAACCCCACGCGTGCGCGGAACGAAGTCCACGAGAACGGTTCACGCGTAGGAAGTAAGCTCGCGGAATATAATTACATGCGGAACATTATAGTAGATACTATCCTACCAGTTTTAGAATAGAAGGGAAGATACATCATTAAATTACTAAAATACCCCATAATCATAATATCCAAATATGAAATCCAACCATAGTAAGAAATCCAAAATTATTACAATTCGACAAGCTAAGCTACTTAAATTACATTTCCGAAATAAAAACTTAAACAGAACTAAGTAACCGTTTTCCCAAGCTCCTAAGCTTGACTCCCGTCGCGTCCACCATTTCCTCCGTCTCTTGCATCATCAGCTAGGGTAGAAGTAGGGCGTTAGACAACGTGCCCAGTAGGACTCCGAGTAGGGCTAGCACATGGATTAGTGATAACAAGCATATTGATAACAATATAATAAGGCCATATGATGAATGCCATGCCATGGGTGCCTATGTCATGTGTCCCACCCATCATCCATATCATCATAAAATGTCATATCCCCCTTGACGACAAAACCTCGTCAAGGTGTCCCCATGTTTGCTTCTCAGTCGCCCTGACGGAGCATGGACTCCGGTTATAGCATGCCAAGCTATCCCCATGTCTGTTCTCGGTCGCCCCGACGGAGCATGGACTCCGGTTATAGCATATCAAGCTATCCCCATGTTTGTTCTCGGTCGCCCCGACGGAGCATGGACTCCGTTTATAGGATATCAAGTTATCCCCATGTCTGTTCTCGGTCGCCCCAACGGAGCATGGACTCCGGTTCCTTTATTTTCCCGCCCATGCCATGCATGAGATGTAAGTGAATTATGCTATGTAATATATATATATATATATATAATTCATATCCATAATATAAAATCCATAGGATAGGAATATAATCCATAGCATTTAAAATACCATCCATAGCATTAAAATATAATCCTTAGCATTTAAAATACCATCCATAGCATTAAAATATAATCCTTAGCATTTAAAATACCATCCATAGCATTAGAGTATAATCCATAGCATTTAAAATCCATGTTAAAATAAATCATATAATTATGTTAAATCACATACACATAATCCACGGCTTACAAAAAGGTAGGAGTCCTACCGAATACCGATAACGTCCCTTTCCGTTTTCGTCCAATAATTCCGGTCGCCGATCACGTACCGTTTGCGATGTCTCGATACCCTATTAGACATTTTCCAAGTTAGTCTATATCTTATCCATGATTAAGTCTCTAACTGATCATAAACCTAGGTTCATTAATGATCTTTAACCATGTTACAAGATTATCATAAATCAGCCCTTAACTTAGCCTCTTTTTCCATTGATTAAAACACATATATAATTCAATCCATAACTGATCCATACACTTAGGTCCATTACTGACTTACCAATCATGTCGTAGGATCATTAAAATCAGTCCCTTTAATTTAACATAACCCCCATTTATCCTACCGGATTAACAGCGACCCCTGAAAATACTCAAAACTGTACACTTTAATTCAGTCGACTGAATTATGAGTTCAGTCGACTGAATCAGGATTTCAGTCGACTGAATCACAGATTCAGTCGGCTGACTTTGAATCAGATTGTCTGTTTGTTCTGCCAGTTCAGTTTCAGTCGACTGAAATACACATTCAGTCGGCTGAAACATGGTTCGTACCCCTTTCATTCGACTGAATCACAGATTCAGTCGGCTGACTTTGTATCATGTTATCTGTTTGTTCTGCCAGTTTATTTTCAGTCGACTGAATCTACGATTCTGTAACAGCCCGCCCTTTTCGATAATTTCAGAGTCTAATTTTTTCTTTTTAAATTATAATAAAATCTTAGAAAAGAGAGCGGGCGGCGTCACGACGCAAGTTAAGTTCAAACTACCCAAGTCTGAACCTTAACTGGCCACCCATGTGTACATGGACTAGACCATGATAATGAACACACATGGAACTAACATCAACATGCGGAATAACCTAGATTAATTGCGGAATAGAAAGACAAGATAGCAAGTAACAGTCTTAAACATTATTTATCATAGATCAACCATCCAAATGTTATCAACCTAATCAAACCATAGCAAGTAGTGAATTATTACATGTCCCACAAAAGTATTCAAAAGACAGTAATATAAAGTAGTTCAGTCCTTCATTCAAGCACTTAGGCTTGGCTCCCCTCCCGGTCAACGACCTTTCCTTTCCCTTTACTTGTACCTGCAATCTCCTCTGAGGATAGAATTAGGGCGTTAGATCAACGCGCCCAGTAGGTTCCCGAATCAGGGCTACCACATGTTAGCATATAAAACATGCATATATATCATATTACATGATCATTAAAAACAGTTAAAACAATGCTATGAAATATGCACATGCAATGGGCATCCCCCATTATGTACTTTCATAGCCATCACTTGACGTGCCTTGCACCGACAAGGTAAATTACAACACACTTCATCTCTTCTATGTACATGCAATGAGCAACCCCCATCATGTACATTTGTAGCCATCACTTGACGTGCCTTGCACCGACAAGGTAAATTACAACACACTTTCATCTCTTCTATGTACATGCAATGAGCAACCCCCATCATTTACATTTGTAGCCATCACTGTAGAACTTCATTCATTATCCCATGACTATGCATGAGATGCCAATGCCTTTATGCCATTTGTTAATGCATAATATATCATTTGAAACACATATATTAAAACAAGAGTATCATAAGAAAAATTGGGTAAAAACCGTGGTTACAAGTAGGTAGGAAACCTACTGAAGAATCCCTTCAGTAACTGATCTTTCTTTCGCGTTACCCGGTGACGACTTGCACGTCGTTTGACTTCCGGTACCTTATCCATATACCAATCAGCAAGTCATAACATCATTTACATATTCAATCACATCTACGACCCATCCGCATCATGTGGGGTTCGACCATGCCCTTGGCCGAACATCACCAACTTAGGATTTGACTTCCTACTTTATTTAATCAACTCTTAAACACTTAACCCTTTTAAACATGTCTTGTTAAGGTCCATACAACCATACACATGATTATTCCACCTTTGATCAATAATCACTCTTTCCCATAATTTCAATCACAAACTCGGCTACACAATAGGGTTGCCAAAGACCCTTAGTGGGGTTCGGCCATACACATGGCCGAACCTCACCAATCTGGTTTTTGTCTCCACTTTCCATCTTATAACATGGTTGGTCAACTTAGTATTAAATCCATAACTCAACCTAGGTAATTCTTAGATCAAAAGCATGAAACAAATCATAGTTTTCAATAGGATTCAATCCAACCATGACATCCAAAAACGGTCCATGGGGTTCGGCCATAAACATGGCCGAACCCAATGGTTCTCTTGGTTCAACTAGTCCATGATTTACCCCTGATTTGAATCCATAACTTAACCCTAAAAAAATGACATGGTTCAGCCCTATGTTGGCCAACCAATAACAGCAAGTTAAACTTCCATAAATCACATCAAACACCATATTTTATATGGTTTAAAACTCACCAACATCATCAAAACTAACATGGGGTTCGGCCATCCAAAGTGGCCGAACCCTATGTCCATGTCTTGGTCCTTATGTATATGTTTTAAATCCTCATTTAGACAAGTATTAATCAGTATATTACTACTGCATTTTTACCTCTCAAAACCATAGAAATAAGTTAATCACTTTGTCTGAATGACCATAACATTTCATGGGATTCGGCCATCAAAGATGGCCGATCCAAATGGTCCATAATATCAATTTGAATCTACTGTTTAAACCCATATTAACTTTAGTCTTCTTGTCATTCAGATCCATGTTTATCATCCCTTCTATAACATGTATTTGATTCTTAAATAAAAACCCAAAAACAGTCCACCAAAGTTCTATGGTTTCCATGTTTCAAACACCTTAAAACCAACCATCATTTGCATGGGGTTCGGCCCTCCATGGTGGCCGAACCCTATGACCTTTGGTTTTGCATTTCTTTATCATTCAACTAGGTCTAAATCAAACTCCTTATTTGTGATTTAACCTTTGTAAAACATACACCTTTAATCATCTAAAAACAGTCCATAAATTCCATGGTTTCCATGTTTCCCTAAACATGAAAACCAAGCCATCTCTTACATGGGGTTCGGCCCTCTATGGAGGCCGAACCCAATGGTCATCTTACTTATTTCTAAACCTCCATTAATCAAGGTTAATCATTGATGTAATCGGCCATGATCATGGCCCAATCCACACCATACTTGTTCCATGTTTTTCAACAAAACTCAATGAAATACTTACCAATTTTTCCAAGCCTTTCTTCTTGACTTTTGGTCCTTGTTTCCTTCTTTCTTTCTTCCTTTGTCTCAGCTGGTTATATGCTTGGATATTTGGTACCAAAAGCCTCTGCTGTTCCAGCCAAGAGCATCAATTGGAGAGAGGGAGAAAGATGGGATTGTAAGGCTCTCACAATGGTAAAACACGCCCAAAATGGTTGCTTATTGCTTTTGTATTTTTAGCCACCAAAACTCCTCCACTCCCTCATCAATTCATGCACAAACCAATGGGTATTGGGTGCCATCCAAGGCACCCCTTGGCAGCTACCCATGCAGCCAATCAGATTCCCAAGCAACTCACCTCAAACTATGCATTTCATTTATCATTGATCATGGAACTCACCCCAAACAAGTCCCCAACGTGTGGGACTTGTTTTGGGTGGTTAAAGCTGAGCAAAACTCTTCCAATTCCCACTTGAACTCACTGATTTACAGTCCCATGGGTTTCCATTTTGACTCACCCAACTCAAGGTATTTTCATTCCAACCCAACTCATCACATTTAATGCATTTCATTTAATGCACATGAGTTAACTCACCTTTTGATTTAATTCTAACTCACCTCAGTCCCACTCAACTGATTTGACTCGTGTTTGAGCTCCCTTGAGGGTTCACACGGTCAACAATAGTCAACTCGACCCGTTGGGTCCACTTTTAGCTCCTTGACCCGTTTTTGACTCCATGACCCAAATATGGAATTTGGTTCATTTGTAAATGGTTTTCACACATGGATCAAGCCTACCCATTTCTTCTCCACTTGATTTCCAATCAAATAGGTTTAACCCTATTTAATTTAAATTTACAAAACGGTCAAATAATCCAATAAGACCCGATAGGTCCCATTTGGGCCCTTTGACCCATTTAGCCATTTTTGACCCAAATGATGAAAATTACCCAACCAATCAAACTTAACATTCATAATGTGCTCATATGATTTTATTTTGAGCAATAGGCCCCACTATTTCCTTACTTATCATCACAAAATAATTAATTTAACAACCCAGGGGCATTTTGGTAATTTTCCACTTCATTGAGAAATTGGGGTGTTACAGATTCAGTCGGCTGAACTACCAACCATCCATTTACGTGTTTAATAAGCATCCCTTCAGTCGACTGAATCATATATTCAATCGGCTGAAACTTCCAGAACCCTTTTCTTCTCTGAGACTGTTTGTGTTCAGTCCACTGAATCATCAGGTTTAGTCGACTGAATTGTCAGATTCAGTAGGCTGAAACTCCCAGAAACTCTTTCTATTATCTGCCACCATTAGTTCAGTCGACTGAATCACTTATTCAGTCAGCTGAAACTCCCAGAAACTCCTTCTATTATCTGCCACCATTATTTCAGTCGACTGAAACCCTTATTCAGTCGGCTGAAACTCCCAGAAACTCGTTTCTGATTCGTCCATTATCAGTTCAGTCGACTAAATCTTTGATTCAGTCGACTGACTGTTTTGTCAATCTTCTCCATTGCATATTTTGTACACCCTTCCTTCATGGTTTCCTTAAAAAATTACATTTCCATGCTTAATAAATCTTAAATACATAATGTCCTTAATTTATTATTTTTCTTAATCTATCTCTCCTCTTTTTATCCATTTCTCATCTCATCAGTTGATGGATCTTGGATCTAAGGCCCACAACATTTGTGGCCATCATTCATTCTAAGAAATGGATTCCATTTTTAAACCATTAAAGACTTAATATCTTGTTTGGAGATACTTACTAATCCGTGGTTCTCCCGGTTGTCTCTTGCTCCTCTTGTTCCTTAGCCTTTCTCTTTCTTCTTTCTTCTTGATACTCGGCCAATGGTGAGCTTGATCAAGGTAAGGTCACCAAGGTTTGGGTTCGGCTAATGGTAGGGTTAGATTTTTAGGGAGAGAGAGAGAGAAAGAGGGGATGGAGAAAAATATCTCAAGCTTGGGTTCTCTTATTTCCTTCTAAGTCTCTTTCTCATCTTTTCTCTTTGGTGTTTTCTTTGGAACAGAGGGGAGGACGGTTTTGGAAGAGATGGAGAGATGGAAGAGAGATGAGAGAAATGAGATGGAAAACCATCTCCCATGTAATCTTGGTCTTGACTCCATCAACCAAGCAATCATGAAGGGGGGTATGGCCTTGCATGCCCCCAATCTTAGGGCCATTGTCCCCTTAGTGGGGGTGGTTGGAATGAGGTGGAACCACCACCCATTCCAACGAATTTGGTGAGTCAAATAAGATGGAAATCATCTTGACTCACCCCTTTTCCTATGTAACTCACTCCCCTCTTGACTCACTTAATTATTTAATTTGTTACTTAACTTAGCCCCTTTAATTTTATAATTTAATTTCTATTTATTTCCCTTCAATTCTTTCATGAATCCACCCATGGTTGACCAAGTCAACATGGTGGCCGGCCCCACCAATTCCTTAGCCAACCCGCCACCTCACTTGATGAGGTGGAGGTGGGTCCCACTTGGTTATGCTAGCTTAATCATCTCATCATTACCTTAAGGGGTTTAATTCCAATCAACTGGGTCACCATTGGGCCCATGGCCTAATTAAATTATTTTCTGCCATTTACCCTAGAGTTTGAATCAATTTTGATCCATTGGGTCCCACATGGTTATCGGGCCCACTTTGACCATTATTGACCCTTCAAATGGGTCCCATCCAATCCATGGTCCATTGGACCATACTTGGGCCTTTGTCCAAATTTTTATCCATTTAATATCCATGACATCAAAATTCCAATTTTTTTCTATTATTAAAATAAATAAATGCCATATATATATATATTGATTTAAAAAATTCAGGCTATTACAATAGAATCCTCTTTTGAAATTTTCGTCTCGAAAATTCGAGCGAAGTAGGGGTTCAAAACAACTCATGCAAAGAGTTCCGGGTAAGCGGTTTTCATCTCCGACTCAAGTTCCCAAGTGGTCTCTTCATTGCCATGTCGTTCCCATACCACCTTGACGAGCTGAATGGCGTGGTTCCGCAGCACCCTTTGTTCGCTCCCGATCACTCTGACCGGCTTCTCCACATATGTCACATCGCTTTGTACATCGATGTCTTGAACATTCAACACATGAGAAGGATTGAGATTGTACTTCCTTAACATGGACACATGAAATACATCATGTAAAGATGATAATTGTGGAGGAAGCACCAACTGATAAGCTACTCTCCCCACCCTCTTCAGGATCGGAAACGGCCCCACAAATCTAGGCGACAGTTTCCCCTTCTTCCCGAACCTCATGTGCCCCTTCCGTGGTGAGACTTTTAAGAATACCAAGTCTCCCGCCTCAATCTCGAGGAATCTTCTCCTTTTGTCGGCATAACTCTTTTGGCGGCTCTGTACAGTGAGTAGATGTTGCCGTATCAGTTTAATCTGTGTTGTAGTCTCTGCAACCAAATTCGGTCCAATCAATGCAGGCTCACCGGCCTCTGTCCAACACACTAGTGATCTACACGGTCTACCATACAAGGCCTCAAATGGAGCCATCTGGAGGCTTGCCTGGTAACTGTTGTTGTAAGAGAACTCCACCAGTGGGAAATGATCTTCCCATCCACCTTTGAAGTCTAGCATGCATGCTCTCAGCATATCCTATAGTGTCTGTATCGTCCACTCCGACTGTCCATCAGTCTGTGGATGAAATGCTGTGCTAGTCAATACGTCGGTCCCCATAGCCGAGTGCATGCCCTGCCATACTCTGCCGGTGAATCAGCCATCCCTGTCGGACACAATAGACCGGGGAATACCATGTAACCTGATGATCTCCCTGATGTACCGTCGACCCAAAGTCTCTGATGAATCTGTCATCTTGATGGGAAGGAAATGTGCAGACTTGGTCAACCGGTCCACTATGACCCATATCGCATCGTTGCCCTTTGATGACCTTGGCAACCCTGTTATAAAGTCCATGGATATGTGCTCCCATTTCCATTCTGGCACCGGTAAGGGTGCGAGTAAACCCGGTGGTTTCCGATGTTCTGCCTTAACCTGTTGACAAGTTAGGCAACAAGCAACAAATGCTGCTACATCTTTCTTAAGTCATGCCACCAATAGTGTCTCTTAAGATCATGATACATCTTGGTGCTGCCCGGGTGGATAGAGAGTTTGGTTTGGTGTGCTTCAATCAGTAACTCTCTTCTACAATTTTTAGGCACATATGTCCTGCCTCGGAACATAAGACCCTGTCCTGGTCGTAGCTCCCACTCCGGTACAACCTCACCGGTAGACATCTTAGCCCATATTTCCTTCACCTCTAGATCTGTCCGTTGCTCCCGTTCAATCTCGGAGACCATGTTGGATCGTATGATCAGATTATATATGGTCCCATGATTATTGAGGTAGAGTTTAAATTCTCTAATGGTATTCAGTATCTCCAATTTCGTCATGATCAAGCTGGCTACTGTCGAATGTGACATGCGGCTGAGGGCGTCTGCCACTTTGTTCGCCTTGCCAGGATGGTACCGAAGTGCGAGCTCATAATCCGCCAGATATTCCATCCATCTGCGCTGTCTCATGTTGAGTTCCTTCTGATCAAATAAGTATTTCAGACTCTTGTGATCCGAGAATACCTCAAACTTTTCACCATAGAGGTAGTGTCTCTAGCTTTTGAGAGCGAAGACTACTGCTACTAGCTCTAGATCATGTGTGGGATAATGGCGTTCATGAATTTTCAGCTGTCTTGATCCGTACGCCACTGCATGATTACCTTGACTGAGTGTACACCCCAGTCCCTCACCGGAGGCATCACAGTACACTTCATAATTTCTGCCTCTTTCTGGTAAGATCAGAATAGGAGCGGTCATAAGCCTCTCCTTTAGTTCGTCAAATCTCTGGTTGCATAGATCTGACCACTGAAATTTGACTCCTTTCTGAGTGAGTCGGGTAAGTGGAGTTACAATCTTGGAAAAGTCCATGATGAATTTCTGGTAGTAACCGGCCAATCCCAGAAAACTGCGGATCTCGGTCACATTCGTCGGCGCTTTCCACTCCTTTACTGCTGCTACTTTAGCCGGGTCCACAGCTATACCTTCCTCTGATATAATGTGCCCCAAGAAGTTGACTTCAGATAGCCAAAATTCACACTTGCTGGCTTTGGCATATAATTGGTTCTTCCTCAAGGTGTCTAATACTATCTGCAGATGGTCGGCATGTTCCTTCTGACTTTTGGAGTAGATCAGAATATCATCAATGAATACAATCACAAACCGATCCAAGTAAGGACGGAATATCCTATTCATTAGGTCCATGAACACAGCCGGTGCGATTGTAAGTCCAAACTGGCATGACCACATATTCATATAAGCCATACCGTGTCCTGAAAGCTGTCTTCTCTATGTCCTCCTCTCTAACCCGAATTTGATGGTATCCAGACATCAGATCAATCTTGGAGAAATGAGAGGAACCCCTAAGTTGATCAAATAGATCGTCAATCGGGGGTAGGGGATATTTATTCCTGACAGTCAGCTGGTTCAACTTTCTATAATCTACACACATTCGAAGGGTACCGTCTTTCTTCTTCACAAGCAATACTGGGGCTCCCCATGTGGATGTGCTGTTCCGAATAAAACCTAGTCTGAGTAGTTCATCAATCTGCTTTTTCAACTCGGTCATCTTAGCTGGTGCCATCCTATAATGGGGTAATGATACTGGAGCGGCGCCGGGGTATAACTTGATTTCAAAGTCTATCTCCCTCTTGGGTGGCAAACCAGGGAGTTCTATTGGGAATACCTCGGCATAATCTGCTGCTACCGCCGGAAGTTCAGTTATTGGTGCCCTATCTAATCTGAGGCTGTTCAAAGCAAGATGGTTCAATTCTTCCTGTAGCCTTCTAGGGATGCCCTGTCTGTCAGCGTGTACCACGTACCGCTTTCCCTCGGGTGACCAAAATATCACCCTACGAAGGTGGCAATCAATATGGGCCTGATATGTAGTCAACCAGTCCATGCCAAATATAACATCGTATTCGGCCATATCGATTACTAAATAGTTGAACTCGAATCTGAATCCCGCAAGTTCAGTGTTCAATGTCCGTACATATGAGTCCTAATGATGTGTCTCCGACGGAGGATACAATGGTGAGTGATGTGGATAGGTTTTGTACTAATGTACCCTAGCAGATATGAATGCAGCAGATATAAATGAATGTGAAGCTCCAGAGTCAAATAATGTAACAGCATAGGAACTACCAACTACAGCCATAGCTTGCATCACCGAATGATCCACCGCTACTGGAGTCGGTATGGTGAAAAGCCGTCCAGACCCTGTAGGGTTTGGCGCCCGTCCCGCCTAGTTGTATGTTCTTCCTCCTCGCGACTGAGTTGATCCAGCTGGAGGGCGGAAGGAACCCCTAGAGTTGGAGGGTCGGCTGATCTGTGGACAATCCCTCTTGAAGTGGCCCTGTTGGCCACACTGGTAACATGTGTTCCCACCTCGGGAAACCTGTGTGACTGATGCTGATGGGGAGGGCTGATTGGGGCGAAAGCCCCCCGTAGATCCTGTGGAGAGTGAGGGTCTGCTAGAATTCAGGCGGAACTTCTTGTTGGGTTGAAATGTACCCCGCCCAATTTGCCCTCGGCGGTTGTCAAACCGTACTATTTCGTTCAACTCCCACTCTGCTATGGTGGCCCTGCTAACCACCCCTGCCAGTGTAGGTTCCTTGAATATTGTTACCCTGGCTCTGATGTTTGGTCGAAGGCCCCGTTCAAACTTACGGGCCCTTCGGTACTTAGTATCCACCATGTAGAATGCATAGGCAGACAGCTTAAGGAATTCTCTGTGGTATTCTGCCACCGTCATGCTGCCTTGTATCAATGAGAGAAAGGCTTGAGTCTGGCTCTCTCTTTCCTCCTCCGGAAAATATTATTCTAGGAAGGTGGCTGAGAACCATTCCCATGTCATGATGGTCCTTTCCCCTTCTGGTACCAGTGATTGTTGTTTTTCTACAACTTCCCACCAACTACTGCCATCCTCGATCAATTGAGACGTGGCCAGTAAGATCTTATCGGCATGACTGGTAATCTAGAGCAGATTCAAGATCTGAGTGACCCTTTTTAACCAATGCTCCTCTCCGACAGCCCTTCTTTTCCCCTGAAGTAGGGAGGGCGCAGTTGTTGAAAATCCTTGACCATCTTCCATTTACTGGAGTCGCTGGCGGTCGCATTTCCGCTTGAGTGTTGTTGAAGATGCAGAAGCGACTACTGCTTGAACTACGTCTCTTAGCTCAGGAGGTACACCTTGTATGTTATACTATTCTGTCCCTCGGCTGGATGAGGTGGCTGTGCCCCCTCTTGATGCAGCGAGTGTACTTCCTCTTGATGAGGTGGTGGCACCTCCTCTTCTACTCGTGGGTTTTTGCGAGTTCTTCTTTTTGGTGGCTTTTCCTAAGTCATTGAAAACATTTATCGACTTAGTTCCTTCATAATGTTGGTGCGTTCACATTTTGGGGAAAGAATTTTCCTACGGATCAAATATTTTCTTCAATTTGGGGGAAAATTATCAAATAACTATACTTAGTTTTCAGGGGGTTTTCATGTATAGTAAAATGTAGCTTTGTTGGGGAAGTTGCCAAATAAGCACACTTGGTTTTCATAAAACTCCCTAATTGTCATGCATTTCTTACCAATTTGGGGAAAATTTCCTAAGTATCAATGTTTGTTTCACTCGGTGAAATCGGGTAAATTTTCCTATGTTTGATAAATCCATCAATGTTATAATGATTGTACTTCCCTTGCCATCATTTCCTTACATCAAATGTGGCTCTCAGATTGAATGTTTCAGTTTGAGTCAATCGAAGTAGATTAACCCGGCCCCCGTGCAGCGGACTCCGAAGAGTCGGTCAGTTGGGATTCTTATCCGTCAGTGAGACGTGAAACCGTGTTAATCATACTTCGAGAGATTCATTCTTCCGATTTCGCTCTGATACCAACTGTAACGCCCACCCTTTTTTTTAAAAAAATAAAAAATAAAAGTGACAATGGGCGCGGACATCACGACGCGAGTTAAGTCCCAGGTTCTAAAACCCGGCCCTTAACTGGCCAACCCCACACGTGCGCGGAACGAAGTCCACGAGAACGATTCACGCGTAGGAAGTAAGCTCGCGAAATATAATTACATGCGGAACATTATAATAGATACTATCCTGTAAGTGCCCCGGTTCGTCCGAGTCACCCTTATTGTCAATTACGTGACTCAGTTGGACTTGCCTTGGATGAATAAGAAGATCTACTATGAAGTTGAAGCGGCTACATCAAATACAGTATTGGCACACAGGTAAGTGACCCGTAGGAGACCTAAGGTTAAGTCATATACCTGGTATTCAATTGGAAAATAAATTAAATAAATGACTTTCAGCCTCGAGGCCTCATGTAATCTGCTGAGGCCTCGCAACCAGCTATGTTGAGTTGAGTGCAGCTGACCCTGTGTCGAGCTGACTCAGTCTAATCTGTGACTGTTTAATTAAGAGGTAATCATGGGAAATCTATTGGAAGCCAATTATGGTAAATCTATTATGATAAACAAATTAACCCATTGTGAGATATTACCACCTCGTTTGAAATTTGAATTTGGATATCCTTGAGGAGCTGTCCATGACAAGTATGGAAAGGTTCCTCCATGGCTAAGGAAAATGTTGAAAAACTTCCATCTAATTCTTAATTGATGGCTAAGGTAAATGTTGAAAATCTTCCATCTAATCCTTGATTGATGGCTAAGGAAAATGTTGCAAATCATGCACAGTAAACACGAGCTGGCTGGTATCTATATGGATTATGTTTGTCAGATTACACAGAACATACGTGTGCTGTCTTTCCAAATTCTAACGCTGGCGAGGCCTCATCAGAATCAGCGAGGCCTCGCAGGCGTGACTAACAGTACAGTTTGAAACTGTTTATAAAATAACAGTAAGGGGGCTGTTTAATGTACCGAATCCACAGAGAAAATACAGAGGAATAAGATTATCAGTGAGAGAGCATTCAGCCTTCCCTCTAGACATTATTCTTCATCATTCTTCTTAATGATATTCGGGTAATCAAGATGAAGAATAAGGTGTTTACATAGGACTAAAATCAGTCATACCCATGTCTTACTGCTGTGCCTACAAATACGCTGCTGATGCCGAGTTGATGGAAAGGAGCACAGAGATTCAGTAAAGAAGAAAAAGCTAAAAGGAAAACGGTTAAGGCCCAAGGCAAGTTTTCTTCTTGTTTTATTTTTAAACATTGTAAAGTGGATTAGAACAGTGTGTTCGAACCACTCTAAAAAATAGGTGTAGAGGATTAGACCAATTGGGTTGAACCTCTATAAAAAACTAGGTTGTACTATTTGGGTGAGAGACCCTTACATAGTATATTTGGGACGACCCTAGAGTTGGGAAGTCTAACAGTAGATGTAGGTTTGATGAAACCGAACCACTATAAAATACTTGTATTATATGTGATTGAATGCATGGATTGATTGTTTTGTTTACTTAACATATAAATTGGTAAGAAAATTTTAAAAGGGAATTAAAATTGAAAATCGACCTATTCACCCCCTCTAGGTCGTGCATACGTCTAGTAACGGAATTTCATATCCTACCAGTTTTAGAATAGAAGGGAAGATACATCATTAAATTACTAAAATACCCCATAATCATAATGTCTAAATATGAAATCCAACCATAGTAAGAAATCCAAAATTATTACAATTCGACAAGCTGAGCTACTTAAATTACATTTCCAAAATAAAAACTTAAACAGAACTAAGTAGCCGCTTTCCCAAGCTCCTAAGCTTGACTCCCGTCGCGTCCACCATTTCCTCCGTCTCCTGCGTCATCAGCTAGGGTAGAAGTAGGGCATTAGACAACGCGCCCAGTAGGACTCCGAGTAGGGCTAGTACATGGATCAGTGATAACAAGCATACTGATAACAATATAATAAGGCCATATGATGAATGCCATGCCATGGGTGTCTATGTCATGTGTCCCACCCATCATCTATATCAACATAAAATGTCATATCCCCCTTGACGGCAAAACCTCGTCAAGGTGTCCCCATGTTTGCTTCTCGATCACCCCGACGGAGCATGGACTCCGGTTATAGCATGCCAAGCTATCCCCATGTCTGTTCTCGGTCGCCCCGACAGAGCATGGACTCCGGTTATATCATATCAAGCTATCGCCATGTCTGTTCTCGGTCGCCCCAACGGAGCATGGACTCTGGTTATAGCATATCAAGCTATCCCCATGTCTGTTCTCGGTCTCCCCGACGGAGCATGGACTCCGGTTCCTTTATTTTCCCGCCCATGCCATGCATGAGATGTAAGTGCATTATGCTATGTAATATATATATATATATATATATATATACGGTAAAACCTCGTCAAGGTGTCCCCATGTTTGCTTCTCGATCGCCCCGACGGAGCATGGACTCCGGTTATAGCATGCCAAGCTATCCCCATGTCTGTTCTCGGTCACCTCGACAGAGCATGGACTCCGGTTATAGCATATCAAGCTATCGCCATGTCTGTTCTCGGTCGCCCCAACGGAGCATGGACTCTGGTTATAGCATATCAAGCTATCCCCATGTCTGTTCTCGGTCTCCCCGACGGAGCATGGACTCCGGTTCCTTTATTTTCCCGCCCATGCCATGCATGAGATGTAAGTGCATTATGCTATGTAATATATATATATATATATATATATATATATATATATATATATATATATATATATATATATATATATATATATATATATATATATATATATGTATATAATTCATATCCATAATATAAAATCCATAGGATAGGAATATAATCCATAGCATTTAAAATACCATCCATAGCATTAAAATATAATCCTTAGCATTTAAAATACCATCCATAGCATTAAAATATAATCCTTAGCATTTAAAATACCATACATAGCATTAGAGTATAATCCATAGCATTTAAAATCCATGTTAAAATAAATCATATAATTACCCAAAATAAAATATGGAAACCATCACATACACATAATCCACGGCTAACAAAAAGGTAGGAATCCTACTAATACCGATAACGTCCCTTTCCGTTTTCGTCCGATAATTCCGGTCGCCGATCGCGTACCGTTTGCGATATCTCGATACCTTATTATACATTTTCTAGGTTAGTCTAATCTTATCCATGATTAAGTCTCTAATTGATCATAAACCTAGGTTCATTAATGATCTTTAACCATGTTACAAGATTATCATAAATCAGCCCTTAACTTAGCCTCTTTTTCCATTGATTATAACACATACATAATTCAATCCATAACTGATCCATACAGTTAGGTCCATTAATGACTTACCAATCATGTCGTAGGATCATTAAAATCAGTCTCTTTAATTTAACATAACCCCCATTTATCCTACCGGATTAACAGCGACCCCTGAAAATACTCAAAACTATACACTTCAATTCAGTAGACTGAATTATGAGTTCAGTCGACTGAATCAGGATTTCAATCGACTGAATCACAGATTCAGCCGGCTAACTTTGAATCAGATTGTCTGTTTGTTCTGCCAGTTCAGTTTCAGTCGACTGAAATACCCATTCAGTCAGCTGAAACATGGTTCGTACCCCTTTCAGTCGACTGAATCACAGATTCAATCGGCTAACTTTGTATCAAGTTATCTGTTTGTCCTGCCAGTTTATTTTCAGTCCACTGAATCATAGATTCCGTCGGCTGAACTACCAACCATCCATTTACGTGTTTAATAAGCATCCCTTCAGTCGACTGAAACAATCTTCTCCATTGCATATTTTGTACACCCTTCCTTCATTGTTTCCTTAAAAAATTACATTTCCATGCTTAATAAATCTTAAATACATAATGTCCTTAATTTATTATTTTTCTTAATCTATCTCTCCTCTTTTCATCCATTTCTCATCTCATCATTTGATGGATCTTGGATCTAAGGCCCACAACATTTGTGGCCATCATTCATTCTAAGAAATGGATTCCATTTTTAAACCATTAAAGACTTAATATCTTGTTTAGAGATACTTACTAATCCGTGGTTCTCCCGGTTGTCTCTTGCTCCTCTTGTTCCTTAGCCTTTCTCCTTCTTCTTTCTTCTGGATATTTGGCCAATGGTGAGCTTGATCAAGGTAAGGTCACCAAGGTTTGGGTTCGGCTAATGGTAGGGTTAGATTTTGAGGGAGAGAGAGAGAGAGAAAGAGGGGATGGAGAAAATATCTCAAGCTTTGGTTCTCTTCTTTCCTTCTAAGTCTCTTTCTCTTCTTTTCTCTTTGGTGTTTTCTTTGGAAGAGAGGGGAGGACGGTTTTGGAAGAGATGGAGAGATGGAAGAGAGATGAGAGAAATGAGATGGAAACCATTTCCCATGTAATCTTGGTCTTGACTCCATCGACCAAGCAAACATGGAGGGGCGTATGGCCTTGCATGCCCCCAATCTTAGGGCCATTGTCCCCTTAGTGGGGGTGGTTGGAATGAGGTGGAACCACCACCCATTCCAATGAATTTTGTGAGTCAAATAAGATGGAAATCATCTTGACTCACCCATTTTCCTATGTGACTCACTCCCCTCTTGACTCACTTAATTATTTAATTTGTTACTTAACTTAGCCCGTTTAATTTTATAATTTAATTTCTATTTATTTCCCTTCAATTCTTTCATGAATCCACCCATGGTTGACCAAGTCAACCATGGTGGCTGGCCCCACCAATTCCTTAGCCAACCCGCCACCTCACTTGATGAGGTGGATGTGGGCCCCACTTGGTTATGCTAGCTTAATCATCTCATCATTACCTTAGGGGGTTTAATTCCAATCAACTGGGTCACCATTGGGCCCATGGCCCAATTAAATTATTTTCTACCATTTACCCTAGAGTTTGAATCAATTTTGATCCATTGGGTCCCACATGGTTATCGGGCCCACTTTGACCATTATTGACCCTTCAAATGGGTACCATCCAATCCATGGTCCATTGGACCATACTTGGGCCTTTGTCCAAATTTTGATCCATTTAATATCCACGACATCAAAATTCCAATTTTTTTCCATTATTAAAATAAATAAATACCATATATATATATTGATTTAAAAAATTCGGGCTATTACAAACATATCTCATCAAATCATGATAAAACCAATCATCATAGTGGTTGCAAGTAGGTAGGGCCGATATTCATGGTCATAGTCCGTGCACATATGGGTGGCCAGTTAAGGGTCGGACTTGGGTAGTCCGAACTTAGCTAGCATCGTGATGTCGCCCGTCCTCTTCCGGTGTTATTACATTATTATTAAAAAAAAAATTAGACTCTGAATCTCGGAGAGGGCGGGGCGTTACAATTGGTATCAGAGCGAAACGGAAGTTGAACGGCGTGCGAGTTGTGATCGAGTAAAGCTTGAAAGGAACGGACACTTAAGCGAAGTTTCCGTAGGTTTCCTACCTACCTGTAACCACTATGATGATTGGTTTTATCATGAATGGGTAATGAACATCAAATTGGGTCAATATGGTTAATTGGGTCAAAGGACCCAATTGGGACCATTGGGTCATAATGGACTTGTTTGACCATTGGTTGAGCCCAAATTTAATGGGGTTAAGCTGAATTGATTGGAAATTAAGTGGAGCAGTCTAAGGATTGATTATAATTCTGCATGTATGACTTATTCCGCAGTCAATTAATATTATTCCGCAAGAGTTACTTAGTTTCATGTGTGGATATGTTTTCATGGTCTTAGTCCATGCACACATGGGTGACCAGTTAAGGGTCGAACTTTGGGTAGTCCGAACTTAACTCACGTCGTGACCTCCCCGCTCTCTTCCACTTTACTTATTATAAAAAGAAATTTTTAGACTCTGATTTTCGAAAGGGTGGAAAAGGGCGGGGAGTTACATGTGCACATGTGCTATGCTTAGCTAAGTCGAGCTTTGCATGATTCGTTGATTTGATTCGTTCGTTGAGATGCTTGGGAAGGGGACACATGCATCATAATTGCATTATAGCATGACATGCATTTTGTAAAATAATATTTGAATTTATTTGGAATTACCGTTGTATACCTAGTTTATTTTTATTATATGCACATTATTTGCATGGTTTTTTTCCTTCACTAGGCATGTAGCTCATCCCCCACTTTTCAGGAAATCCATTGGAGTGAGAAGCGCATCAGCCAGATTTGTAGAAGGGACTCTACTGGGAGCGTTGGCTTAAATAGTAGTTGTTAATTTCTTAAGAGTTTTCTAGATTTTATTTGAGGAGTGAGGCATAACAAGTATTACTTTGGCTTATTCGTATTTTGGGTTTGAGTTGTGCTTCTGTTTCTAACTTGTAGTTGGGGAAGCATTAACATTGATTTGATTTGTTTGATGTAGGATTTATTGTATGATTTAAGATTAGACCTCTTTATTGATAAAAAAAATTTAGTTGTTGGTCTATTGATTGATTCTATGCTAGATGATGACTAATCCTATATGGGAATGACAATTAATGAACATGGTTAATTTATTGAAATATTCCGCACTCTGATTACTTGCAGTATTGTCAATTGAGAGAAAACACAAATATGGAACTATGAATATGTTATTCCCGTTATTGGATCGTGTTCGATTCGTGTAAGGCTTTGTTCATTGCGTTAGAATGGGTGGGTCCTTACATTATGGTATCAGAGCTTTGGTTCAACTCTTAGGCTGTGTTAGGTAGAAGTTGAATCTAGTTTTTCCTCTTTAGGCTGAGTGGGGTAGAAATTCTTTTAGATCGAAAGGTAAGTTTTTGGCATCGGTGGTGTAGCTTAGTTAGCCCTGTAGATGATTGTTATTTGAATTCTTGAATGTTTGTGAGACTAATGGAATCTAGTTCCGCAAATATGGCAGGAAAAGGCAATCGTAGAGGCAAAGTAGTAGCTACACTTAAAATGGGAGATTGTGAGAGTACTCAGAATCTTAGAGATGACGTGGTGGAATTTTTGAATCTTCGTCAAAGCAGAGATACAATGACTCAATATGAGGCCAAATTTATTGAGTTGGCCAGGTTTTCTCCTTACCTGGGAAAAAATGAGATGTTAATTGTAAGGAAATTCAAGCAGGGTTTAAACAAGGTGATGCAATATACAGTGATTTCGATGAGGTTGGGGACTTTTTCTAAAGTTGTCCAAAGAGCCAAGTTGATAGAAGGCATCGTTGTTAGATTGCATGGTGCAATAAAATAGGAGTCTGGAGAAAATGAGTTATTATCGGCCCTAGAATAAGAAAAGAAAGACTGGCAATTTTCCTTCAATGAAGTCTTCTTTTGGAAAAACAACTAATCATGGTCTAAGCGATTGCAATGCTACAATTGCAAGATGCGGGGCCATACAACCAATAAGTGCGGCCAACCGAGGAAACCACTGTGTTATAATTGTGGTAAAAGCGGTCACATATCTAAGGATTGCTTAGAACCAAATAAGTCGAATATTCGGAATCCACCTCCGCTTAATGACAATCAGCAGAACAAAGGACGTGGGTGACCGCCTCAAGCCAATCAGGGTCGTGTGTATGTTGTTACTCCTCATGTTTGTGACATTATTGAACATGTTGTTATGCAAGCTATGCTCCTAATTTTTGGAACTTTGGCTAAAGTATTGCTTGGCTTTGGTGCATCGCATTCTTTTATATTATCTATGTTAGTTGATAAGTTGGTTTTAGACGTGGATGAACCGGATGAACCCATACATATTACTAAGCCATTGGTAGATCCACTACAATAAGAAAAATTTGTCGTTCTTGTGTTATAACAGTTGGTGGAGTTAATTTTGAAAGTGATTTGCTAGTTTGGTATGTTTGATTTTGAAGTCATTTTGGATAGGGATGGGTTGACGACTTTCAATGTAATCTTAGACTTTTCCAAGAGGAAAGTATCTGGTGGAACATCTACAGGTGTAACCTTTAGTGAAAGATTGAGTCTCACCCCTGAACCTTATTTGCCTCGTAAAAGCGTTTTTGGCCATGTAGGTAGCTTAGGCTGGGAAAATTCAGGATCTTCAGACATGCAGTTACCCAGAGTGGTGTACGAATTCCCAGATGTATTTCCGAAAAACAAAACTAATTGGTTTACCTCCTCATCGAGATGTTGAATTTGCTATAGATTTGATTCCTGTTACCTTGCCTTTATCTATGCCTGCATATCATATGCCGCCAGTAAAACAGGTGGAGTTGAGAAATCAGTTGAGTGATTTGTCCAAAATTGGATTTATTCGACCTAGTACTTCACATTGGGCAGCCCCAACCTTATTTGTTAAAAATAAAGATGGTTCGATGAGGATTTATATTGATTATAGACGACCCAATAAAGTCACTATAAAAAACAAATACCCCCTAACAAAAATTGATGACTTGTTCGATCAATTGAGAGTATCCAAGTGTTTTTCTAAATTGATCTTCGATCTGGTTACCACCAACTGAGAGTCAGAGAATGTGATATTGCCAAGTCAGCCTTTCATACAAGATTCGGTCTTTATGAATTCGTTGGGATGCCATTTGGATTGACAAATGCTCCTGCAACGTTTACCGACTTGATGAACCGGATCTTCAAACCTTATCTGGATAAGTTTGTTGAGGTCTTTATTGATGACATCCTGATTTATTCGCCAACGGAAGAAAACCATGAACGACATTTGAGAATTGTTTTACAATTGTTGAGAGACCATTAAATTTATGCCAAATTTAGTAAATGTGAATTTTGGTTGGCTGAAATACAATTTTTAGGCCATGAAGTCTCAATCGAAGGAGTGACAGTGGATCCTGCCAAGGTAAAGGCTTGTACTAAATGGGAAAGACAACGAAGTGTTTTTGAGATTCGTAGTTTCTTTGGTTAGGCTGGTTACTACAGGAGATTTATTAGAGACTTCTCCAAACTTGCAGCACCTATGACTAGACTGACTAGAAATGATGTTAAATTTGTTTGCGAAGAAACTTGTGAACATGTTTTCCAAGAGTTGAAGACAAGTTTAATATCCTCGCCAGTATTGGTAATCCTAGAAAGAGGTCGTGGTTATATAGTATTTTATGATGCTTCCGAAGATGGTTTAGGTTGTGTGCTAATGCAGATTGGTCAGGTTGTGACTTATGGTTCTAGACTGTAACGCCCGCCCCTTTTCACCGAAAATCAGAGTCTAAATTTTTTTTTTTTTTTGAATTATTAAGTGACAAAGGGCGCAGACGTCATGTCGCGATTTAAGTCCTAGCTTCTAAAGCCCGGACCTTAACTGGCCAACCTTACGGGTGCATGGAACGAAGTCCACGAAGAACAGTTCACAAGTAGAAGTAAGTGTGTAGAATGTTACATTTAATGCGGAATGATAATAGAGGCTAACCTACAATTTTTGGATAGCAGGGAAGATTTCATCATTTAATTACTAAAATGCCATAACATTACATGTCTACAATAAAATCCAAAACATAGTAATAAGTCTAAAATATACAGTCCGACAAGTTAACTATTCAAATATACATTTTCAAAATAAAGCTTAAAACAAAGTAAATAATCAGTCTCCCCAAGCTCCTAAGCTTGGCTCCCGTCTCGTCCTTCTGCTTCGGCATTTCCTGTGTCATCAGCTAGGGTAGAAGTAGGGCGTTAGACCACGCGCCCAGTAGGACTCCGACTAGGGCTAGTACATGGATTAGTAATAACAGCATACAGATAGTAACAATATGAAAACTGGTAAACCATCATATAATGAAAATATAAAGTGAATGCCATGTCATGGGTGTCTATGTTATGAATCCCACCCATCATCCCTACCCTCATGATGTCATATCCCACTTGACGGCAAGACCTCGTCAAGGTATCCCCATGCTTGTTCTCGGTCGCCCCAACGGAGCATGGACTCTGGTTATAGCCTATCAGGTTATCCCCGTGCCTGTTCTCGGTCGCCCCGACGGAGCATAGACTCCGGTTATAGCCTATCAGGACTATCCCCATGCCTGTTCTCGGTTGCCCCGACGGAGCATGGCCTCCGGTTTGTTTATTTTTTTCCGCCCATGCCATGCATGAGATGCAATGCATTATGCTATGTAATATTTATAACTCATAACCTTAACATATCATACATAGCCTAAACTTATAATGCATAACTTTAAAACGTAATTCATAGCCATATTCCATATAATACTTAATCATAGCCATAAGAATCCATCTTAAACATATCATACTCTTAAAACCCATCATACAACCAATCAATATAATTACTAAAAATAAACCAATAAACCAATTACATAGCATTTAATCCATGGCTTACAAATAGGTAGGAATCCTACCGAATACCGACTCACGTCCTTTTTCGTTTTCGTCCGATAATTCGGCTACCGACACACGTACTGTTTGCGATATCCAATACCTTATTACATACACATAATCAGTCCATATTTTAACTATCTTTAAGCCCATTAATCATTTCCAAGTCCATATGAAAAACCGGTCACTATTTAGGTTTTGTGGGTCCCATTTCATCGATTAAACCTTTTAATCCCATAAGTCTTAAAAATCGGCCACCCTTGGCTTTATTAATCACTTATAAGGTTATTACATTAGAGCCCCTAAGTCCATGATCAATCTCCATGGAATTCTTGAATTTGGTCATTAATTACGGTTTTGCCACTACCTCTTTTCCATGATTAATCACTCATTTATCCATGCATGATTAAGTCCAAAATTGATCCATAACTTAGATCTATTAGTGACCTATCAACCATAACATGAACTCATTAAAGATAAGTCCTTAACTTAACCTAATCCCAATCAATTTAAACACATTCATACTCCAATCTAACCCATCAAAAGGCTCATAAATGGGCCATGGGTTCAGCCATACACCATGGCCGAACCCATGGTGTCCTTTTCCCATTTTTTCTTGGGTCTATTTACATCATTTAGATCCAAAATAAATCCTTCCTTGAGGTGGTTTAAATCACACTTTTAAACCATTACTCTTAACCCCATTTGGATCATTACATTTGGTCAACCTTAATTATATTTAAGGTTCACTCAAGCCACCAATATTTCCTTATTGTCTTCATGATCCAAATACTTTTAGATCCACCAAAAACCTCTCCATGGTTTTATTTTTTTAAATCATTATTTCTACCCCTTTCAAAATCACTACATTTATTCATTTAAAACCCTAAACTCATTAACACATTAATCCATATTTTCTATCCTTTAAACCCATTTAATAACCACCATTACATCACCATAGGGTTCGCGCCATACACCATGGCCGAACCCATGGTTCAAGGTTCATTCCATCCATGTCTTTTAAGCCATTAAGATTCATCAATATTTCCCATGATTTTTCTCATAAAAACCCCTTTAAAATTATCCCCATTTTTATCATTAAAATCTTAAAACCCTAAGTCATCCTCCATCGCTTCCATTTTTCAAAACCCTAAAAAAGTCATACATCACTTACCATGGGGTTCAGCCATGCTACATGGCCGAACCCTATGGCCTTTGACTCCAAAAAATGTATATACATCCATGTTTAATCACATTAACCATATAATGTCCTTAATCCCTTTTATTTTTTCTTAACCCTAATTTTTTCTCCATTAGGGTTTTGCCCACTTTCCTTTCCTTCCATTTGATAGATTTTAGATCCAAAGCATAAAATCATTTAACCACCATTAAATTGACAAAATAAATCCCAAATCTTAAACCCTAAAAAATCTCAAAATTTCTTGTTTAAGAAATACTCACAATCCGTCGTCTCCTCCGACTTCCGCCACTCCCGTCGGTTTCCTTAGCCTCCTTCCTCCTTCCTTTTGATCTTTGGTAGGCCAAGATGCTTGATCAATGGTGACAACCTCCAATCTTAGGATCGGCCATGATAGGGTTTGTTTGAGAGAGGGAAAGGGAAAGAAGATGAGAGGGGAGATAATAGACCTTGATCTTAGAGTGATTTTCCTTAAAATTTCACTTCCTTCTTCTCTCCTTCTCTTCTTTTCTCCTTAGCTTTCTTTCTTTCCTTCACCTTGGGTGTGGGACGGCAATGGTAGAATGCAAAATGGGGAGAGTAAAATGAAGATAGAATAAGAGATGGAAAAGAAAAACAAAGCTTATCTCATTTAAGTTGGGCATTTAATTCCTCCACCTACCATAAGATATTTATTTTGCTTTATGGTGATGGTTGGGATAACCATCACCCAAGTCCAACGTGTTTTGTGTTTTGCTTAAGTGGTTTGTGTTAGTTTAAAACCACCATTTGACTTATTTGACCCACCTTTGATTAGACTAATCAACTAATTAATTAAATTATTAACTTAGGTTAATCTATTCCCACTTAACCTAATTTCATCTCTTTAAATTACCTCCATACCTCCACCCATGGTTGACTAATTCAACCATGGTGGCTGGCCCCACCAATCCTTGGCCCACACGCCACCTCACTTGGTGAGGTGGAGGTGGGTCCCACTTGGCCACATCACCTTGGCTTAATTCAAAATAACTTAGGTGATTTAAATCCATTCAATTCATTCTAATTGGATCACCATTGGGCCCATGGCCCAATTACATTTTCATCTTACCCATTTACCTTAGAGATTAACTATCTTGACTCATTGGGTCCTAAATGGGTATTTGACCCAATTTCACCATTCTTGACCCATTTAACCATCATTGCCCCTTTAAATGAATTTAAGTCAAATCCATAGTCCATTGGGCCATACTTGGGCCTTTGCCCAAACTTTGATCCATTTACCATCTATTCCATAAATTTTCCAATTTCCATCATTAAAACAAATAATATCCACATTTATATTAATTTAAAAATTCCGGGCCATTACATAGATAGTTGAAAGTACATGAACAGAACTACCCCACACATGATCTGGAATTAGCTGTTGTTGTTTTTGCTTTAAAGATATGGAGGCATTATTTGTTTGGTAAGCACTTTGAAGTGTTCTCTGACCACCGTAGCCTCAAATATTTATTCACGCAGAAAGACTTTAATGTGTGACAACGTAGGTGGGTGGAATACCCAGGGGACTTTGACTTTGAGTTCTCCTATCAGCCAGGGAAAGTAATGTGGTTGCTGATGCCTTGAGCTGAAAGTCTGAGGAGACTATTCAGATTCTAGAGGACACAATTCGGGCTTGTGTGCTAGACATGGAAGGTAGTTGGGAAGACCATTTGTCTATGGTGAGTTGCTTATAATAATAGTTATCAATCTAGTATTCATATGGCACCATATGAACCCTTATACAGCAGACCCTGTAAGATCACCTCTGTATTGGACAGAAGTTAGTGACAAGGTTATTTTGGGGCCAGAGATGATTAGAGAGACAATTGAAAAGGCGACATTAGTCCCGCAGAGGCTAATCACAGCACAAAGTCGACAAAAGTCTTATGCTGATCATAGACGTAGACCTCTGGAATTTGCAGTTGGGGATCATGTGTTCCTTAAAATCTCTCCTCGTCGTGGTATTCAAAGATTCGGAAAGAAAGGAAAATTATCACCAAGATATATTGGGCCATTTGAAATCTTGGGTAGAGTTAGAGAGGTGGCTTGTTAACTCGTACTTCCACCTCAACTCGCTCGAGTTCACGATGTCTTCCACGTGTCCGTGCTCCGGAGTTATCTTTCTGACCCTTCACATGTGCTAAATTGGGAAGATGTTGAAGTCACAGAGGACGCAACTTATGAAGAAAAGCTAGATAAAATTTTGGGTTCGAGAGAGCAAATTCTTTGAGGTAAGACCATCCACTTAGTGCATGTACTGTGGCAACACCATGGAGTGGAGGAATCTACTTAAGACCGGAAGGACGTAATCCTGAAGTTGTATCCGTACTTGTTTGATGACCAAGGTATGTACCTTGGTAAATTTCGGGGGGAAAATTTCTTTTAAGGGGGTAAGTTGTAACAATCCGACCCAAACTAGTGGGTTATGGTTGAGTTAGAGTTAAGTCCGGTAGTTCCTAATCGGGTAATCGCTTATTTTAGCAAAAATTGTTTGATATTGTTTGATTGTGTGACGGACACTAGAATTTTGAACTCTAGGCCCCCAATATGTGTTTTTTGTAGTCTAAATTGAAGTTTGGAGATGAAAACAAAATTTTGAAACGGGGCTCCAAAAATAGTAGGTGTCTATTTTTTAGAAACTTTCCAAATTTAGAAAAATATCAAAATTGGGGTGATATTGGAACCCGCAATGGTTATAAATTTATTTGAAATTTGTTATCCAAATTTTAATTTTGGATTCACTTTTGGAAACCTTCTAAATTTAGAATTTGAATTATTTTGAAAACTTATATTGATAAAATTATTTAATTGTCGAAACTTGTATTTTTATTTTTTTCGTGTGATCGCTAAAACATTAGTGTCTTAATCGTCCAATTATTTTATGAAATACAACTTAGAAGAGAAATTGCAAAATCATTAAGGAAACCATGTTTGAAATATTCGAATCTTGTGGTTTAAAAAATTAACCACTTGAAAATAAATATCTAAAGAAGAAAAGAAATTTAGCTTTGGCGGGACCCAAGAGAGAGAAATAGCAATGGATTTTCAACAATCTCATTAGAATTCAAGTAGAATCAGCCACTTCCTTGCTATTTAAAAAAAAGTGTCCTTTACTCTTAAGATTTGTTATTTTTATTAAGGAGGTGGGGGTATTAAGGTAATAAGTCAAAGAGAGGCTTATCAATAAGCCACAAGAGGCATACGCCAATGACAAAATTCGTGCAAGCCTTGGAGGAGTCGTTGGAGCTCTCTCTCTCATTCTAGTTGGTGTTTTCTCCAAAACAGTTAGTATTCTTTTGTTCTGCCCATTGTCACCAAAAAAATTCATAACTGGAGTTTCGGATTGAATTTTTCAACAAAATTTGTTTTGATGGATTCCAATTTTATAGACATAGTTTGTTTCTGAATTTGGAAGAAACATAATGTCACGCCCCGACCCAACCAGTGGGCCCGGAAGGCGACATAATTTTTTTTTTTTGAAGATAAACAGAACCACAAGCATTCTTACTGGGTCGGATCAATAGTTAGGCCCAGTGGTTACACATTAACCCATCAAGTGGACTCAAACATGTACCATATGTTTCCCAAAAACCAAGATACAACAACATCAATACATAACATGCTCAAATCAAAACCAACATTGATTAATACAACGCAAAATAAAATCACTCATTGATTCATCATTCAAAAGCATTGTCTCCAAAGGCAACATAGCCTATTACATCAAATGGACATAAATTAAGTACCACATCCGGTACAAAAAAAGACAATGGTTCCAAGAACCAACAGGGAAAGATCAGGGCATTCCTCTCCGGGGGAATCCCAAAACACTGCTTTAGCTTAATCGCCCTAAGCCTGAAAGAGAGGGTCCTTCTCCTCGGGTTCATCGCCTGAAAGGTGAGTGGTGTGAGCTAACTAGCCCAGTGAAGGATAATTAACAATGCAAATTAAGTAAATACAAAACAGGTTAGCAACAGTTCAATATCACATGCTTGATAACAATAAGCATAATCTCAAAATAATATGTCAACATCATTAAACCACTGCCATTATCCACCGTAACGCCTACCGACTACACTGAGACTAGTATTAAGTCCCGACACGGTCAAAATACATCCTTGCAAGTACATCTCCGGCTCTTAAATGTAGCCGATACCGACACCCTCAAGTCAGCAACTGACGACAGCATGGTCGCCCATGGTCCAGTAGACATAAACCATCTCTCATATGGCTGATATTGGTTTAATAGCCCAGGTACGTGGAAGCAGTCTTACATACACATACGATCAACATCGTAATACCATAATCATCACAGCACTCTTACCATAGTGCACCATGTATAGGCACATGAGTGGGTTCATCAAAACCGAAACCACTCATTACTCAATATAACACCTGTTTACAAAATCTGCAGAGTTAAGTTCCTTCACCGTTATGTGTGGTTTACGCGGTCTCTGTTCAAACAACACACAAGTGCACAATCAATATACAGATCAAATACATACGCACGAGTAGTATTTTGAAATCTCACGTTTTCCCACAAAATATCCGAGGTATATGGAATTGAGTCTCCTACTTGGTTTTTATCCTTTTTAAATAATCCACAAGATAATAATATAGTAAAAAGGGGCTCAGTCCAAACTCATATTGTCTTCTGGACATTGACCAGATTGACTTATTGAGTGAGGTCTAGATCCTTGGGTCACTTCTCAGTTGTCTTCTGGATAGGACCAGAGCTGACATTTTGAGTAGGCCTCGAGGTCACCCAGTGCCTGACTATAGTGCCGGCCTGAAAGTGAATCACTCAGTTCCCGACTAATGTCGAACTGAAAGCGAATACAATAGTATTTACACTATAAATAATAAGAGAAAGGGGTTGGTACAGTTTTATTTAACAAGGGGGGTATAAATCATCACATCACATAATCTAACAAAATAATAATTTTTTTTGAATAAAATAATAATATTTAATTATTTAATTATTTATTCAATTTTTTTTATTTTTTTTCCTTCATTGGGAACCAACATTTAAAATCACAAGCAACTATGATCTCAAATAATTTTTTTTGAATAAAATAATAATATTTATTTATTTAATTATTTATTATTATTTTTTTTTTCAAAAAGGGGACCAGCATTTCAAAACATGAGCAACCATAATCTCAAATAAAAATAATATATTTTTTTTTAATAATAATTTTTTTTTCTTCTTCTTCTTCCCCGTTCACTGTCTGCAACAGACAGTGAACGGCGGCCGTGAATAGTAAAATCGAAAATGGGAAAAGGGCTATTTTCTGGACTCATTTTTTACATCTGAACGGTCCGATGGATTCCTCCGGGAGTCCTCTTTCCATAGGGAGAGATTTGGGGCTTTGAAACTCAGTGAGCCATCCGATCTTAACACTGGAAGCTCACTGATACGAGGAACCCTAAAATTTTCCCTAAATTTTGAAATCGTTTTTCTCACTGAAAACAGAGCCAAATTCAAAAAAAAAAAATTCCAAATCGGTCAAAATTGAAAGGGGAATGTAGTGGTTACCTTGGATTGAGTTTCTGGGCTGAAATCCGGATTTGCTTTTGAAATCTCCCTCTAAGTTACTGTTATAAAAAGAGGGTCGGCCGGCTGGGTTTTTTTTTTTTTGGAGAACAGAGACAGAGAGAAGAGAAGAAGTTTTGGGAGTTCAAACCGATGGAGAAGGCTGGAATTTATAGGTTTTTTGGCCGGGAAATCCGGCGCACGCGCGATGGGACGGGACGACTGGTGAATCGCCAGAAAATAGGGCAGCAGAGCACGCCGCACGCCGCTGATGGTGCTACAGTAACCGTAGGATATTTTCTGCTGTTTGCAAATCAGCCCTCCAATATTTCCATTTTTACAAAAAGCCCCTAGTTTTAATAAAAACCTGATTTTTAACTAAAACATGTTTTTAAAGGCTCAAAAATTTTGATCCAACCTTACAGATAGGTTGGTTTTTGAAAATCTTAGTTACCATAAAAATTTCAGATTTTATCTCTTACTTAAAAATCATTTATTTAAATAAAACTCATAAATTTACACTATTTACTTAAATAAAGAATTGTTAAAATAAACAATTTAGAAACATCATTTTGAGATGAAATGAAATATCTAGATCATTTTTAAAATGGTCTAACATCAAACACCATTTTCAAAATTTATCTCCTTTCTGAAAATATTTTAAATAATTAAAACTCCCTTTCGGGGTTTTGACGGGCGATATTTATATATCATTTTCTAAAAATAATTTTATTTTAAAATCAGAAATGTAAATCCTTCATTAACGAAAACATTATTCACAAATAATATTCACAAAATCACACAATTTATAAAATATACATAACAAGCGGCAAATTACCAAAATGCCCCTCCAGCTCGACGAGCTGAATCACTGAGTTTTCGGGCTCAGATAGGGCCAAACTTGGGCTTTCCTCGAAGCCCTAACCAAAATCTTCAACATTAACCGGTTAAACAAGATTAACGAGCTAAAACTCGCCTAATCTGGGGCAGGGTATTACACATAAGGTGATTTGATGCCCCAGATCGGATCAGAAACACGGACCAAAATCTGGTCCAGATATGATGTAATGCCCCGCCCTCTCCGAGAAATCAGAGTCTAATTTTTTTTTAAAAAAATAATAATAGAATAACACTGGAAGAGAGCGGGCGGCGTCACGACGCGAGCTAAGTTCGGACTTCCTAAGTCCGACCCTTAACTGGCCACCCATGTGTGCATGGACTAAACCCACGATAACAATCCACACATGGAACTAAACAAGTTATGCGGAATAAACTAGACTAACTGCGGAATTAGACTGAATAGATAGCAAGTACAAGTCTCAATTATTAAAATAACTTATCCAACCATCCATTGTCAATATCATAAACAAACCATAGCAAAGGTATCAACCTATTACATGTCCATAAAAATGTAACTCATAAGACAATAATAAAGACATCCCAATCATCAATCAAGCACTTAAGCTTGGCTCCCCTCCAGGTCCACGACCTTCTCTTTCCCTTTTCCATTTCCTTCATTATCCTCTAAGGATAGAATTAGGGCGTTGGATCAACGCGCCCAGTAGGATTTCCGATTAGGGCTACCACATGGTTAGTATATAAAAACATGCATATATCATAATATATATGGTCATCAAAACAGGTAAATCAATGCTATGTAAATATGCACATGTAATGAGCCCCTCCCATCATGCATATTCATAGCCATCACTTGACGAGACTCTCACCGTCCAGGTAAATCACAATACACTTTCATTTCTTCTTGATGAAATTCCTCCTGGCGGGACCTGCATCGCCTAAGGAGGCCGATGTGGCTCTCATCATCATAATATTTCTCCTGGCGGGACCCTCATCGCCTAAGGAGACCAATGTGATTCTCATCATTATACATTTCTCCTGGCGGGACCTGCATCGCCTAAGGAGACCAATGTATTTCTCATCATTATAACATTTCTCCTGGCGAGGCCTGCATCGCCTAAGGAGACCAATGTATTATCATCATCATGATACTACTCCTGGTGGGACCTACATCGCCTAAGGAGGTTTCACAGTTGCATCACAGCATATCACCAGAGTGTGGGCTCCGGGTTCCATAATCATCATCCCATGTCCCTGCATGAGATGCCAATGAATAGATGCAACATGTAAATAAATCTCATCATTCAAAATATGATAAATAATTGTGTAACAATGTCTCATAAAAACCATCATGAAAACAAGTGTAAATGTGGTTACAAGCAGGTAGGAAACCTACTGAAGATTCACTTCAGTGTTCGTTCTTTCTTTAGCCTCACCCGTTCACGACTAGCGTGCCGTCAAAGAGATCCGTCACCTTGTTCACATAAACCATGAATCAACTTTAATCCCAAGCATTTATTTTGATGGGGTTCGGCCATACAACATGGCCGAACCACATCATCTGAGTTTGGTCCCTCATTTCATCTCTTGATTGTTACCCTTATTCACAAAACTGCCATTGCTACCAATACTTAGTTATATCATGCTTTTAACTTAAAAGACCACCTATTATTTCCATGAAATGGATTCATAAAACCCATAGTCTTGGTCCATGGGGTTCGGCCATACATATGGCCGAACCACATTTGAACCTTCATGTCACAACTTAGCCATAGTAACCTCATGGTTCGGCCATGAAATGGCCGACCCATGACTTGTCCAAATGTTCAATTGAAACCCTTTTTAAACACTTCATGTTGTTCCATAATCTTCAAACTTGAAACCCTTTGATTCAACAAAACAGTCCATATAAAATGGTCCATGGGGTTCCAATGGTTCCCTTGGTTCAATGGTCCCATCCTATGTACTTAACTTAGGCTCTACCATTTTAACCATGATCACTACATGGTTCAGCCATCCAATAGCTGACCCAAAACAGTAACCGTATTTCCATTTTAAATCACATAAGCACCCCATAAATGACCCATGGGGTTCGGCCATTCACATGGCCGAACCATATGGTCCTTTTGATGCAATTCTTCCAATAATCTTACATAATTTGTCCACTGCATCTTAGCCATACAAATAGTAGGATTCAGCCATCCATAGCCGACCCCATAATAATAACTTAATTCTATTTTACAATCCTTTATAATCTTCACACATGGTATGGTTTTTATTCCCCCAAGAACCATACCATTTATCAAATTACTTTCATGGGGTTCGCCCATCCAAAGTAGCCGAACCCTATGCTCTAAGTTTTTATCCTTTTAAACCTCATCATCATAATTTAATCATTGACAAATTCGGCCATAGCATGACCCAATTAAAACATGTAAACACCTCCACCATCAGTATGGTTTGTAGACTTCAAAACCATAAACTTAACCAAATGAATTTCATGGGGTTCGGCCAACCAAGGTGGCCGAACCCAATGATATATTTTTTCTTTCCATTTACACAACCTTTATCCAAGGTTAATTTCCTTGAAACATTCAGCCATTCCATGGCCCAAAACATGACACTCAATTCTATGATTTAAACCTTCTCAAAACATGCATCTTAAGTCTATTTAAACATCTAAAACAATCCATTATTTGCATGGTTTTATCTTACAAAAACCATCAACATGATCATAACATTTCATGGGGTTTGGCCAGCCAAAATGGCCGAACCCTATGATCCATGTTTCCTATCTTTTAAACATCAATTTATATACTTCATACCCTTGGTAGATTCGGCCAACCCATGGCCAAATCATGTTCCATTAATCCCATTTTATTAAACAAAAATCCATGGAAATGCTTACCAAATTCCAAGCTTTTCTTCTTGTCTTTGCTCTTTGCCTTCTTCCCTCTTGTTTTCTTCCTTCTTCCTTAGCTTCTAGCTGAATTGGTGCTTGATCAAAGGTGGAAAACACCACTGCTGATTCGGCCAAGAGAATGACTTTGGAGAGAGAGGGAGAGATGGAACTCCAAGGTTTGCAATGTGCATTCAGCCATGTGATGGTTGTTTTCTTTTTATTAAATCAGCCACTTAATCCACTCATTTCCCTCTTAGAATCTTACTCATACCAATGGGATATTTGCTGCCAACCAATGCACCCATTGGCATCCCAACGTTGGAGGCTTGGGTTTCCATATGAGATGGAAACCCCTCCATATTCCCATGAGATTTTTATCTCATTCCATCAATTCCATTTAAGACTTAGCATGGAAGCTCACACCACAAGTCCCCAACGTGTGGGACTTGTCTTGTGTGGCTTGAGACCCAAATAACTCTTCATGTTCCCCTTTAACTCACTGAATTTACAGCCCCTTTGGTTTCCATTTTGACTCACCTAACTCAATGGCTTAACTCACCACACTAAATGCCATTCATTTAATACACTTGAGTCCACTCAACCATTTAATTTAAATGTAACTCATTCCAATCCAACTCAACCTGATTTGACTCACAATTGAGCTCACTCAAGGGTCCACATGGTCAGCCATGGTCAACATGGTCAATCTGACCCATTGGGTCCCCCTTTAGCTTGTTGACCCGTTTTGACGCCATGACCCATTTATGGGTTGTTTTAGCCATTTGCATTTGGTCTTCACATGTGCATCAATCCTACCCATTTATGCTCCACTTAATTTCCAATCAATTCAGCTTAACCCCATTAAATTTGGGCTCACCCAATGGTCTAATAAGTCCATTATGACCCATTGGGTCCAATTGGGTCCTTTGACCCAATTACCCATATTGACCCAATTTGATGTTCATTACCCATTCATGATAAATTGGCCCTTATAATATGTTCATATGATCTTAATTTGAACAATGGGCCCCACCATTTCCTTATTTACAATCACATTTATTGAATTTACCAATCCAAGGCATTTTCGTAAATATTCATCTTATTAAGAAATTGGGGTGTTACACCTTTTTCACTCGTTGAAAATCAGTTTATTTTTTTTTAAAAAAAATAGAAGAGTGAGAGAGAGCGGGACGACACGACGCAAGCTAAGTCCGAGATTCTAAAGCCGACCCTTAACTGGTCAATCATACGTGTGCATGGACTAAGTCCACGAATGTAACGCCCCTACCTTTTTCACTCGCTTAGCTTTCTGAAAATCAAAGTCTATTTTTCTTTTTTTAAATAACAGAGTGAGCAAGAGCGGGATGTCACGACGCGAGGTAAGTCTGAACCTTAACTGGCCAACCCTATGTGTGCATGGAATAAGTCCATGAAAACGGTTCACACATAATAATATAAACATGAGGAATTAAAATCATAACTGCGGAATTATAATAGAACCTAGTTCTATTCCATTTCAGATAGCAAAGTACGTCAAATCTTTAATCATCATTAACACAACATAATTATCCAAGTAAATATCCAATCATAACAAATCATCTAAGTTATTACATGTCCGAAGTCTAGTTGCTCAAATACAAGTCCATAAGTAACTTTAATAAAATATAATCCAATTGCATATCCACGCTCGTATGCTTGGCCCTTTTCTCGTTAATCGTTCCCCTCGTTTCCTATGTCAACCACTAGGATAGAAGTAGGGCGTTAGAACAACGCGCCCAGTAGGTATTCCAATTAGGGCTAACACATGGTTAGTACAAAACATGCATAATAATATCATAATGTCAAAAACCATATAATCCATGCCATGTCATGATGTCAAATGCAATGAGTCCCACCTATCACAAGTACATAAAAGTACCCCCACATAGGTCTTTCGAATGCCTCGTCGGAGTGTGGACCCTCCGGTTTCTCCTTGATGGAAAAACACATCAAGGTATCCCACATAGGTTTTTAAGACGCCCCGACGGAGTGTGGCCCCTCCGGTTACATATCCTTCACCCCATGCGATGCATGAGATGCCAATGAAACACATGCTATTTTATCAAATAAACATAGCATTAAAACTCATATTTTGAAACAATATCTTTCACAACATTATTCATCAAAATAAGATAAAAACAATGTACATAAACCCATGGTTTCAAAGAGGTGGAATCCTACCAAAGACCACTAACGTGTCCTTGCGCTTTCGTCCAGTAACCGCTCACGATCGTACACACCTTGTGAGGTCCCGTTACCTTATAATATAGCAATCAAGTAAAACCATGTCCCATTTGATTTAACATTATGTTTAGGTCCACAAACCATTCCTCATGGGGTTCGGCCATACACCATGGCCAAACCCATGACCTTGCACTTTCATCCTTTATTACATCCATGCCATTGTTTAATCTATGGCTGTCCACTTTATTTAATCCAACATACATAATCCCTAAGTCCGTCAAACCTTCCCCATGGGGTTCGGCCACACACCATGACCGAACCCATGGTCTATTAATTTTACTTATTTACAATATTGCCATCCATGGCTACCATTCCATTATTCTAACCCTTCATTCATTAAAACCATATATCATTCTAAAAATAATCCATACATAGTTCTTTAATCCATAAATCAAGGTTCTTTCCATTTTTAATCCACAAGTCCATAATTAGAAACTTTCTAATTTAATAAGCATCTTCCATGGGGTTCGGCCATACACCATGGCCGAACCCTATGGTTCAAAATCCTCTCTTTAAAAAAATCATTAAACAAAACCAATGTCCTTCCATTTAAACCATATAAAATCATAAACCTACATCTATGATTTTCATCTGTCAATTCCATTAAAATAACTAATATCCTTCATGGTTTTTATCCCTCCAAAAATCATATACCATTACAGACAAACTCCAATGGGGTTCAGCCATACAACCTGGTCGAACCCTATGGTCCATTAATTCCTTTTTAAATCATATATGTAAGATTTCATCATTTGATGTTTCTCATTCATACATTCATCCAATCCTTTTAAAACCATTCTAAATCATTAACCATCTTCCATTTAATCCCTTCAAAAGAATTGATATTCCTTCCATGGTTTCCAACCCATAAAAATAACTATGTCTTTCCCTGGGGTTCGGCCATGATCCCATCCTTTCCATTAAAAATACTCAAATCAGCCCCCAGTCTTCTTCCATGGGGTTCGGCCTTACACCATGGCCAAGCACTATGGTTCCTTTCTTTTAAACAAAATTATCAAAATTACTTACCGGTTTCGTGACTCCTCCGGTTTTCCTTCGCTTGTTGTTGCTTTTCCAATCCTTTTCCTCGTTAGCCTCTTTCCACTTCTTCTTGGTCTTTCCCACAGCCGAGAACACCTCCTTGTTGTTGTGTACCGTGCGCCCTTGCCGCCCTTCTTTTATAAAAATTCCGCACGGTACAATAGCAATTGCCGTGTGCCCTTTGCTTAATTTTTGGGTGTGCCGTGCGCCCCTTGTTCTCTACTTTTATCACTTCCAATTGGTCCCAATTTAGAAGGTGCCATGCTCCCCTTCTTCCTTTATTAAACTCCAATTGGTCCCAATTTAGAAGGTGCCATGCGCCCCTTCTTTTAGCCATTGCCTTAATGCCATTCTTAATCAAGGAAAGGCCCATTTTTAAATGATCTTATGTGCCTAACCTTGGATATGGAAATCCCTATACACGGCCAAGGCAATCTATCTTTATTTAGTAATCCCCTTATGCGCATATTCATGGATATGCAAATCTTCATACACAGCAATGCAACTCCTAAACTCTTTCCATTTACCCTCTATGCGTGTGTGTCATCCTCATCTAGATGTGTGGCCCATTTAATTTTATTGAAACCAATTCCACACTCCGTTGGGTCTTAATTGGGCAATGACCCAACACTTTTACCCATATAAGGTTCATATTTAATAATTCACCAATTAAATGGGTAATTTTCATATATAATAACTTGAAAATCCGGGGTGTTACAATACAACCCTCTTTTTAAAATCTTCATCCCGAAAATTGAGTGAAGTAGGGTTTCCAAACATTTACATAAATAACTCAGGATGAGCTGTCCTCATTTTTTACTCGAGTTCCCATGTGGCTTCCTCAATGTCATGCCGATCCCATACCACTTTGACAAACAGGATCGCTAGGTTCCATAATACTCTTTGTTCTGTGTCCACCACTAGGACAAGTTTTTCGACGTATGTCACATCGCTTTGGACCTCTATGTCTTGTATGTACAGTACATGAGAGGGATCAGGATTGTACTTCCTCAACATCGATATATGGAACACATCGTGCAAGGATGCCAACTGTGATGGGAGTGCCAATTGGTAAGCCATATCCCCCATCCTTGTTATGATTGAAAACGGTCCCACATATCTTGGCGACAATTTCCCCTTCGTTCCAAATCTCATGTATCCCTTTCATGGCGAGACTTTCAAGAACACCATGTGCCCCAGTTCAAATTCAAGGAACCTCCTCCTCTTGTCAACATAGCTCTTCTGACAAATTTGTCCAGTCAACAGATGTTGTTGTATTAACTGTATCTGCGCTGTAGTCTCTATAACCAACTCAGGTCCAATCAGTGCAGGCTCACCGGCCTCTATCCAGCACATAGGTGATCTACATGGTCTACCATATAATGCCTCAAATGGAGCCATCTAGAGGCTTGCCTGGTAACTGTTGTTGTATGAGAATTCTACCAACGGCAAGTGATCCTCCCATCCACCCTTGAAATCTAGCATGCATGCTCTCAGCATATCCTCCAATGTTTGTATTGTTCTCTCAGACTATCCATCAGTCTGTGGATGGAATGCTGTGCTCGTCAGTAGGTCTATTCCCATGGCCGACTGCATGCTCTACCATACTCTACCGGTGAATCAACCATCTCTGTCGGACACAATAGTCCGACGAATACCATGCAATCTGATGATATCCTTAATATACCGCCAACCCAAAGTCTTAGATTAGTCTATCATCTTGATGGGAATGAAATGTGCAGACTTGGTCAGTCGGTCTACCACGACCCATATCGCATCGTTGCCCTTTGAAGACCTTGGCAACCCTGTTACAAAATCCATGGAGATGTGCTCCCATTTCCATTCTGGCATTGGTAAGGGTTTGAGTAACCCTGGTGGCTTCTGATGTTTCGTCTTAACCTGCTGACAAGTTAAGCAATGAGCCACGAATTCTGCCACATCTCTCTTGAGTCTGTGCCACCAGTAATGTCTCTTCAGGTCGTGATACATCTTGGTGCTGCCTGGATGAATAGAAAGTTTGGACTGATGTGCCTCAATCAGTAACTCTTTTCTGCAGCTCTTAGGCACATATATCCTTCCTCGGAATACAAAACCCTGTCCTGGTAGTAACTCCCATTCCGGTATGACTTCACCAGTAGACATCATGGCCCATATCTCCTCCACTTTCGAGTCTGTCCGCTGTTCCTATTCAATCTTAGTAACCATGTTGGACCGTATGATCAAATTGTACATACTCCCATGGTTATTGATATATAAATTGAATTCTCGTATGGTATTCAGCATCTCCCATTCTGTCCTGATTAAACATGCCACTAATGCATGTGATATGCGGCTGAGGGCATCTGCCACCTTGTTCGCCTTGCCAGGGTGATAACAAAGTGCGAACTCATAATCCTGCAGATATTCTATCGATCTGCGCTGCCTCAGGTTGAGCTCTTTCTGATCAAACAAGTACTTCAAGCCCTTATGATCTGAAAACACTTCAAATTTCTCACCATATAAATAATGTCTCTGGCTTTTGAGAGCGAAGACCACTGCGACTAGTTCAAGATCGTACGTAGGATAGAGGCATTCATGTATTTTCAATTGTCTTGAACCATAAGTCACCACACGATGACTTTGACTAAGTGAACACCCCAGTCCCTCTCCTGAAGCATCGCAATATACCTCATAACCCTTGTCTCTTTCGGGTAAAATTAATATAGGAGCAGTTGTAAGTCTCTCCTTCAATTCTTCAAATCTCTGATTGCACAGATCTGACCACTCATATTTGACTCCTTTCTGAGTGAGTCGAGTAAGTGGAGATGCAATTTTTGAGAAGTCCATGATAGACTTCCGATAGTAGCTAGCCAATCCCAGAAAGCTACGGATCTCAGTCACATTTTTTGTAAGGGCCCGGAATTTGTAAAGTAATATATATGTGTTATTATTTATTTTTTTATGGTGGAAATTGGAAATTGGATGGAATAGATAGTAAATGGATCAAAATGTGGACAAAGGCCCAACCAGGACCCAATGGATTAGGGATGGGATTTAAGTTTACTTAATGGTGGTCAATTGGGCCAAGGATGGTCAAATTGGGCCCAATACCCATTTGGGACCCAATGGATTAAGTTGATGTAAGCCCTAAGGTAAATGGGTAAGAGGAAAAATGTAATTGGGCCATGGGCCCAATGGTGATCCAATTAGAATGAATTGAATGGGTCTAAATTATCTAAGTTAATTTAAAGTGGACCAAGGTGACATGGTCCAATGGGACCCACCTCCACCTCACCGAGTGAGGTGGCGTGTGGACCCAAGGTTTGGTGGGGCCGACCACCATGGTTGAATTGGTCAACCATGGATGGATGTATAAAGAAGATTTAATTAAATGGGAATTAAAGTAACTTAATTATCTAAATATTAAATGATTAAAATTATCCAAATGAATTGGTCAAATAAGTCAAATGGTGGTTTTAAACTAACACAAACCACTTAAGCAAAACACAAAACACGTTGGACTTGGGTGGTGGTTATCCCAACCATCACCATAAAGCAAAATAAATATCTTATGGTAGGTGGAGGAGTTAAATGCCCAACTTAAATGAGATAAGCTTTGTTTTTCTTTCCCATCTCTTATTCTATCTTCATTTTACTCTCCCCATTTTGCATTCTACCATTGCCGTCCCACACCCAAGGTGAAGGAAAGAAAGAAAGCTAAGGAGAAAAGAAGAGAAGGAGAGAAGAAAGAAGTGAAATTTTAAGGAAAAACGCTCTAAGATCAAGGTATATTATCTCCCCTTTCATCATCTTTCCCTTTCCCTCTCTCAAACAAACCCTATCATGGCCGATCCTAAGATTGGAGGTTGTCACTATTGATCAAGCATCTTGGCCTACCAAAGATCAAAAGGAAGGAGGAAGGAGGCTAAGGAAGCCAACGGGAGTTGCGGAAGTCGGAGGAGACGAAGGATTGTGAGTATTTCTTAAACAAGAAATTTTGGATTTTTAGGGTTTAAGATTTGGGATTTATTTTGTGAATTTAATAGTGGTCAAATGATTTTATGCCTTAGATCTAAAATCTATCAAATGGAAGGAAAGGAAAGTGGGCAAAACCCTAATGGAGAAAAAAATTAGGGTTAAGAAAAAAATAAAAGGGATTAAGGACATGATATGGTTAATGTGATTAAACATGGGATGTATATACATTTTTTTTGGAGTCAAAGGCCATAGGGTTTGGCCATGTAGCATGGCCGAACCCCATGGTGAGTGATGTATGATTTTTGTGGGGTTTTGAAAAATGGAAGCCATGGAGGATGACTTAGGGTTTTAAGATTTTAATGATAAAAATGGGGATAATTTTAAAGGGGTTTTATGAGAAAAATCATGGGAAATATTGATGATTCTTAATGGCTTAAAAGGCATGGATGGAATGAACCTTGAACCATGGGTTCGGCCATGGTGTATGGCCGAACCCTATGGTGATGTAATGGTGGTTATTAAATGGGTTTAAAGGATAGAAAAGATTTATTAATGTGTTAATGAGTTTAGGGTTTTAAATGAATAAATGTAGTGATTTTGAAAGGGGTAGAAATAATGATTTAAAAAAAATAAAACCATGGAGAGGTTTTTGGTGGATCTAAAAGTATTTGGATCATGAAGACAATAAGGAAATATTGGTGGCTTGAATGAACCTTAAATATAATTAGGGTTGACCAAATGTAATGATCCAAATGGGGTTAAGAGTAATGGTTTAAAAGTGTGATTTAAACCACCTCAAGGAAGGATTTATTTTGGATCTAAATGATGTAAATAGACCCAAGAAAAAAATGGGAAAAGGACACCATGGGTTCGGCCATGGTGTATGGCCGAACCCATGGCCCATTTATGAGCCTTTTGATGGGTTAGATTGGAGTATGAATGTGTTTAAATTGATTGGGATTAGGTTAAGTTAAGGACTTATCTTTAATGAGTTCTGTAACACCCCGCCCTTTTCATTCTAATTTTTAGAGTTTATTTTTTTTTTAAAATATAATAATCATGTGATCGGGGCGGAGTGTCACGACGCGAGTTAAGTTCGGATCTCTAAATCCGACCCTTAATTGGCCAAGCCCATGTGCGTATGAACTAAGTCCATAAAACTGATCCGCACATGGTATATATATAACTTGCGGAATTAACTTAGTCTTATTCTAACCTGAGGTTATAATAGAACCTATGACTATTCCATTTTTTTTAATATTAGATAGCAAATTACATAATCTTATTCTCCAAAATTACTAACTAATACTATTCTACTATTCAATCCAACCATCCAAAATAAACTAATCCACAGCATCTACTTATCTACTTATTACATGCCAACAAATCTAGCTACCAAATTACATTGTCCACATAATTCAAATAACACATCCATGAATAGTCCATTCAAAATCATTCAAGCCGGCCAAGTTTCCGTGCTTGGTCCTCTTCTTCAACCACGTTCTTTCCTTTCCCTGCATCATCCACTAAGGATATAGATAGGGCGTTAGATCAACGCGCCCAGTAGTGTTTCCGAATAGGGCTACCACATGGTTAGTTAAAACATACAAATAATATCATAATAATACATGTGAGACAAAATTCCATAAAATCATGCTATGTATGAAATGAACATGTAATGAGTCCCACCCATCACCATTCAACACAGCCATCACTTGACGGGATTCTCATCGTCAAGGTAACCCACAGTGGTCTTTCGGACGCCCCGACGGAGTGTGGCCTCCGGTTACAACACCATCATCCCATGCCATGCATGAGATGTCTATGCATATATATCATTTAGAAACATAACTTTACAATCATGAAATTTATCGAAATCAACATAAAACAGCATATTAAATTGTGGTTACAATAAAGGTAGGAAACCTACTGAAGAATCCCTTCAGTAACTGATCTTTCTTTCGCGTCACCCGATCACAACTCGCACGTCGTGCGACTTCCAGTACCTTATCCATATACCAATCAGCAAGTCATAACATCATTTACTTATTCTATCACATCTACGACCCATCCGCATCATGTGGGGTTCGACCATGCCCTTTGGCCGAACATCACCAACTTAGTATTTAACTTCCTACTTTATTTAATCAACTCTTAAACACTTAACCCTTTTAAAATGACATGGTTCAGCCCTATGTTGGCCAACCAATAATCAGCAAGTTAAACTTCCATAAATCACATCAAACACCATATTTTATATGGTTTAAAACTCACCAACTTCATCAAAACTAACATGGGGTTCGGCCATCCAAAGTGGCCGAACCCTATGTCCATATCTTGGTCCTTATGTATATGTTTTAAATCCTCATTTAGACAAGTATTAATCAGTATATTACTACTGCATTTTTACCTCTCAAAACCATAGAAATAAGTTAATCACTTTGTCCGAATGACCACAACATTTTATGGGATTCGGCCATCCAAGATGGCCGATCCAAATGGTCCATAATATCAATTTAAATCTACTGTTTAAATCCATATTAACTTCAGTCTTCTTGTCATTCAGATCCATGTTTATCATCCCTTCTATAGCATGTATTTGATTCTTAAATAAAAACCCAAAACAGTCCACCAAAGTTCTATGGTTCCCATGTTTCAAACACCTTAAAACCAACCATCATTTGCATGGGGTTCGGCCCTCCATAGTGGCCGAACCCAATGGCTATGTTTACTGTTTTTAAACCTCATATAAACATGTATAAACAGTATATTAAATCAGGTTTTAACTCTCAAAGAAATCATCCAAAACAGTCCATAAAAAGTCTATGGTTTACATGTTTTTCCAACATGAAACCAACATTCTTTTACATGGGGTTCGGCCCTCCATGGTGGCCGAACCCAATGGCTATGTTTACTGTTTTTAAACCTCATGTAAACATGTATAAACAGTATATTAATATCAGGTTTTAACTCTCAAAGAAATCATCCAAAAATCAACACCATATCATGGGATTCGGCCATCCAAGATGGCCGATCCCCATGGTCCATCTTTTCCAATTTTACTCCACTGATTAGACCACATATCTTCAGCCTTTTCTGATATTCAAACCCATGTTTTAACCCTCTTTAAGCATGTATTTTAAATCTTAATAAAATATGTAAAAACAGTCCCCAAATGGATGGTTTTAAATTTCAAAAACCATAACCTTTAACTAACTCTTTTCATGGGGTTCGGCCACCCAAAGTGGCCGAACCCAATGGTTCATTTCATTTCTTTTTGACACCTTCTTCTATGGTTTAGACCCTTGTCAAATTCGGCCATGATATGGCCAAATTATAACATGCAAATCCATGTTTTCAATCTTTCCAAAGCATGTATCTTAGACCTCTAAAATCGGTCCTATTCTTGCATGGTTTAATCCTTACAAAACCATCAACACTAACCATAAAATTCCATGGGGTTCGGCCATCCAAAGTGGCCGAACCCTATGTCCATGCTTTCCATCTAATTGAGCATAAAGGAATCATATTTTAACCCTTTGATAGATTTGACCATCACATGGCCAAATCATGTCCTATTTTACCCATTTTATTAACCATTAATCAATGGGAAAAACTTACCACTTTCCTTTGCCTTTTGCTCTTGACTTTTAATCCTTGTTTCCTTAACTCCTTGCTGATTGTATGCTTGAATATCTGGTACCAAAAGCCTCTGCTGTTCCAGCCAAGAATACCAATTGAAGAGAGGGAGAAAGAGATGGGAACAATTGGGTTTCCTTTGACAAAAACGGCCAACCATGGGTGTTTGTTGTTCTTTTGTAGTTCAGCCCCAAAAACCTCTCAATTCCTCATAACTTCTTGCTCAAAACGGTGGGCATTGGGTGCCATCCAAGGCACCCCTTGGCAGCTACCAATACAGCCATTCAAATCCCCAAGCATCTCATCACAATCCCATGTATTCCCATTTAATACATCATGGAAATCACCCCAAACAAGTCCCCAACGTGTGGGACTTGTTTGGGTGGTTAAAGCTGGGCCAACCTCTTCAAATTCCCATTAGACTCAATGATTTACAGTCCATTGAATTTCCATTTTGACTCACCCAACTCAAGGTATTTTTATTCCAACCCAACTCATCACATTTAATGCATTTCATTTAATGCACATGAGTTAACTCACCTTTTGATTTAATTCCAACTCACCTCAGTCCCACTCAACTGATTTGACTCGTGTTTGAGCTCCCTTGAGGGTTCACACCGTCAACAATAGTCAACTCGACCCGTTGGGTCCACTTTTAGCTTCTTGACCCGTTTTTGACAACATGACCCATTTATGGTATTTTGGTCATTTCTAATTGGTTTTTACATATGGATCAAGCCTACCCATTTTTCTTCCACTTGATTTCCAATCAAATAGGCTTAACCCCTTTTAATTTAAAATCACAAAACGGTCAAATAATCCAATAAGACCCGATAGGTCCCATTTGGGCCCTTTGACCCATTTAGCCATTTTTGACCAAATGATGAAAATTACCCAACCAGTCAAACTTAACATTCATAATATGCTCATATGATTTTAATTTGAGCAATGGGTCCCACTATTTCCTTTATTCACATCACAAAATAATTAATTTAACAACCCAGGGGCATTTTGGTAATTTTCCATTTCATTGAGAAATTGGGGTGTTACAAGTTCATGTTATGGTTGATAGGTCACTAATAGATCTAAGTTATGGATCAATTTTGGAATTAATCATGCATGGATAAATGAGTGATTAATCATGGAAAAGAGGTAGTGGCAAAACCGTAATTAATGGCCAAATTCAAGAATTTCATGGAGATTGATCATGGACTTAGGGGCTCTAATGTAATAACCTTATAAGTGATTAATAAAGCCTAGGAGGCTGATTTTAGACTCATGTACTTAAAAATATATAATGGATTAAATGGGACCCGCAAAACCTAAATAGTGACTGATTTTCATATGGACTTGGAAATGTGAATGGACTTTGAAATAGTTAAAATGTGGACTGATTATGTGTATGTAATACGGTATTGGATATCGCGAGCGGTACGCGTGTCGGTAGCTGGATTATCGGACGAAACCGTAAAAGGACGCGAGTCGGCATTCAGTAAGATTCCTACCTATTTGTAAGCCACGGATTAGATGCTATGTGAATGGTTTATTGGTTTATTTTTTTAGTAATTATATGATTGGTTATATGATGGTTTAAGAAATTATGATTTATATGTACTTATGGCATAGGCTAACGTATGAGTTATATGTTGGTGATATGAGTAATATGTAAAGGCTATGACCTAAATTTATTACATAGCATAATCCATTACATCTCATGCATGGCATGGGCGGGAAAATAAAGGAACCGAAGTCCATGCTCTATCGGGGCGACCGAGAACAGGCATGGGGATACCTTGATGAGGTCTTGCCGTCAAGGGGGATATGACATCATGATGGTAGGGATGATGGGTGGGATTCATAATACAGTCACCCATGGCATGTCATTCACTTCATAATTTCATTATATGATTATCTACGAGTTTTTATCATATTATTATCTGCATGCTATTATTACTAATCCATGTGCTAGCCCTACTCGGAGTCCTACTGGGAATGTGGTCTAACGTCCTACTTCTACCCTAGCTGATGATGCAGGAAATGCCGGAGTAGAAGGACGAGACGGGAGCCAAGCTTAAAAGCTTGGGGAGACGGATTATTTACTTGGTTTTAAGCTTTATTTTGGAAAATGTATATTTGAATAGTTAACTTGTTGGACTGTATATTTTAGACTTATTACTACGTTTTGGATTTTATTGTAGACATATAAGGTGATGGCATTTTAGTAACTAAATGATGAAATCTTCCCTTCTATCTAAGAATTGTAGGTTAGCCTCTATTATCATTCCGCGTTAAATGTAACATTCCGCACACTTACTTCTACGTGTGAACTATTCTTCGTGGACTTCGTTCCACGCACACGTAGGGTTGGCCAGTTAAGGGCCGGGCTCTAGAAGCTCGGACTTAACTCGCGTCGTGACATCCGCACCCTTTCATTTAAAAAAAAAAAATAGACTCTGATTTTTAGTAAAAAGGGCGGGTGTTACATTTTTCGGTGCTTTCCAATCTCTTACCGCCGCCACCTTGCCTGATCCACAGCTATACCTTCTGCTGATATAACATGCCCCAAAAAGTTAAGCTCAGATAACCAAAATTCACATTTACTGGGCATATAGTTTGTTCTTCCTCAAAATGTCCAGAACTATCCTTAGGTGCTCAGGATGTTCTTCCTTACTTTTGGAATAGATCAGGATGTTATTAATAAATACAATAACAAACTGATCCAAGTGAGGACGGAAGATCATGTTCATTAAATCCATGAACACAGCCGGTGCATTGGTGAGTCCAAATGGCATGACTACAAACTCATAGAGTCCATACCGCGTTCTGAAGGCTGTCTTTTCTATGTCCTCCTCCCTAACCCGGATTTGATGGTATCCGGACATCATCAATCTTAGAGAAATGACTGGAACCTCTAAGTTGATCAAATAAATCATTGATCCTGCGTAGAGGGTACTTGTTTCTGACCGATAGTTGGTTCAGTTTTCGGTAATCCACACACATACGGAGTGAACCATCCTTCTTCTTCACAAATAAAGTCGGAGCTCCCCAAGCCGATGTAGTGTTACGGATGCAACCCAGTCTAAGTAGTTCATCAATCGGTTTCTTTAGCTTGGACATCTCTGCTGGTGCCATCCAGTAATGTGGTAATGACACTGGTGCAATGCCAGGGTACAACTTGATTTCAAAATTAATCTCCCTCATGGGAGGCAAGCTAGGGAGTTCTTTTGGGAATACATCCGCATAGTCCTTTACTATTGCCGGAAGTTCAGCCACCGGTGCCTTGTTGATTTGGATACTGTTCAATACCAAATGACTCAACCCTTCATACAACCTGCTTTGTTTGTAAGTACGTACCACATGTTGTTTTCCCTCAGGTGACACAAAATGTCACTCTTCGGCGATAGCAATCAATTTTGGCCTGAAATCTAGCCAACCAGTCCATGCCGAAGATAATATCGTACTCCGTCAGATCGAGTACCAAATAGTTGAACTCAAATCTGAGTCCAGCGAGTTCAGTATTCACTGTTGTGCATATAAGCCCCAATGACGTGTCTCCGACGGGGGATACAATGGTGAGTGATGTGGACAATTTTTGTATTAAAGTTCCAGTTACAGATATGAATGCAGCAGATATGAAAGAGTGGAATGCTCCAGAATCAAATAAAATGAAGGTGTAGGAACTACTGACTACCGCCATACCTTGAATCACAGAGTGAGCCTCTACTGCTGGAGGAGCTAAGGTAAATAACCGTCTAGATCCTGTAGGCACCTGTCCCACCTAGTTAAATATCCTGCCTCCTCGTGAGTTAGCTGGTCTAACTGGTGGGCGAGATGAACCTCTGGAATAAGAGGGTTTGTTGAGTTGTGGGCATTCCCTTTTAAAATGGCCCGGCTGATCACAATGGAAACAGTTACTCACCCCTCTAGGAGCCTGAGTGACTGATGCAGATGGGGAGAGATGATTGGAACGAAAGCCCCCTGTTGACCCAGTGGATGGTGAGGGTCTGCTAAAGTTCGGTCGGAACCTCTTGTTAGGCTGAAATGTACCCCTCCCACTCTGAGCTCGGCGGTTGTCAAAATGCACCAACTCAGTCATCTCTTGTTCTGCTATAGTGGCCCTGCTGACCACCTCTGCTAAAGTAGTTGCCTTGAATATGGTTACCTTGTCCCTAATGCTTGGTCGAAGGTCGGCTCAAATTTGCGTGCCCTTCGATACTCTGTATCCACCATATAAAATGCATATACAGACAAACTGAGAAACTCCCGGTGGTACTCTGCCACCGTCATGGTACTTTGTACCAAAGATAGAAAAGCTTGAGTCTGGTGCTCCTTCTCCTCCTCAGGGAAATAATGGTCCAAGAAGGTAGCTGAAACTGATCCCAAGTCATTGCAGTCCTCTTTCCTTCCGGAAGAAGTGCTCGCTGCTTCTCTATCACCTCCCACCATTTACTGGCATCATCAATCAGTTGTGACGTGGTCAGTAAAATCTTTTCAGCATGACACGAAATCTTGAGTAGGGTCAGGATCTGAGTGATCTTCTTCAGCCAATTTTTTGCTCCGATAGCCCCTTCTTTCCCTTTGAAATAAGGAGGGCGCTGTTGCTGGAAGTCCCTGACCATGCTCCTGTTATTGGTCTCATTGGTGGTTCCATTCTCGTTCAAGTGTTGTTGAAGCACCGAAGTGACCACCGCTTGAACCAAGTTTTGTAATTCAGGAGGCACCAGTGGTATGTTCACGCTACTTTGTTCCTCCTCCTCTTGGTGGGATGGTTGCTCTTCTTCATGTCGAAATTGTCGTTCCTCCTCTTCATGTTGAGATTTTTCTACCTCGCTTTCATGTTGAGAGGTTTCTACCTCCTTTTCTTTCCTTTTCTGGTTTTGTCGAGTATTCATCTTCAGAGTCATCTTTTTCTAAGCCATTGAAAAACATCATGACTTAGCTTTCATCGTAAAGTTGGTATTCTCTACTTTTGGGGAAATTTCCAAATAAGCACTCTTGATTTTTCTTTATTTTCGAAGAAATATAACCTACTTTGCTATGTTGGATAATCCAATTATTTTGACCGTCCTTCCATTGCTATCATCCATTGAGTCTAACGAAGTAAATTAATGCACGAGGGCCGGATTAAATTTACTCCGAAAGATTCAATCTTTCTGGTTCGCTCTGATACCAACTGTGACGCGCCGCCCTTTTTCACTCTCTTAAATTTCTGAAAATCAGAGTCTATTTTTCTTTTTTAAATAACAGAGTGAGCAAGAGCGGGACGTCACGACGCGAACTAAGTCCGAACTTCTAAAGTCCGACCCTTAACTGGCCAACCCTATGTGTGCATGGACTAAGTCCATGAAAATGGTTCACACATAACAATATAAACATGCGGAATTAAAATCATAACTGTGGAATGATAATAGCACCTAGTTCTATTCCATTTCAGATAGCAAAGTACGTCAAATCCTTAATCATCATTAACACAACATAATTATCCAAGTAAATATCCAACCATAGCAAATCATCTAAGTTATTACATGTCCGAAGTCTAGTTGCTCAAATACAAGTCCATAAGTAACTTTAATAAAATATAATCCAATCACATATCCAAGCTCCTATGCTTGGCCCTTTTCACGTTAATCGTTCCCCTCGTTTCCTGTGTCAACCACTAGGATAGAAGTAGGCCGTTAGAACAACGCGCCTAGTAGGTATTCCAATTAGGGCTAACACATGGTTAGTACAAAACATGCATAATAATAGCATAATGTCAAAAACCATATAATCCATGCTATGTCAGGATGTCAAATGCAATGAGTCCCACCTATCACAAGTACATGAAAGTACCCCCACATAGGTCTTTCGAATGCCTCGTCGGAGTGTGGACCTTCCGGTTTCTTCTTGATGGAAAAACACATCAAGGTATCCCACATAGGTTTTTTGGACGCCCCGACGGAGTGTGGCCCCTTCGGTTACATATCCTTCAACCCATGCCATGCATGAGATGCCAATGAAACATATGCTATTTTATCAAATAAACAGAGCATTAAAACTCATATTTTGAAACAATATCTTTCACAACATAATTCATCAAAATAAGATAAAAACAATGTACATAAACCCATGGTTTCAAAGAGGTGGAATCCTACCAAAGACCACTAACGTGTCCTTGCGCTTTCGTCCGGTAACCGCTCACGATCGTACACACCTTATGAGGTCCTGTGACCTTATAATATAGCAATCAATTAAAACCATATCCCATTTGATTTAACATTATGTTTAAGTCCATAAACCATTCCTCACGGGGTTCGGCCATACACCATGGCCAAACCCATGATCATTCACTTTCATCCTTTATTACATCCATGCCATTGTTTAATCTATGGCTGTCCACTTTATTTAATCCAACATACATAATCCCTAAGTCCGTCAAACCTTCCCCATGGGGTTCGGCCACACACCATGACCGAACCCATGGTCTATTAATTTTACTTATTTACAATATTGCCATCCATGGCTACCATTCCATTATTCTAACCCTTCATTCATTAAAACCATATATCATTCTAAAAATAATCCATACATAGTTCTTTAATCCATAAATCAAGGTTCTTTCCATTTTTAATCCACAAGTCCATAATTAGAAACTTTCTAATTTAATAAGCATCTTCCATAGGGTTCGGCCATGGTGGGTTCAAAATCCTCTCTTTAAAAAAATCATTAAACAAAACCAGTGTCCTTCCATTTAAACCCTTCAAAATCATAAACCTACATCTATGATTTTCATATTTCAATTCCATTAAAATAACTAATATCCTTCATGGTTTTCATCCCTCCAAAAATCATATACCATTACCAACAAACTCCCATGGGGTTCGGCCATACAACCTGTCCGAACCCTATGGTCCATTAATTCCTTTTTAAATCATATATCTAAGATTTCATCATTTGATGTTTATCATTCATACATTCATCCAAACCTTTTAAAACCATTCTAAATTATTAACCATCTTCCATTTAATCCCTTCAAAAGAATTGATATTCCTTCCATGGTTTCCAACCCATAAAAATAACTATGTCTTTCCATGGGGTTCGGCCATGCATCATGGCCGAATCCTATGGTTCATCCTTTCCATTAAAAATACTCAAATGAACCCCCAATCTTCTTCCATAGGGTTCGGCCATACACCATGGCCGAACCCTATGGTTCCTTTCTTCTAAACAAAATTATCAAAATTACTTACCGGTTCCGTGACTCCTCCGGCTTTCCTTCGCTTGTTCTTGCTCTTCCAATCTTTGTCCTCCTTAGCCTCTTTCCACTTCTTCTTGGTCTTTCCCACAGCCGAGAACACCTTCTTGTTGTTGTGTGTGCCATACGCCCGTGCTGCCCTTCTTTTATAAAAATTCCACACGGTACAATAGCAATTGTCGTGCGCCCTTTGTTTAATTTTTGAGTGTGTCGTGCGTCCCTTGTTCTCTCCTTTTATCACTTCCAATCGGTCCCAATTTAGAAGGTGCCATGTAATGACCCGAAATTTCTGAATCAATATATCTGTGGTTATTATTTATTTTAACGATGGAAATTGAGAATTTTAATGGAATAAATGTTAAGTGAATCAAAATTTGGGCAAAGGCCCAAGTATGGTCTAATGGACCATGGGTTGGATGAAATTCATTTAATTGGTCAATAATGATTAATGTAATGGCCCAGAATTTGTAAACTAAAATATGTGTGGTTATTGTTTATTTTAATGGTGGAAATTGGAAATCTAATGGAATAAATGGTAAATGGGCCAAAATTTGGACAAAAGCCCAAGTATGGCCCAATAAACCATGGATTGGATTTTAAAATCATTTAAGTGGTCGATGATGGCCAATTGGGCCAAGGATGGTCAAATGGGGCCCAATACCCACTTGGGACCCAATGGATTAAGATAATGTAAGCCCTAAGATAAATGGGTATGGATAAATGTAATTGGGCCATGGGCCCACTGAGGATCCAATTGGTTGGAATGGACTTAGTTAAAGCTAAATCACCTAAGTTGGTGATGGAATTAGACCAAGGTGATGTGGCGAATTACGACAGGGACAGGATCTTGTGTTCTGAGGCAGGACGGATGTGCCTAAGAGCATGCAGTCGGCTATGGGGACCGACGTGTTAACCAGCACAGCATTCCAACCACAGACTGATGGACAGTCGGAGAGAACAATACGGATATTGGAGGATATGCTGAGGGCATGTATACTGGATTTCAAAGGTGGATGGGAGGATCATTTGCTCCTAGTGGAGTTCTCCTACAATAACAGTTGTCAGGCATGTAACGCCCACCCCTTTTCACCGAAAATCAGAGTCTAATTTTTTTTTTAAAAAAGGAAAAGTGACAAAGGGCGCGAACGTCACGACGCAGTGTTAAGTCCGAGCTTCTAAAACCCGTCCCTTAACTGGCCAACCCTACGTGTGCGTGGAATGAAGTCCACGGAGAATGGTTCACACATAGAAGTAAGCATCGGGGAACATTTAAACCAATTGCAGAAAATTATAAAAGAGCCTAACCTACAAATTCTTAGATAGCAGGGAAGTTACATTCATTCAATCACCAAACATCCTTAAAACCATAATGTCCAAAATATAGTAAGTAATCTCAATTATTACATTTCCGACAAATTAAACTACATCAAATACACATTTCCCAAAATAACTTAAATAAAATAATTAGTCCGCCTTCCAAAGCTCTTAAGCTTGGCTCCCGTCTCGTCCTCCTGCTCTGGCATTTCCTGCGTCATCAGCTAGGGTAGAAGTAGGGCGTTAGACCACGCGCCCAGTAGGACTCCGAGTAGGGCTAACACATGGATTAGTAATAACAGCATGCAGATAATATTATAGCAAAACCATGCACTTTAGGCAATGTTATGCAATGGGTGCTCTATGTCATGAACCCCACTCATCCATCTCATCCTCATCGTATAATGTCCCTTTTTCAACCATACACAGTGTTCCAAATAAAATCTATACCATCATTGTGCTATGACCCTCTTGATGGAAAAACCTCATCAAGATGCGGTCCACACTAGCATCCCCCCCTTGATGGAAAAACCATCATCAAGGTATACCAATACATACAACCTCTCCCTTGATGGAAAACCATCATTAAAGTATCATAATTACAAGAGTCCCCCCTTGATGGCAAAGCCTCATCAAGGTATAATAATACATATGTGAAATGTCCCCATGATGTTTATCGGTCGCCCCGACGGAGCATGGACTCCGGTTTCATTTCATCTCATATGCCTCCCATGCCATGCATGAGATGTAGATGCCATATGCCATGTAATATATGAAATTCAATAGTAATAAAACCCATCATAAAACAATTACAAGATTACCAACTAAATCAAAGGGAAACCATCCCACAATATTTAATCCAAAACCCATCATAAGCATTCACATAGTTTCCAAAATAATTTAGAGTAAAACATCACATGATACATAATCCAAAACTTATCTTAAAGACAACCACATGATTTCCAAAATAGATTAAAGAAAACATCACCCAAATCCATGGCTTACAAAAAGGTAGGAATCCTACCGAATACCGACCCGTGTCCCCTTACGTTTTCCGTTTGATAAACCCAGTCGCCGATCGCGCACTGCCTGCGATGTCCAGTACCTTATTACACATTCATCATTAGTCCATGTTTTAACCATTTCTAAGCCTATATGCAAAAAAAATCGGTCACTATTTAGGTTTTGTGGGTCCCATATCATCTATTAAACCTTTTACTCCCATAAGTCTTAAAATTCAGCCACCCTAGGCTTTATCAATCACTTATAAGGTTATTACATTAGCTTCCCTAAGTCCATGATCAATTTCCATGGAATTCTTGAATTTGGCCACTAATTACGGTTTTGCCACTACCCCTTTTTTCATGCTTAATCACTCATTTATCCATGCATGACTAAGTCCATAATTGATCATAAACTTAGATCCCCAACTTAGGTCCATTAATTACCCATTGACCCATGTCACAAAGCCATTAAAATTAACCATTTTATTAACCTACCCCTCATTCATTTAAGCCCATACAAAATCTCACACTTAACCCTTTAGATGGGTAATGAATCATGGTTTCAAAATACCTCATTCATCAACTTTTCCCATGGGATTTAGCTCATACATTTAAACTACAATGAATCCATTACCCATTCATACTCTTTGGAGACCATGAACATCACTCATCCTCCAATTTAACCCACCAAAATGGATCACAATTGGGCCCACGGCCCAATTACATTTCCATCTAGCCCATTTACCTTAGAGCTCAACTACTTTGACCCATCGGGTCCCAAATGGGTATGTGACCCAATTTGACCATTCTTGACCCATTTAACCCTCATTGCCCCTTTAAATGAATTTAAATCAACTCCATAGTCCATTGGGCCATACTTGGGCCTTTGTCCAAATTTTTTGGCCCATTTACTCTTTACTTCACCAATTTTCCAATTTCCATCACTAAAATAACTTATATCCACATTTTTTTTATTAATTTAAAAATTTCGGGCCCTTACAAGGCAAGCCTCTAGATGGCTCCATTTGAGGCCTTATGTGGTAGGCCGTGCAGATCGCCAGTGTATTGGACAGAGACACCTACTCACTGCGCAGAGCCGTCAGACGAGTTACGTCCACAAGAGGAGAAAGTTCCTCTAATTTGAGGTGGGAGACTTGGTGGTTTTAAAAGTCTCACCACGGAAGGGACACATGAGATTCGGGAAAAAAGGGAAACTATCACCAAGGTTTGTGGGGCCGTTTCCAATCCTGAAGAGGGTGGGGGAAGTAACTTATCAGTTGATGCTTCCTCCACAGTTATTATCTTTACATGATGTGTTTCATGTGTCCATATTGAGGAAGTACAACCCTGATCCTTCACAGGTGTTGAACGTACAAGACGTCGATGTACAAAGCGACGGGACGTATGTGGAGAAGCCGATCAGAATGATCGGGAGCGAACAAAGGGTACTGCGGAACCGTGCCAGTCAGTTCATCAAGGTGGTATGGGAACGACGTGGCAATGAGGAAACCACCTGGGAACTTGAGTCAGAGATGAGTGCCGCTCATCCGGAGCTCTTTGTATGAGATGATTGGAACCCCTACTTCACTCGAATTTCTGGACGAAAATTTCAAAAGAGGATTGTATTATAATGACCCGGAATTTGTGAATCAATATATCTGTGGTTATTATTTATTTTAACGATGAAAATTGAGAATTTTAATGGAATAAATGTTAAGTGAATCAAAATTTGGGCAAAGGCCCAAGTATGGTCCAATGGACCATGGGTTGGATGAAATTCATTTAATTGGTCAATAATGATTAATGTAATGGCCCGGAATTTGTAAACTAAAATATGTGTGGTTATTGTTTGTTTTAATGGTGGAAATTGGAAATCTAATGGAATAAATAGTAAATGGGCCAAAATTTGGACAAAGGCCCAAGTATGGCCCAATAAACCATGGATTGGATTTTAAAATCATTTAAGTGGTCAATGATGGCCAATTGGGCCAAGGATGGTCAAATGGGGCCCAATACCCACTTGGGACCCAATGGATTAAGATAATGTAAGCCCTAAGATAAATGGGTATGGATAAATGTAATTGGGCCATGGGCCCACTGAGGATCCAATTGGTTGGAATTGGCTTAGTTAAAGCTAAATCACCTAAGTTGGTGATGGAATTAGACCAAGGTGATGTGGCCAATTGGGACCCACCTCCACCTCACCAAGTGAGATGGCGTGTGGACCAAGAGTTGGTGGGGTTGGCCACCATGGTTGACTTGGTCAACCATAGGTGGATGCATGAAGGAATTTAAACAAAAGGAATTAAGTAAATGGGAATTAAATTAACCTAATTATCTAATTAATTAAATGTTTAAATAATCATAAAGGTGGTCAAATGGTCAAAATTGAATGACCAAACCACCTCATTTTCAAAGGCCAAAACGTTGGCTTGTAGTGTTTATCCCACCACCATAAAGTATAAAGCATAAAGCAAGATAAATATCTAAGCTTGGTTGGTGGGAGACTTAATGTGGAATGTATCTTATGATTTTTTTTTTATCTTATTTCCACTCCAATGAGCCCTTTCACTCTCTCCCTCTTTTCATATCTCTCATGGCCGTTCCACACTCCAAGAAGAGAAGAAGAAAATTAAGAAAGAAAAGAAGAAAGAAGAGAAGAAGTGCAAGCATGGTCCACCATTCCAAGGTCAAGATCTACCATCTTCTTTCTCATGTCCATCCTCTCCTCCTCTCTATCTCAAATCAAGCCCTACTATGGCCGATCCTAAGCTTGGGGGTTTTCACCATTGATCAAGCATCTTGGCCGACCAAAGATCAAGAGAAAGGAGAAAGGAGGCTAAGGAAGCCGACGGGAGTGGCAGAAGTCGAAGGAGACGACTGATTGTGAGTATTTCTTAAACAAGAGTTTTGGAATTTTAGGGTTTAAAATTTGGGATTCATTTTTGTTAAATTTAATGGTGGCCAAATGATTTTATGCCATGGGTTTTAAATCCATCAATTTGAAGGATGAAAAGTGGATTAACCCTAATGGGTAAATTAGGGTTAAGGAAAATAAATAGATTAAGAACAATGAAGGGACATTATGGATTTAAGTTTAATTAAGCATAGAGTATATAATGTTTGTAAAGAACCATGGACCATAGGGTTCGGCCATGTAGTATGGCCGAACCCCATGGTGGTTGATTGAATGATTTTAGTAAGGTTGTGAAGAATGGAAGACATAGAAAGAAATTTGGGAATTTTAATGAAATTTTAAGGTTTAAAACCATGGAAGAATGGTTAAGGATATTGAGGCTCATAATGATTAAGTGTAGTAATGTTTTCTTTTAGGGATCTTGAATGAAGAAATTCTTGAAGATGTAAAGTGGTTTATATGGTCTAAAAAGACATGAATAAATGGTTGACCATGAACCATGGGTTCGGCCACGATGAATGGCCGAACCCTATAGTGAGGTGTTGTAATGATTTTTGGGTGTGAAATTGTGGAAGTTAATGGATGAAGGTTAAGGTTTCTAATGATCTTAAATGTCACCAATGAATGATGAACCATGAACCCATGGTAGGTGTTTAAGTGAATTATTAGGGTTTATAAATGATGGAAGCCATGGAGGATGATTTAGGGTTTTAAGATTTTAATGGTTAAATGTAGGTAATTAAGGATCTTTAATGGAGTTTTTAGGGTTATGTGTTTGTAAATTTAAATGGGTTTGGAAGGATGGAAGGTATGGAATAATTTACTAATAAATTGGAGGCTTAAAAAGGGGTCAAAGGTTTGTAAGTTTTAAGGGGTTTTTAGGGAAGGAAATCATGGAAGGTGGCTAAGTGATTTCAATGGGGTCTTGAAGAATGGGAACCATGGAAGGAGTTAATGGTTTTGAAGTCTTAAATGGGTGGAAATGAGGTTTTTTTAAAAAGTAAAACCATGGACCATGGGTTCAGCCATGGTGTATGGCCGAACCCCATGGGGGAGATTTGGATGAATTTGGTGTTTTGGAACCATGAAAAAAATAAATGGGAGTTATGGTTAAACTAATGAACCAAAATGTATTTCATGATGATTAAGGAAGGATGATTTAAATGTATGAGTTAAAATCCCTCATAGTTGGACTTATGTGTGTGTTTAAATTAATGGGGAATAGGTCATGATTAAAGGGGTCATTAATGGACTCAAGAATGTATCAAGTGATGATCAAAGTTGATGATTTAAATGCATGATCTAAACCTCCTCATGGGAGGGCTTATTATGGATCTAAATGTGGTGAAAAAGTCCCAAGGAAAAAAAAATGGGGATTAGGTTGAATTAAAGGGGCTAGTTTTAATAAAAACCCATGACTCATTGAGAGTCCTCTTTGGGGCTAAGGTTTAAGGTGTGTGCATGTGTTTAAAAATTAATGGAATTAGGTTAATTAGATGGTTGAGGTAAGTGGTCTTGTTGTATGGTTGATAGATCAATTAGGGACCCAAGATGTGGTTAAGAATGATGATTCAATTGTAAGTTATTTTATGGGCTAAGGAAGGGTGTGTGTATGTGGTTGGATGAATGGAAAAATTAGGCTAAGTTAAGGACTAAATTATTAATGTGCATATCATGGTTAATGAGACATCAATGGAACCATTTTGTAAATCAATTAATGGGTCTAAGTTATGGATCAATTATGGACCATAATGTACATGGATTAAGTAAATGAGTAACCATGGAAGGGTAGTGGCAAAACCGTAAATATTGGCCAAAATGAAGAAACCCATGGGAGGTGGTCATGGACTTAGGCACTCTAAGTAACAACCTTATGAGTGATTAATAAAGCCTAGGGTGGCTGGTTTTTAGACCCATATGATTAAAATATTTAATGGACTAAATGGGACCCGCAAAACTTAGTTAGTGAGGTTCGGCCATGGTATATGGCCGAACCCCACTAAGATGTGATGTATGGACTTAAATGGTTAATACATGGACTAATTGATATGTATAATAAGGTACCGGACATCACAAGTGGTGCGTGATTGGCGACCGGGTCTGTCAGGACGGAAACGGAAGAAAGAACGCTAGTCGGTATTCGGTAGGATTCTAACCTTTTTGTAAGCCATGGATTGAGTGATGGTGTCTTTAAATTATTTTGGAAAGTATATGGTTTTTTTTAAGATTGGTTTTGAATTATGTATCAGGTAGGGGTTTTTACTTGATTTATTATGGTAAGCATATGATTGGTTTAAAATGGGTTTTAAAGCTATGATGTGTTTATTGAAGCTTGGCTTGATCTACTTTTGATAATCAAGTTATATGTTTTATTGATGGGATTTTTAAATGTCATGGTTTGTTATTATATTCATTACATGGCATATGGCATCTACATCTCATGCATGGCATGGGAGGGATATGACAGGGGAAGGATGAAATGAAACCGGAGTCCATGCTCCATCGGGGCGACTAATAAACAAGCATGGGGATATTTCATATATGCATTATTATACCTTGATGAGGCTTTGCCATCAAGGGGGACCTTTGTAATTATGATACCTTGATGATGGTTTTCCATCAAGGGGGATGTTGTATTTATTGTTATACCTTGATGATGGTTCTTCCATCAAGGGGGATGCCTAGTGTGGATCGCATCTTGATGAGGCTTTTCCATCAAGAGGGTCATGGCCCGATGATGGTATGGATTTTATTTGGAACACTATGTATGGTTGAAAAAGGGACATTGTACAATGAAGATGAATTGATGGGTGGGATTCATGACATAGAACACCCATTGCATGACATTGCCCAAAGTGCATGGTTTTATTATAATATTATCTATATGCTTTGTTATCACTAATCCATGTGTTAGCCCTACTCGGAGTCCTACTGGGCGCATTGTCTAACGCCCTACTTCTACCCTAGCTGATGATGCAGGAGACGGAGGAAACGAAGGACGAGACGGGAGCCAAGCGTAGGAGCTTGGGAAGGCATGCTAGATAGTTTACTGATGTTTATTTTGGAAAATGTAATTTGAGTAATTTAGTTTGTCGGAATGTAATAATTTAGCTTACTTGCAATGTTGGATGTTATTTTGGACATTATCAGTTTAAGGTATATTAGTAATTAAATGAATGTATCTTCCCTGTTATCTCAAAATTTGTAGAATGGTCTCTATGGTAATTTCCGCACTTAGTTAATATTCCACAAGCTTACGTCTACGTGTGAACTGTTCTCCGTGGACTTCGTTCCACGCACACGTAAGGTTGGCCAGTTAAGGGCAGGGCTTAGAAGCTCGGACTTAACTTGCGTCGTGACGTCCGCGCACTTTGTCACTTTTTATTTAAAAAAAAAAAAAAAATAGACTGATTTTTTGTGAAAAGGGGCGGGCGTTACATGCCATGCGCCCCTTCTTCGTTTATTAAACTCCAATTGGTCCCAATTTAGAAGGTGCCATGCGCCCCTTCTTTTAGCCATTGCCTTAATGCCATTCTTAATCAAAGAAAGGCCCCCTTTTAAATGATCATATGCGCCTAACCTTGGATATGGAAATCCCTATACACGGCCAAGGCAATCTATCTTTAGTTAGTAATCCCCTTATGAGCATATTCATGGATATGCAAATCTTCATACACGGCCATGCAACTCCTAAAATCTTTCCATGTTCCCTCTATGCGTGTGTGTCATCCTCATCTAGACGTGTGGCCCATTTAATTTTATTGAAACCAATTCCACACTCCGTTGGGTCTTAATTCGGCAATGACCCAATACTTTTACCCATATACGGTTCATATCTAATAATTCACCAATTAAATAGGTAATTTTCATATATATATATATATATATATATATATATATATATATATATATATTAATAACTTGAAAAGCCAGGGTGTTACAACGAATACGGTTCACACGCAATAAGTTATACATACGGATTTAAACATAAGTGCGGAATTATAATAGAATCCTAATTCTATTCCATTTTAGATAGCAAAGTAGTCCATGTCTTAACCATCATTCTCTTAACCTAAATATCCAAAGCAAACCAATCAAACCATAGCAAAATATCTAAGTTATTACATGCCCGAATTCTAGCTACTCAAATTATATAGTCCATGGGTAACTTAAACAAAATGAAATTAAACACATCCAAGCTCCTATGCTTGGTCCGATCACGTTCATCATTCCCTTCATTTCCCGTGTCATGCACTAGGGTAGAAGTAGGGCGCTAGACAACGCGCCCAGTAGGCTTTCCAATTAGGGTTAACACATGGTTAGTACAAAATCATATAAATAACATAATAACAAAACCATGTAAAAACTATCCCATGCCATGGTATCTTATGCAATGAGTCCCACCCATCACAAATACATATATCCTCTTGATGGAATTCTCCCCATCAAGGTATCCCCACAGTTGCCTTACGGACGCCCCGACGGAGTGTGTTCTCCGGTTACTTATTGATGGATAACGCACATCAAGGTCTTCCCACTAATACATTACAGACTCCCCGACCGAGCATGGCCTTCGGTCACAAATCATCCCTCCCATGCCATGCATGAGATGCAAATGTCCATATGCTATGTACAAGTATAAAACCTCCATATTTGAAGCATAACATTTGATACAAAATAATTCATCAAAAACATGTACTAAAATCATATTACATATCCCATGGTTTCAAAGAGGTAGAATCCTACCAATGACCACTAAAGTGTCCTTGCGTTTTCGTCCGGAAACCGCTCACGATCGTACACCCCTTGTGAGGTCCCGTAACCTTATAACATGTCTATGAATCAATCCCATGTTCCATTTGATTTACTATCATGTCTAAGTCCATAAACATGTCTTTGTGGGGTTCGACCATACACCATGGTAGAACCTCACTCACTTGGTTTTAGTCCTTCTTTTGGTTTATTAATCAATCACCACTAAGTTTATCATTTAAACCCTAACTCCACAAAATACACCTTAGTGGGGTTCGGCCATACAACATGGCCGAACGTCACCCACTTGATTTTGGTCCCTCTTTTTAATCGTTTGATCTTTTAATTAAATCCAAGATCATGCCATCTTTGATTCATAAATCCAATCACTTATACAATAATTTTCTAACATTGATAGCAACATAAGTTCACAAAAGTATTCCTTATGGGGTTCGGCCATACACCATGGCTGAACCCATGGTCCATCATTTTCACCTATTTACAACTTTGCCGTGGTTAAACATTTCATTCATTTAAACATGCCTAAATCCATAACTGATCCACAACCATAGATCCATTAATGATTTCTAATCATGCTTAAATCTCCAAATGGTCCATTAAAAATGATCCATGGGGTTCGGCCATACGCCATGGCCGAACCCATGATGCCTTATTTCCATGTTCTCCATTAAATCGATTTACCATCTTAAGTTCATAAACAAGTCCCTCCATGGTTGATCCTTTTAAACCCATAACAATTACTATCATACTTTCATTTCAAAACCTTTTAATATCCTTAACCCTTTCCATGGTTTAACCACCTTTAAAACCGTTCAAACCAATGATATTCTTCCATGGGGTTCGGCCATACAACATGGCCGAACCCTATGGTTCTTCATTTCCATTAAACTACATGATACATCCATTTAAACCCTTTAAAACCTTTTAAAATCATAAACATTCATCTATGATTTTTCTCCTTCAAATCCATTAAAATTAACTATTGTCCTTCCATGGGGTTCGGCCATACAACATGGCCGAACCCTATGGTTCATTACTTCTTGAAAATCACGTAGCCATGTTCATATTCCTTGATGGTTCTTTCTATACAATTTAGGGTTTGGCCATGCAAGGGCCGAACCATGTCCTTGACCATCATTTCTTATTTATATAATCTTATAGAGCACTTACCGATTCCGCGACTCCTCCGGTTTCTTTCACTCCTTCTTGCTCCTTTCCTTCCTTAGCCACTTCTTCCTTCCTTCTTGATCTTTGGCCGAGATTGATCTTGATGAAATCCCTTGAGGTGGTTCGGCCAAGAGGTATAGATTTGAGAGAGGGAGAAAGAGAGAAGATGTGAGATAATACTCTAAGTGCTCTCCCTTTGTGAATGAGAGGGGATCGGCCTTGAGTAAGAGGGAGAGGGTGAGATGAAAATTCTCTAAGTGTTCTTGTCTTGAGAGGGGGATCGGCCAAGAGTGCTTGAGAGAGTTAATTGAAACCAAAGTCCTTTCCTTGGTTAATGAGGATCGGCCATAGGTGGTGTCCCTTGGTGATATCCCTTTGTAACTCCCATGCCCCTTCACCTCCCTCCTTTAAGTTCCATTTGGAGGTTTCATCCATGAGATGAAACACTCCCAACGTTTGACCCTTGGGTTTCCATCTTCAGATGGAAACCCCCCCATGCTTCCAAAATGCAAGCCTTGTGTAACCTCCAAGACCTTTCACCTCCTCATTTATGATTTATTTGGAGTTTCATTCTATAAAATGAAACTCCCATGTTTCCAACGTGTAGCCTTGACTTGGGTCTCATGAGTTGCTTCTCTTCACCTACTCCACTCACTTAAGTTCAAGGTCCCATTAACTTCCTATCCAACTCACCATAACTCAATTATTTTTCATTCTTTTAAACTCAACTCACTTAACTAACTTAAAGTCAACTCAATTACACAATTCCATTTCCAACTTAATTCAGCCACAATTACGTAAGCTTGAACTCACTTGGTGGTCAACCAAGTCAACCACGACCCATGGGTCCCAATTGGGCATTTTGACCCAATTGACAATTTTGACCCAATTAAATACATCTCACCCATTTAATTCAATTGAAACATAACCACCATCCGTTGGGTCTTTATTGGGCAATTGACCCAACACCTTACTCATCTAAGGTTCGTATCCAATAATTCACAAATTAAATGGGCATATTTCATATATATTGATAACTTGAAAAATCTGGACTGTTAGAATACAACCCTTTTTTAAAAATTTTCGTCCCAAAACTGGAGCGAAGTAGGGTTTCAAACAATTTACATAAATTGCTCGGGGTGAGCTGTTCTCATTTTCGACTCCAGTTCCCATGTGGCTTCCTCATTACGATGTCGATCCCATACCACCTTAACAAACTGGATCGCTCGTTTCCGTAATACCCTTTGCTCTATCTCCACCTCTCGGGTAAGCCTCTCGACGTATGTCACGTCGCTTTGCACCTCTATGTCTTGTACATTTAGTAATGTGAGGGATCGGGATTGTACTTCCTCAACATAGATATATGGAATACATCGTGCAAAGATGACAATTGTGAAAGGAGTGTCAATTGATAAGCCACCTCCCCCACCCCCTTTAGGATTGGAAACGGCCCCACATATCTAGGTGACAGTTTCCCCTTCTTTCCAAATCTCATGTGTCCCTTTCGTGGCGAGGCTTTCAAGAACACCAAGTCGACCACCTCAAATTCAAGGAACCTCCTCCTCTTGTCAGCGTAGATCTTCTAATGACTCTGTGCAGCAAGTCAGTGTTGTCGTATCAACTGTATCTGCGCTGTAGTCTCTGCAACCAACTTGGGTCCAATTAGTGCAGGCTCACCGGCCTCTGTCCAGCACACGGGTGATCTACATGGTCTACCATATAAGGCCTCGAATGGAGCCATTTGTAGGCTTGTCTGGTAACTGTTGTTGAATGAGAACTCTACCAGCGGCAAGTGATCCTCCCATCCACCCTTGAAATCTTGCATACATGCTCTCAGCATATCCTCCAATGTATGTATTGTCCTTTCAGACTGCCCATCAGTCTGTGGATGGAATGTTATGCTAGTCAGTGGATCTGTTCCCATGGCCGACTGCATGCTCTGCCACATTCTGCTTGTGAATTGACCATTTTTGTCGGACACAATAGTCCGGGGAATACCATGTAGCCTAATGATATCCTTGATATACCATCGACCCAAGGTCTCAGATGAATCTATCATCCTGATGGGAAAAAAGTGTGCAGACTTGGTCAATCGGTCTACCACGACCCATATTGCATCGTTGCCCTTTGATGACCTTGGCAACACCGTCACAAAATCCATGGAGATGTGTTCCCATTTCCACTCCAGCACTGGTAAGGATTTGAGCAACCCTGGCGGTTTCTGATAAAGATCTTGTGTGGTTGGTGGGAAATAAATGGTTAAGTTATCTAATTAATTAAATGGTTAAGTTATCCAAGTGGTGGTCAAATGGTCAATGGAAGACCAAAACCACCCATTGCAAAAGGAAAAAAAAACACGTTGGCTAAGATGTTGGGGTCAAAAAGCAAGATAAAGATCTCATGGGTTGGTGGGAGGAATTAATTACTCCACCCAATTGAGATAAACCTTATCTCTTTTACCCATTTTGTCCATCGATGCCCTTTCACTCTCATTTCATTTTTCCCATCTTGCTCTCCACCACCGTCCCACACTCCAAGAAGAGAAGAAGAAAATTAATAAAGGAAGAGGAAAAGAGAAGGAAGTGCAAGGATAGGCCACCACATCAAGGTCTACTATCTTCTTTTCTCATCTCCATCCTCTCCCATCTCTCTCTCAAATCAAACCCTACTATGGCCAAACCCAAGTTTGGAGGTTGTCACCATTGATCAAGCATCGTAGCCGATTAAACAATGAGAGGAAGAAGAAAGGAGGCCAAGGAACCCGACGGGAGTGACGAAAGTCGGAGGAGGCGTCGGATTGTAAGTAATTCCTAAACAAGAGATTTGGATTTTTAGGGTTTAAGTTTTGGGATCCATTCTTGTTAAATTTGATGGTGGCCAAATAATCATAGGCCTTGGATCTTAAATCCATCAATTTGAAAGGTGGAAAGTGGAGGAAACCCTAATGGATAAATTAGGGTTAGGGAAAGAAAAAAAAAATGGAAGCATGGAAAATGTTTATAATTTCTAGGGTTGTAAATAATTGAATGTGGTGAATTTTGTAAAGAGGTTTTAAAGGAGAGAATCATAGGAGATGGAAGATAATTTTAATGACCTCAAAAAGAATGGTTTAGGGTTTTAAGTGTTTAATGATCAAATTTTGGTAATTTTTTAAAGGGATTGTAAATGAGGAATTGATGGGAGATATGAATAATTTTGTGGCCTTAAAAGAAATGAAAGAATGAAGATTGGACCATGAACCCTATGGTGATCCAATGGTAGATTAATGGTTATGAATTATGGAAAAATAAATGGGAAATGTGGGTGGTGTTGATGGACAAAAAGGGACCCAATGTTATCAGTTGTAATGGGAATATGGCTAAGTTTATGGACTTGAAGGTGATTAAGAATGATGATTTAAATGTATAAATTAAACCCTCCATGGAAGGGCTTGTGATGGGTGCAAATGTGGTAAATAGGCCTAAGAAAATAATGGGAAATTGGGATGGACTAAGTATTTTGGAACCATGGAAAACAAATGGGGAATGTAGGTAAGTTGATGGATTCAAAATATATTTAATATTGGTGGTTTTGGAATGTACCAAAGTGAACCTAGTGTTGATATCTGTAATGGACTCCAATGTAGTAAAAGATGAGGGTTTAAGTGTGTGAATTAAACCCCTTCATGGAGGGACTTGTGATAAATTCAAATGTGTAACAATGGATCCAAGAAAATTGGGAAAAAGGACACCATGGGTTCGGCCACGGTGTATGGCCGAACCCATGGCCCATTTGTGAGCCTTTTGATGGGTTAGATTGGAGTATGAATGTGTTTAAATTGATTGGGATTAGGTTAAGTTAATGACTCATTTTTAATGAGTTCATGTTATGGTTGATAGGTCACTAATAGATCTAAGTTATGGATCAATTTTGGACTTAAGTGTGGCTAAGTTAATAGACTTTAATGTGATTAAGGTTGATGATTCAAATGTGTAAATAGGCCAAAGAAATGATTGAGAGGTAGAGTATTTAAATGCCTAATTTTTTTAGTATTGTTATGTTATGGGTAATAATACATCAATGGACCCATTTTGTGAATCAATTAAGGCCTAAGATTAATGTGTATTTGTATGTTAGGTTAATGGAGTTTAAGTAAATGAAATAGCTAATTTTAATGGTCATGTGCCATGGTTGAATGGGTCATTAATGGACCTAAGTTAGAGATCCAGGCTTATGATCAATTATGAACTTGGTTAGGCAAGGGTGATGAATGAGAAATTAACCATGGAGAAGAGGTAGTGGCAAAACCGTAAATAATGACTAAAATGAAGAACTCCATGGGAGATGATCATGGGTTTAAGGGATTCTAAGTAATAGCATTATGTATGGCTAAATAAAGCCTAGGATGGTTAGTTTGTTTTAAACTCACAAATTAAAAGGGTTAATGGATTAAATGGTACCCACAAAACCTAAATGGTGACCGATTATTCATGTGGACTTGGAAATGATAATGGGCTTGGAAATAGTTGGAAACGTGGACTAATTATTAATGTGTAATAAGGTATCGGACATCGCAAGCGGTGCTTGATCGGTGACTGGATCATCTGACGGAAGCGAAAAAGGACGCTAGTCGGTATTCGGTAGGATTCCTACTTTTTTGTAAGCCATGGATTGAGTGATGGTTTCTTTGAATTAGTTTGGAAATTATATGGTTTGTTTTAAGATGGGTTTTGGATTTAGTATCATGTGATGTTTTCCTCTAATTTATTTTGGTAATTATGTGGTTATTTTTAAGATGGGTTTTGGATTTTGGTATTATGTGATGGGTTTCCTTTGATTTATTTTGATAATCATGGCATTGTTTTTAAGATGGGTTTTATGACTATGAGTTACATATATGACATGGCATATGGCATCTACATCTCATGCATGGCATGGGAGGGGTATGACAAGGGAAGGATGAAATGAAACCGGAGTCCATGATCCGTCGGGACGACCGATAAACAAGCATGGGGATATTTCATATATGTATTGTTATACCTTGATGAGGCTTTGCCATCAAGGGGGATCTTGGTAATTATTATATCTTGATGATGGTTTTTCCATCAAGGGGGATGCCTAGTGTGGATCGCATCTTGATGAGGCTTTTCCATCAAGAGGGTCATGGCACGATGATGGTATGGATTTTATTTGGAACACTATGTATAGTTGAAAAAGGGACATTGTACAATGATGATGAGATTGATGGGTGGGATTCATGACATAGAGCACCTATTGCATGACATTGCCCAAAGTGCATGGTTTTATTATAATATTATCTATATGCTTTGTTATCACTAATCCATGTGTTAGCCCTACTCGGAGTCCTACTGAGCGCGTGGTCTAACGCCCTATTTCTAACCTAGCTGATGACGCAGGAGGTGGCGAAGCGGAAGGACGAGACGGGAGCCAAGCTGAGGAGCTTGGAAAGGCGTGCTAGATAGTTTACTAATGTTTATTTTGGATAATGTAATTTGAAATAGTTTAGCTTGTCGGAAATGTAATATTTTAGACTTATTGCTATGTTTTGGAATTTGTGGTAGACGTATGATGTTATGGTATTTTGGTAATTAAATGATGAAATCTTCCCTGCTATCTAGAAAAATTGGTAGGATGGTATCTAATTGTCATTCCACATTTAATGTATTATTCCTCGAGCTTACTTCTACGGGTGAACCATTCTCTGTGGACTCCGTTCCACGCACCCGTAGGGCTGGCCAGTTAAGGGCCGGGCTTTAGAAGCTCGGACTTAACTCGCGTCATGACGTCCGCGCCCTTTGTCACTTTTATTAAAAAAAAAAAATAGACTCTGATATTTCGGTGAAAAGGGGCGGGCGTTACACGATCAAACAAGGAGAGGAAGAAGAAAGAAGGCCAAGGAGTCCGACGGGAGCAAAGAAAGTCGGAGGAGATGACGGATTGTAAGTATTTTCTAAAACAAGAGATTTGGATTTTTCTTAGGGTTTAAGAGGCTATGAAATCCATTTCTTGGATTTAGAGGTGGCCAAATCATGGCGTTGGATCTCAAATCCATCAAATGAAGGATGGAAAGTGGACAAAACCCTAATGGGTAAATTAGGGTTAAGGAAAAATAAATGGATTAAGGATGTAATGATATTTAAATTATTTAAGCATGGAATTATGTAAATTTGGAAGAAAATTATGGGCCATAGGGTTCGGCCATGTGGTATGGCCGAACCCCATGGTGGGTGATAGGTATGTATGATTTTTTCAGGGTTTTAAGGAATGGAGGATGATTTAGGGTTTGTATGTATTTATTGATTAAATGTGGCAATTCTTTTTAAAGGGATATTGAATGAAAATCATGGAAAGATAGTTTATGTTTTTTTTTAAGGTGCTAATGATTAAATATGGTGATTTGTAAAGGGTTGTTAAATGAAGAAATTCATGGAAGGAATGATTATGATTTTTAGGGTTGTAAATGATTAAATGTTGGAAAAATTTAAAGGGGTTTAAATGAGGAAAAATCATGGAGTGTGTGAATGATTTTTGTGGCCTCAAGAGGCATAAAAAATGATGGATCATGAACCATGGGTTCAGCCATGGTGTATGGCCGAACCCTATGGTGATCAAATGGTGGATTTAATGGTTATGAATTATGGCAAAATAAATGGGGAATGTTGGTGGTGTTGATGGACCAATGTGAACCTAGTGTTGATAGTTGAGATGGGAATGTGGTTAAGTTAATGGACTTAAGTGTGATTAAGGAATGATGTATCAAATGTATGGTTTAGGTTCTCTCAATGGAGGGACTTATGATGAATCTTATGTGTAACAAAAGACCAAGGAAAATGGGGATTTGGTTAAGTAAAAAAGGGGGCTGATTTTTAATGAACCCAATGGTAGATCATTTTTGGCCTAAGACTAATGTGTATGTATATGTTTAAATGAATGGAGTTTAGGTTAGATTAAATGTCTGATGTAAATGATCTTGTGATATGGGTGATGAGTCAATTATGGACCGAAGATGTGGCTAAGATTGATGATTTAATTGTAAGTCATTTTTATGGGCTAAGGAAGGGTGTATGTATGTGGTTAATTAATGAAGGTTAAGTTGAGAAAAAGGGTTGTTTTAGCGATGTTATGGTATGATTAAATGGGTCATTAATGGATCCAAATCTATGAATCAATTATGGACCAAGAAATGTATATGGTTAAGCGAATGTCTAACCAGGGAAGAATAGTGGCAAAACCGTAATTATGGGTCAAAATGAAGGACCATGGGTTCCATGGCCGAACCCCATGGGGGATGAACTTGGACATGGACATTTTTAAAGATGAACTTGTGTATGGTTAAATACAGCCTAGGGGGCTGATTTTTAGACTCATGTGATTAAAAGTATCGAATGGATTAAATGGGACCCACAAAACCTAAATAGTGACCGATTATTCGTATGGACTTGGAAATGATTAATGGGCTTAGAAATAATTAAAAATATGGATTGATTATGTGTATGTAATAAGGTATTGGATATCGCAAGCGGTACGAGTGTTGGTAGCCGGATTATAGGACGAAAACGTAAAAGGACGCGAGTCGGTATTCGGTAGGATTCCTACCCTTTTGTAAGCCATGGATTAAGTATTATGTAATGGTTTCCCTTTAATTTATTTTGGAAATCATGTGAATGTTTTAAGATGGGTTTTGGATTAAGTATTATGTGATGTTTTCCTTTAATTTATTTTGGAAATCATGTGAATGTTTTAAGATGGGTTTTGGATTAAGTATTATGTGATGTTTTCCTTTGATTTATTTTGGCAATCATGTGAATGTTTTAAGAGGGGTTTTGGATTAAGTATTATGTGATGGTTTCCCTTTGATTTATTTTGGCAATCATGTGAATGTTTTAAGAGGGGTTTTGGATTAAGTATTATGTGATGGTTTCCCTTTGATTTATTTGCTAATCATGTGATTCTTTTAAGAGGGGTTTTATGACTATGATTTACATATACTACATGGCATATGGCATCTACATCTCATGCATGGCATGGGAGGGATATGACAGGGGAAGGATGAAATGAAACCGGAGTCCATGCTCCGTCGGGGCGACCGATAAACAGACATGGGGATATTTTGATGTGTTTGATTTATTAGGAATGTTGTATGTAATTATGATACCTTGATGACGGTTTTTCCATCGAGGGGGATGACGTGTGATTGTTTATATCTTGACGAGGCATTGCCGTCAAGGGGGATAATTTGTGATTGTTTATATCTTGACGAGGCATTGCCGTCAAGGGGGATAATTTGTGATTGTTTATATCTGGACGAGGTTTTGCCGTCCAGGGGGATGATTTGTGATTGTTTATATCTTGACGAGGTTTTGCCGTCAACAGGGATGATTTGTGATTGTTTATATCTGGATGAGGTTTTGCCTTCCAGGAGGATGATTTGTGATTGTTTATGTCTGGACGAGGTTTTGCCCTCCAGGAGGATGATTTGTGATTGTTTATATCTGAACGAGGTTTTGCCGTCAAGGGGGATGATTTGTGATTGTTTATATCTGGACGAGGTTTTGCTGTCCAGGGGGATGATTTGTGATTGTTTATATCTTGACGAGGTTTTGCCGTCCAGGGGGATGATTTGTGATTGTTTTATATCTTGACGAGGTTTTGCCGTCAAGGGGGATGATTTGTGATTGTTTATATCTTGACGAGGTTTTACCGTTAAGGGGGGTATGACAGCATGATGGTATGGATGATGGGTGGGATTCATAACACAAACACCGATGGCATAGCATTCATATTATGGTTTTTTGTTATAATATTATCTATATGCTTTGTTATCACTAATCCATGTGTTAGCCCTACTCGGAGTCCTACTGGGCGCTTTGTCTAACGCCCTACTTCTACCCTAGCTGATGACGAAGGAGATGGCGGAAACGAAGGACGAGACGGAAGCCAAGCTTAGGAGCTTGGGGAGGCGGCTACTAATTTATTTAAATTTGTTTTGGAAATGTATTTGAGTAGCCTAGCTTGTCGGAAATGTAATATTTTAGATTACTTGCTATATTTTGGTTTTTATTTTGGACATTGTGATGTTGAGATATTTTGGTAATTAAATGAATGTTCTTCCCTGCTATCTAAAATTTGTAGGTTAGTCTCTATTGTCATTCCGCATTTAATTTAATATTCCTCGAGCTTACTTCTACGTGTGAATCATTCTCGTGGACTTCGTTCCACGCACACGTAGGGTTGGCCAGTTAAGGGCCGGGCTTTAGAAGCTCGGACTTAACTCCTGTCGTGACGTCCGCGCCCTTTGTCACTCTGCTTTTTTTTTTTTAAAAAAAAATAGACTCTATTTTCGGTGAAAAGGGGCGTTACAATATATGAGGTTATTGCACCTCCTTTTCATCCCCACTTGGGTGTTGTCGGGTTCTTCTTCTTCTTCTCGGAGGCATTTTTTCCTAAGCCATTGTAAAACATCGTGACTTAGTTTCATCGTAAAGTTTGTGTTTTTCTCATCTTGGAGAAATTACCAAATAAGCACTCTTTGTATTTCTTTGTTTTAGGGGAAACTTCCTAAGTATCTATTGTTTGTTTCTCAGTTTGGATATATTGGGGAAATATCTCTTAATTTGTTATGTTTGATAAATCCAGTTATTGTGACTGTACTTCCTTTGCTATCATTCTTTGTTGTTCTCAGATTGAATGTTTCAGTCTGAGTCTAATGAAGTAAATTAATTCGGCCCCCCTACAGCGGACTCCTAAAAGTCGGTCAGTTGGGATTCTTATCTGTCAGTGAGACATGAAACCATCTTAATCTTACTTCGAAAGATTCAACCTTCCCATTTCTCTCTGATACCAAGTGTAACGCCCCGCCCTTTTTCATTCGTCGAAAATCAGAGTCTATTTTTTTTTTAAATAGAAGAGTGAGAGAGAGCGGGACGCCACGGCGCGAGTTAAGGCCGAGCTTCTAAAGCCCGACCCTTAACTGCCCAATCATACGTGTGCATGGACTAAGTCCACGAATACGGTTCACACGCAATAAGTTATACATGCGGATTTAAACATAAGTGCGGACTTATAATAAAATCCTAATTCTATTCCATTTTAGATAGCAAAGTAGTCCATGTCTTAACCATCATTCTCTTAACTTAAATATCTAAAGTAAACCAATCAAACCATAGCAAAATATCTAAGTTATTACATGCCCGAATTCTAGCTACTCAAATTACATAGTCCATAAGTAACTTAAACAAAATGAAATTAAACACATCCAAGCTCCTATGCTTGGCTCCGATCACGTTCATCATTCCCTTCATTTCCTGTGTCATCCACTAGGGTAGAAGTAGGGCGTTAGACAACGCGCCCAGTAGGTATTCTAATTAGGCTTAACACATGGTTAGTACAAAATCATATAAATAACATAATAACAAAACCATGTAAAAACTATGCCATGCCATGGTATCTTATGCAATGAGTCCCACCCATTACAAATACATATATCCTCTTGATGGAATTCTCCTCATCAAGGTATCCCCACAATTGTCTTACGGACGCCCTGACGGAGTGTGTTCTCCGGTTACTTCTTGATGGATAATGCACATCAAGGTCTTCCCATGAATGTCTTACAGACTCCCCGACGGAGCGTGGCCTCCGGTTATAAATCATCCCTCCCATGCCATGCATGAGATGCAAATGTCCATATGCTATGTACAAGTATAAACCATAGCATAAAACCTCCATATTTGAAAAATAACATTTGATACAAAATAACTCATCAAAAACATGTACTAAAATCATATTACATGTCCCATGGTTTCAAAGAGGTAGAATCCTACCTATGACCACTAAAGTGTCCTTGCGTTTTTGTCCGGAAATCGTCACGATCGTACACCCCTTGTGAGGTCCCGTTACCGTATAACATGTCAATGAATCAATCCATGTGTCATTTGATTTACTATCATGTCTAAGTCCATAAACATATCTTTGTGGGGTTCGGCCATACACCATGGCCGAACCTCACTCACTTGGTTTTAGTCCTTCTTTTGGTTTATTAATCAATCACCACTAAGTTAATCATTTAAACCCTAAGTCCACAAAATACACCTTAGTGGGGTTCGGCCATAAAACATGGCCGAACCTCACCCACTTGATTTTAGTCCCTCTTTTTAATCCTTTGATCTTTTAATTAAATCCAAGATCATGCCATCTTTGATTCATAAATCCAATCACTTATACAATAATTTTCTAACATTGATAACAACCTAAGTTCACAAAAGCATTCCTTATGGGGTTCGGCCATACACCATGGTCGAACCCATGGTCCATCATTTTCACCTATTTACAACTTTGCCATGGTTAAACATTTCTGTAACACCCCGCCCTCTCCGAGAAATCAGAGTCTAATTTTTTTTTTAAATAATAATAGAATAACACCAGAAGAGAGCAGGCGGCGTCACGACGCGAGCTAAGTCCGGACTACCCAAGTCCGAGCCTTAACTGGCCACCCATGTGTGCATGGTCTAAACCCACGATAAATAATCCACACATGGAACTAAGTAAAACTTGTGGAATAGACATAACTGATTGCAGAATAAGTCAAATATACGGAATTATAATCAATACTCAGACTGCTTCATTATCAGATAGCAAAGTACAAGTCAAGTTTGCTTTAACATAATAACCTCATTAGACTATTCTCAAACTTAGCATTTATCCACAATAACTTAATTCATATATCCAACATCAAGACTATAATTCAAACCATAGCAAAGATACTAGCTATTACATGTCCATAAAGATGTATTCAATATAACAATAACATAGAAATCCCAATCATCATTCAAGCGCTTAAGCTTGGCTCCCCTCCTGGTCATCAACCTTTTCTTTACCCTTCATTGTTCCTGCATTATTCTCTAAGGATAGAATTAGGGCGTTAGATCAACGTGTCCAGTAGGTTTTCCGATCAGGGCTACCACATGGTTAGATTATAAATCATGCATATATCAAATGTATGATTATCAAAAAAATATAAAACCATGCTATGTATGTATGCAAATGTAATGAGCCCCACCCCATCACACTTACATATAGCCATCACTTGACGTGTCTTATATCATCATATTAATCCTCCTGGCGGGACTCTCATCGCCTAAGGAGGCCCCACAGTTGCATCACGGGCATTCCGACGGAGTGTGGGCTCCGGTGTCCATAACCGTCAGATAATCCTCCTGGCGGGACCCTCATCGCCTAAGGAGGCCACAGTTGCATCACGGGCATACCGACGGAGTGTGGACTCCAGTTTCCACAATCATCATCCCATGTCCATGCATGAGATGACAATGTATATATAAAACATGTAAATAATATCCATCATTCAAAACCAATAAAATAAACATGAGTCTCATAAAAACCAAGATAAAACTGTGGTTACAAGTAGGTAGGAAACCTACTGAAGATTCACTTCAGTATTCTTTCGTCCTTTAGCGTCAACCGTTCACGACTTGTACGCCGTTCAGGCAAGTCTCGATACCTTATTTACATAGCAGTAAATCAAACATTCATCCATGTAATTCCAACTTGGTCTAAGTCCCAAAAATGCACTATGTGGGGTTCGGCCATACCCCATGGCCGAACCTCACCTATTTACAATTTGGTCTTTCTTTCATATAATTACAACCATACACTTAAACCATACCTCCAAATAAAACCTTGGTAGGGTTCCACCATACTACATGGCCGAACCTTACCACCTTGAGTTTTGGCTCATATCTCCATTCTTTTGATCATTTCATCTTTGAACTTTTCCTCCATATTTACAATATTGCCACTATACACTCCTTTACTTAATTTTTCCTTTAAAAACCAAAGTACATCACCAAACCACCTTAGTGGGGTTCGGCCATACAACTTGGACGAAACTTCCCATCTTTATTTGGTCCTTTAAGTCCCTCATACATGTATCTCATTTGCTTAATTTCATTATGAATTGATCACCAAGTCTTTCAATTGACAATTGGTGGGGTTCGGCCACACAGCATGGCCGGACCTCACCCTAGAGATTTTAATCCCATGTTCCATCATCTTTCATGTTTAATCCCCTTAGTACTAAGTCCATAGTTGACATATGTGATTTCGAAATCATAAGCATATACCATTTATTATCATAATCCAATTATCCACCAAAACAGTACATGGGGTTCGGCCATACATATGGCCGAACCCAATGGTTCTCTTAGCACAATAATTCCAGCAATTATATACATATTAGGCTCTACATTTTACCATGAAAACTACATGATTCAGCAATCCAATGGCTGACCCAATGCAATAACCATTTCTCCATTTTTAATCACATAAACCCCCATAAAATGACCCATGGGGTTCGGCCATTCACATGGCCGAACCTTATGGTTCTTTTAATGCAATTTTTCCAACACTTCTACATTATTTATCTACTGCATCTTAACCATAAAAACGGCAAGGTTTAACCATCCATTGCTGACCCCATAACAATTGCTTAATTCCATTTTTCAATCCTTTAAAAAATCTTCACACATGGTATGGTTTTTATCCCCAAAAACCATACCATTTATCAATAACTTTCATGGGGTTTAGCCATCCAAAGTGACCGGACCCTATGCTCTAAATTTCCATCCTTTTAAACCTCCTCATCATACTTTAAATCATTAATTAATTCGGCCACAACATGACCTAATTAACACATGTAAAAATCACCATGGTTTGACATGGTTTTTGACCTTTAAGAACATCAAACCAATCCACTATTTTCATGGGGTTCGGCCAACCAAGATGGCAGAACCCAATGACATATTTTTTTATCCTTTTTAAGCAATCTTATCCAAGGTTTAATTCCCTGATGTAATCGGCCATTCCATGGCCCAAAGTATGACACTTAAGACCATGATTTAACCTTCCAAAAACATGCATCCTAAGTCTAATTTAACATCTTAAACAGTCCATGGTTTTATCTTACAAAAACCATCCAAATAAACCCATTCTTTTCATGGGGTTCGGCCATCCTAAGTGGCCGAACCTTTTGTCCATTTTTCATCTAATTTATGAAGCACCTTCCAAGGTCTAACCCTTGATGGATTCATCCAAATAATGGCCAAATCATACTCTTCTACACTTTTATTTAACCAAATACTTATGTAGAAACTTACCAATTTCCTTGCTTCTTCCCTCTTGCTTCCTTTCTTTCCTTCCTCCTTAATCTCTTGCCGAAATGGTGCCTGATCTATGGTGAAACACAACAGCTGGTTCGGTCCAAGAAAAGATGTTCTTGAGAGAGGGAGAGGGAGAGATGGAAACCAAATTCTTCAAGGTGTAATCGGCCAAGTTTTGGTGTTATTTCCTTTTGTTAATCAGCGCAACCTCCCTCATCTCTCCTCATTAATCCTTGATAAAACCAAGCAGGCATTGGGTGCCAGGCATCAGCCAATGCAACCTTTCAACTCCCCATGTATCTCATCCAATTCCCATCCATTTCCATTTAAAACTTAGCATGGAAACTACCATTACAAGTCCCCATCGTGTGGGACTTGTTTTGGTTTGTTTGAGACCAAGACATCTCCTCATATTCCCTTCAACTCACTGATTTTACAGCCCCTTTGATTTCCATTTTGACTCAACTAACTCAATGGCATAACTCACCACATTAAATACCATACATTTATTACACTTGAGTCAACCCAACCATTTAATTTAAATGCAACTCATTCCAATCCAACTCAACCTGATTTAACTCCCAATTGAGCTCATTTGAGGGCCCACACGGTCAGCCATGGTCAACATGGTCAACCTGACCCATTGGGTCCCCATTTAGCTTGTTGACCCGTTTTGACTCCTTGACCCATTTATGGGTTGTTTTAGCCATTTGCATTTGGTTTTTACATGTGCATCAAGCCTACCCATTTATGCTCCACTTAATTTCCAATCAATTCAGCTTAACCCCATTAAATTTGGGCTCACCCAATGGTCTAATAAGTCCATATGACCCATTGGGTCCAATTGGGTCCTTTGACCCAATTAACCATATTGACCCAAATTGATGTTCATTACCCATTCATGATAATTTGACCCTTATAGTATGTTCATATGATCTTAATTTGAACAATGGGCCCCACCATTTCCTTATTTACAATCACATTTATTGAATTCACCAATCCAAGGGCATTTTCGTAAATATTCATCTTATTGAGAAATTGGGGTGTTACAATTTCATTCATTTAAACATGCCTAAATCCATAACTGATCCACAATCATAGATCCATTAATGATTTCTAATCATGCTTAAATCTCCAAATGGCCCATTGAAAATGGTCCATGGGGTTTAGCCATACACCATGGCCGAACCCATGATGCCTTATTTCCATGATCTCCATTAAATCAATGTACCATCTTAAGTTCATAAACAAGTCCCTCCATGGTTGATCCTTTTAAACCCATAACAATTACTATCATACTTTCATTTTAAGACCTTTTAATATCCTTAACCCTTTCCATGGTTTAACCCCCTTTAAAACCATTCAAACCAATGATATTCTTCCATGGGGTTCGGCCATACAACATGGCCGAACCCTATGGTTCTTCATTTCCATTAAACTACAAGATACATCCATTTAAACCCTTTAAAACCTTTTAAAATCATAAACATTCATCTATGATTTTTATCCTTCAAATCCATTAAAATTAACTAATGTCCTTTCATGGGTTCTGCCATACAACATGGCCGAACCCTATGGTTCATTACTTCTTCTTGAAAATCATGTAACCATGTTCATATTCCTTGATGGTTCTTGTATATACAATTTAGGGTTTGGCCATGCAAGGGCCAAACCATGATCCTAGATCATCCACTATTTCATACAAGGTTCATGCATAGAATCTTAGCCATAATAAAAATTAGGGTTCGGCCATGCAATGGCCGAACCATGTCCTTGACCATCCTTTCTTATTTATGCAATCTTATCGAGCACTTATCGATTCCGCGACTCCTCCGGTTTCTTTCACTCCTTCTTGCTCCTTTCCTTCCTTATCCTCTTCTTCCTTCCTTCTTGATCTTTGGCCGAGATTGATTTTGTTGAAATCCCTTGAGGTGGTTCGGCCAAGAGGTATAGATTTGAGAGAGGGAGAAGGAGAGAAGATGTGAGATAATACTCTAAGTGCTCTCCCTTTGTCAATGAGAGGGGATCGGCCTTGAGTAAGAGGGAGAGGGTGAGATGAAAATTCTCTAAGTGTTCTTGTCTTGAGAGGGGGATCGGCCAAGAGAGCTTGAGAGAGTGAATTGAAACCAAAGTCCTTTCCTTGGTTAATGAGGGTCGGCCAAAGGTGGTGTCCCTTGGTGATACCCCTTTGTAACTCCCATGCCCCTTCACCTCCCTCCTTTAAGTTCCATTTGGAGGTTTCATCCATGAGATGAAACACTCCCAATGTTTGACCTTTGGGTTTCCATCTTGAGATGGAAAGCCCCCTATGCTTCCAACGTGCAAGCCTTTTGTAACCTCCAAGACCTTTCACCTCCTCATTTATGATTTATTTCGAGTTTCATTCTATGAAATGAAACTCCCATGTTTCCAACGTGTAGCCTTGACTTGGGTCTCATGAATTGCATCTCTTCACCTACTCCACTAACTTAAGTTCAAGGTCCCATTTACTTCCCATCCAACACACCATAACTCAATTATTTTTCATTCTTTTAAACTCCACTCACTTAACTAACTTAAAGTCAACTCAATTACATAATTCCATTTCCAACTTAATTCAGCCCCAATTAAGTAAGCTTGAACTCACTTGGTGGTCAACCAAGTCAACCACGACCCATTGGGTCCCAATTGGGCATTTTGACCCAATTGACAATCTTGACCCAATTAAATACATCTCACCCATTAATTTCATTTGAAACATAACCACCATCCGTTGGGTCTTTATTGGGCAATTGACCCAACACCTTACCCATCTAAGGTCCATATCCAATAATTCACAAATTAAATGGGCAAATTTCATATATATTGATAACTTGAAAATCCGGGGTGTTACATATGAAATACAGTTTTGCTAGTTTTACTAAATAATTCGTAACTTATTCATCAGACATCAAAACAATGAAACTTTTGTGTCTATTTAGATCTACACAAAGATACGTCTCTCTAAATAAAATATGAAGAATTTTATATGGTTTTGATACCCCAAACCTTGTCTGCAAGTCGGACTTAGTTGCAGACTGCTGAAAATCAGACAGGTTTACAGTGCTAGATTGTGGGATTTTTATCTCAGTCTTTGATTATCAAAATAATAGAAAATTTGTGTCTAATTTTGATCCCATGAAGATATTTATCTCCAAAAAACATATGAGAGGTAGATTCAACGATTTGATGGGTCAATTATGGTCTACAAGACAGAAACCTCGGATGAGACTGCAAACTATTGAGCAATGTACATGTCTAAGTATTTCGATCATAACTCGGGCTATGAATGTCTGCTTCGGATGAACCAAAAAATTCACTGTACAAATATGAGACCTTGGTTTGATTCAAGCTGATACCAGAAAATTCTGCAAGATGGGTTTAATTATATTTTGTTTAGATTTTTTAAACCTTAAACAAATTGTACTTGTTTAGTACCCCCTTCGACTCGATTTGTTTGGACAGAACCGATGGAATTTATTTTTCAGACTTATTGACTTATAAAGGGTTTAACTGAGAGAAAATTATAATGGTCAAAAATTCAAATCAATGACACTAAATTCGGGGATCTAAAGCTTGTTGGAACTTGGACTTGGTGGTGTGTCTAGACTTGATAAATTGCAAAGCTTAGGTGAGGGAACTTAACCTTGTTTATTCAACTATTTTGATTATGCTTTATCATTCAGACACCTGATTTGAATGTTTGGATCATTTATTGAATGATAGTATCAGCATCTTGTGAATGCCTTGGTTGGATATCATGTGTATATTGAAATTGTTAACACATGTAATATTTGTTATTCGTCGTGTTTTCAATGAAATTATTTACACATGTTATATTGGTCATGTGTTTATTGGATTTGTTAACACATGTTATATTATTAATCATTTATTATGATCATGTTAATGGCATACATGTCATGGCATTCATGCATGAGATATTTGTTGATTCGTCATGCATGAGTATCCACGTTTGAGTGGGTGATTGGTATTGTTAATTCGAGTCATTAACCCTAAACTCCTATGAGGACATTTGTCGTGCACATTCATTGGGCTCTTGTTTTGATTGCCTTGCACTCCCCTATGGACATTCGTCTTGCAGATTCGTTGGGTTATGACTATTTGTGCACATGTTATATGCTTCACTAAGTCGAGCTTTGCATGATTCGTTGATTTGATTCGTTATTTGAGATGCATGGGAATAAGACACATGAATCATAATTGCATTATAGTATGACATGCATTTTGTAAAATAATATTTGAATTTATTTGGAATTATTGTTGTATGCCTAGTTTATTATTATTATATGCACATTATTTGTATGGTTATTTTCCTTCACTATGCATAGAGCTCAGCCCCCACTTTTTAGGAAATCCATTGGAAGGAGAAGCCCGTCAGGCAGATTCGTAGAAGCAACTCTATTGGGAGTGTTGGCTTAAATAATAGATGTTAATTTGTTAAGAGTTTTCTAGATTTTATTTGAGGAGTGGGACATAACAAGTATTACTTTGGTTTATTCGTATTTTGGGTTTGAGTTGTGCTTTTGTTTCCAACTTATAGTTGGGGAAGAATGAACATTGATTTGATTTGTTTGATGTAGGACTTATCGTATGATTTCAGATTAGACCACTTTATTGATAAGAAAAATTAATTTGTTGGACTATTGATTGATTCTATGCTAAATTAGGACCAATCCTAGATGGGAATGACAATTAATGAACATGGTTAATATATTGAAATATTCCGCACTCTGATTACTTGAAATATTGGTAATTGAGAGAAAACACAAATATGGAACCATAAATATGTTATTCTCGTTATTGGATCGTGTAAGGCTCCGTTCATTGTGTTAGAATGGGCGGGTCCTTACAGTATACTATCAGAGCTTTGGTTCAACTCTTAGGCTGTGTTGGGCCAAGATAATAAAAGTTGAATCTAGTTTTTCCTCTTTAGGCTGAGTGGGTAGAAATCCTACTTAGATCGGAAGGTTAGTTTTTGGTGTCGGTGGTGTAGCTTAGTCAGCCTTGTAGATGATTGTTATTTAAATTCTTGCATGTTTGTGAGACTGATGGAATCTTATTCCGCAAATATGGCAGTAAAATGCAATCATAGAGGCAAAGCAGTAGCTACTATTGCAATAGGAGATCGTGAGTGTACACAGAATCTTAGAGAAGACGTGGTGGAATTTTTGAACCTTCGTCAAGGCAGAGATACAGTGGCTCAATATAAGGCCAAATTTATTGAGTTGGCCAGGTTTTCTCCTGAACTGGTATAAAATGTGATGTTAATGACAAGGAAATTCAAGCAGGGCTTAAAAGAGGAGATACAATATACAGTGATTCTGATGAGGTTGCCTATTTTTCTAAAGTTGTCCAAATAGCCAAGTTGACGGAAGGCATCGTTGTCAAATTGCATAGTGCAACAAAACAGGAGTCAGGAAAAAATGAGTTCTTATTGGCCCTAGAATAAGAAAAGAAAGACTGGCCATTTTCCTCCAAAGAAGTCTTCATTATTGGCCACTTATGTCCACAACATTTGAGGTGGCAACCGCCAGGGTGCTCTTACCCATCCATAATTTAGCCTATATCGTCAATATGTCGGTTCGATATAAGTTTTGTTATATTTTTATTTATTTCCATCATAACCAGAACAATATGTTGGTCTGGTCGATACATAAACAAAAGATCCATGGGTACATCGACATAGTCGATATGTCCACAGATTTGCTCGTCCTTTGCCATCTTTATGTTTGTTTTGGATCATCTCCAAGCCGACATATCGATCTGGTTGATACATCATCCTAGAAATAGTTTGTCCATTTTCATTTCATCTATAGTCTTGTCACACTCAGACAGACAAATCGACGTGGTCAATGGGTCATCCTGGGATCAGTTCATCATTCTTTCATTCCATTTTCATTTCTGTCATACCTAGGCCGAGACATCGACACAAGCGATGTGTTGTCCTGGGTTTGGTTTTGATCGGTTCAGTACTTTGAAGTTCTTGTTTACTGGACTCATGCTTCAGACGACACATAGACAGAGTCGATCTGTCAGCTGGGTTGAGTCTGAACCCATGGATTTATTTTCCATGCCTTTCCTCCCATTATACGTTCATTAATCTTGGTCCTTTATTCTTTAGATCCGTACTTACACAATTTCTAAACACCCTAGTGTTATTAGTTTACTTAAAAACACCACAAATCTACCTACCTCGAGGGATTCGTGGGTGTACTTCGGGTGAGTGAAGGATGAGCTTCTTGCTTCTTTGCTGCTTGTCAACTCGGTTTCTCCTCTTCCTTGCCTCGTTTCTCCTCCCTTTCCCGAAAAAAATGAAGTCAGTAGAGAGGGGATAAAGTTCACAGTTGAGCTAAGGGCTGGGACGTGAATGAGAGGGTGAGGTTGAGGGAATGAGAGGGGTGGTCCGGTATCCTCTCTTTCTCTGTTTTCTCTCTTTTTCTTTTATCTCTTTCTTTTCGCTTCTCTTATCTATTCCTCTCGTTTTTCTCTCCTTTCTTTTATTTCTTTCTTTTCCTTTTGGTTTCCCTAGATCCTTAAATGGTTGTTTGGAAGATGTAAACGACGTAGTAGATAACCATGCATGGGATGTTGTGCATGGTCGGTGATAAACAAAGCATCTGCTAGAGACGTTTGAACTACCCTAGCACATTGACTTCATCAATATGTCCATTGGTCTAATTTTCCTGGGAAAGTTCATTTTACCAACACATCGACCCAGTCAATGTATTGTCAGAGGAAAATTTAGTTTTCTTTATTACTTTCAATGTTTATTTCGTATCACATTTTATTCACAATATTTGGACCAAAATCTCATCACACATTTCATTCATTACGTAAAATAGGGAGTCAAAACTTTGGGTCCTTACAATGCTACCTTCTTTTGGAATTTTCGTCCCGAAAATTAGATGAAGGTTGGGTTCCAAAAGCAAAATCTAAACAAACAATTCAGGGTGAGATGCTCTCATTTCAGATTCCATTTCCCAAGTGGGTTATTCATTTCTGTGTCGCTCCCAGACCGCTTTGACAAAAGGGATCACCCTGTTCCTTAATACATTTTGTTTTGCACCTATGATTCTGATAGGCCTTTCGACGTAGGTTACGTCTCTTTGAACATCTAACTCTTGTGCATCCAAAACATGAGACGAATCAGGATTGTACTTCCGCAACATTGAAACATGGAACACATTATGCATGTTTGACAACTATGAGGGAAGTACTATACAATATGCAGCCTCGCCAATCTTCTCAATGATTGGAAATGATCCTATAAACCTTGATGTTAGTTCCCCGTTTATTCCAAATCTCATTTGGCCTTTTCGTGGAGAGACCTCTAGGAACACTAAGTCTCCCACGACAAATGTCAAGTGTCTTTTTCTCTTATCACAATAGCTCTTCTATCGACTCTGGACAGTCAACAGATGTTGTCTAATGACCTTCATTTGTTCTCTTGTTTCAGCAACCAAATATGGTCCAATGAGTGTAGACTTTCCTGCCTCAGTCCAACAGACTGGGGATCTGCACGGTCGACCATACAATGCTTCAAATGGGGCCATCTGAAGACTCGCATGGTAATTGTTGTTGTATGAAAACTCCATTAATGGGAGATGATCCTCCTAACTACCTTGGAAGTCTAGCATACAAGCTCTCAGCATATCGTTCAATGTCTATATAGTTCTTTTTTATTGTCCGCCCGTCTAAGGATGGAATGTTGTGCTATACAATAAATCCGTGCCCACGACTGTTGAAACTCTACCATACCTTGGATCATTGAGTGATCTGCTGTCTCATGTGTGGGGACCAAGGAGTGCAGTTGTCTTGAAGCTTTTGGAATAGGTGATCATCTTGGCTAAGTCTTTGCTCGAGATATCTGCGATTGTGTTGGCCTTCCCTGTGGACGGAATGAGTTTCGTGCTTGAGGTGACTTGTGGAGCTATGGACAGTCTCTCTTCATGTATCTCGCTTGACCACACTGAAAGCATGTGATGCCACCCTTGGATGTCTGTCCTGCCGGAGCTGAAGCTAAAGGGTGACTGGAGCCATGTCTACTAGTAGATGTTGTAGAAACTGAAGGCTTTCTAGAGTTGGGACGAAATTTCTTGCGAGGTCGATAAGAGTTTCCCCCGCTCTGGCTCCTTCTATTTTCTATGTACTTGGCTGACTCAATCAACTTTTGACTAGGAATACTAGCTCTACTAACTACCTCTGTAATATCCCGGGTTTTCAAATGCATTATTATATTGGGTATCATCTATGTTAATTGTTAAATTTAAGATTTATAGACGGAATGAAGATTAGATGGGTAAGAATTGGGGCAATGGTCCAATTAGAATCCAACGGATCATGGATAGAGTTTGATTCTAATTAATTGGGTAAATGTAGTTAATTGGGCCAATTACCCAATTGGGACCCAATGGGTCAAAGTGAATGGATTTTGGTAAGTAAATGGGTAAGGAATTAATTTAATTGGGTCATGTACCCAATTAAGACCCTGTAACGCCCCGCCCTTTTTCACTCGCTTTCAGAAAATCAGAGTCTATTTTTTTTTAATAGAAGAGTGAGCGAGAGTGGGACGTCACGACGCGAGCTAAGTCCAAACTTCTAAAGTTCGGACCATAACTGGCCAACCCTACATGTGCATGGACTAAGTCCATGAATACGGTTCACACGTAATAATATATATATATATATATATATATATATATATATATATATATATATATATATATATATATATATATATGTGGATTAAATCATAAACTGCGAATTATAATAGAACATAAATCTATTCCATTTTAGATAGCAAAGTACTTCGTCACTTAACTAAATTACCTTAAATTAAGTATCCATAATAAACCATTCAAACCATAGCAAAATTATCTAAGTTATTACATGCCGCATTCTAGCTACTCAAATTACAAGTCCATGAGTAACTTAAATAAAATAACACTAAACATATCCAAGCTCCTATGCTTGGCTCCGATCACGATCATCATTTCCTTCATTTCCTGTGTCATTTCTTAGGGTAGAAGTAGAACAACGTGCCCAGTAGGAATTCTAAGTAAGGCTAACACATGGGTTAGTACCAAAAATCATATAAATAACATAATACCAAAACCATATAAAAACAATGTAATGGCCTGAAATTTTTAAATCAATAAATATGTGAATATTATTTATTCTAATGATAAAAATTGGAAATTGGTGGAGTAAATGGTAAATGGGCCAAAATTTGGACAAAGGCCCAAATATGGCCCAATAGACCATGGATTACATTCTAAAGTCATTTAAGTGGTCAATGATGGCCAATTGGGCCATGGTTGGTCAAATTGGGTCAAATACCCATTTGGGACCCAATGGGTCAAGATGGTTAAGCTTTAAGGTAAATGGGTAAGATGAAAATGTAATTGGGCCATGGGCCTAATGGTGATCCATTTAGAATGAATGGAATGAAGTTTAAATCACCTAAGTTATTTGGAATTAAACCAAGTTGATGTGGCCAAGTGGGACCCACCTCCACCTCATCAAGTGAGGTGGCGTGTGGGCCAATGATTGGTGGGGCCGACCACCATGGTTGATTTGGTCAACCATGGGTGGAATAATGGGAATTAGGTTAAGTACAAATGAATTAACCTAAGGAAATTATCAAATTAATTAAATAATTAAATTATTAAATTGGTGGCTAAATGGGTTAAAATTAGTCAAATGGAGACCAAGCTACCCCACCTCCAAGGTTAAACACGTTGGGCTTGGTGGTGGTTTAGATAACCACCACCATAAAGCAAATAAAAGATCTTTAAAATATCTTGCTTTGGTTGGTGAGAGTAGTTAATGTAAAGGGTAAGTTTAAGTCACCAAATGGGGGGTAGGTCTTGAGTTCTTTTCCATTTTCTTATCCTCTTTTCAACTCTCTCCATTGTCATTCTCCATGGCCGTCCCACACTAGGAAGGAGAAGAGAAGAAAAAAATTAAGGAAAGGAAGCTAAGAAGAGAAGGAGAGAAGAAAGAAGTGGAAATTTACACAAAATCACTCTAAGGTCAAGGTGATTATCTCCCCTCTCATCATCCTTTCCTCTTCCCTCTTTCAATTTAAACTTACCTTGGCCGATTCTAGGGTTGGGGATTGCCACCATTAATCAAGAATCTTGACCTATCAAAGATCAAGAGGAAGGAGAGAGGAGGCTACGGAGACCGACGGGAGTGACGGAAATCGGAGGAGACGACGGATTGTAAGTGTTTCTTGAACAAGAAATTTTGGATTTTTACGGTTTAAGAATTGGAATTTATTTTTGTGAAATAAATGGTGGATAGATAATTATATGCTATGGAATTTAGATCCATCAAATGGAAGGGTGGAAGATGGAGAAAACCCTAAATGGGTGAATTAGGGTTAGGGAAAAGAAATAAGTAAATGTAGTATGTGCATTGTATAATTTATGGAATTGAGCATGGAATGGGGTGCTTGGAATAAGAATCATGGGCCATAGGGTTCGGCCATGTAGTATGGCCGAACCCCATGGTGGGTGATTTGGTGGTTGGTTTAATTGGTTAGGGTTTTATGGATGGAAGACAATGAGGGTTTGTAGCTAATGAAAATTAGGGTTTTAAATGAGTGAATGTGGGTAAGTTTAAAAATGATTTTATGATAAAAATGTAATGGAGTTTTATGGCTTTGAAATGCATGGATGGAATGAACCTTGAACCCTATGGTGATGAAATGGTGATTAAATGGTGGGTTTAAAGGATAATGTGTTGATGAATTTAGGGTTTAAATGAACAAATGTAATGATCCAAATGGGGCTAAGAGTAGTGGTTTAAAAGTGTGATTTAAACCACCTCAAGGAAGGATTTATTTTGGATCTAAATGGTGTAATTAGATCCAAGAAAAAATGGGGAAAGGACACAATGGGTTTGGCCATGGTGTATGGCCGAATCCATGGCCCAATTGTGATCCATTTTGATGGGTTAATTTGGAGGATGAGTGATGTTTATGGTTTCCAAAGGGTATGAATGGGTAATGGACTCATAGTAGTTTAAATGTATGAAGTAAATCCCATGGGAAGAGTTGATGAATGAGGTATTTTAAAACCATGATCCATTACCCATCTAAAGGGTTAAATGTGGGGTTTTGTATGGGTTTAAATGAATAAGGGTTAGGTTAATAAAAAGGCTAATTTTAATGATGTTATGACATGGTTCAATGGGTCATTAATGGACCTAAGTTAGGGATCTAAGTTTATGATCAATTAAGGATTTAATCATGCTTGGATAAATGAGTGATTAATCATGGAAAATGAAGTAGTGGCAAAACTGTAATTAATGGCCAAATTCAAGAATTCCATGGAGATTGATCATGGACTTAGGGGCTTTAATGTAATAACCTTATAAGTGATTGATAAAGCCTAAGGTGACCAATTTTTAAGACTTATGGGATTAAAAGTTTTAATAGATGAAATGGGACCCACAAAACCTAAATAGGGACCGGTTTTTCATATGGAGTTGGAAATGTGAGTGGACTTAGAAATAGTTAAAATGTGAACTGATTATGTGTATGTAATAGGGTATTACATATCGCGAGCAGTACGCGTGTCGGTAGCCGGATTATCGGGCGAAACCGTAAAAGGACACGAGTTGGTATTCGGTAGGACTCTAACCTTTTTGTAAGCCATGGATGGAGTGATGGTTTCTTTGAATTACTTTGAAAATTATATGGTTTGGTTAAGATTGGTTTTGAATTATGTATTACGTAGGGGCTTTCATTTGATTTATTCTGGTAAGTAAATGATTGGTTTATAAATGGGTTTTAAAGCTATGATGTGGATATTGAGGCTTTTCTTGATCTCTTTTTGATAATCAAGTTATATGTTTTATTGATGGGATTTTTAAATGTCATGGTTTGTTATTATATTCATTACATGGCATATGACATCTACATCTCATGCATGGCATGGGAGGGATACGACAGGGGAAGGATGAAATGAACCCAGAGTCCATGCTCCATCGGGGCGACCGATAAATGGACATGGAGATATTTTATTGTATTTGATTTATCAGGGATGTTGTATGTAATTATGATACCTGGATGATGGTTCTTCCATCCAGGGGGATGATTTGTGATTGGTTATAACTGGACGAGGTTTTGCCGTCCCGGGGGATGATTTGGGATTGTGTATATTTTGACGAGGCCGTGCCGTCAAAGGGGATATGGCATCAGGATAGTAAAGATGATGGGTGGGATTCATAACACAGACACCCATGGCATGACATTCATCTTATAGTTTTTTTTCCTTATATGATTTCATATGTGGTTGTTATCACTAATCCATGTGTTAGCCCTACTTGGAGTCCTACTGGGCACGTTGTCTAACGCCCTACTTCTACCCTAGCTGATGACACAGGAGGTGGTGAAGCGGAAGGAAGAGACGGGAGACAAGCTAAGGAGCTTGGAAAGGCGTGCTAGATAGTTACTAATGTTTATTTCGGATAATGTAATTTGCAATAGTTTAGCTTGTCGGAAATGTAATAAATTAGATTACTTGCTATGTTTTGGGATTATATTATGGACATTATGATTTTGAGGTATTGTAGTAATTTAAATGGATGTTATCTTCCCTGCGATCTCAATTTTGTAGGATAGTCCTTATTGTTAATTCCGCATATAGTTGTATTATTCCTTGATGCTTGCTGTTACGTGTGAACTGTTCTCCGTGGACTTCGTTCCACGCACACGTAGGGTTGGCTAGTTAAGGGACCGGGCTTTAGAAGCTCGGACTTAACTCGCGTCGTGACGTCCGCGCCCTTTGTCACTCTTTAAAAAAAAATATATATATATATATATATATATATAGACTTTGATTTTAGGTGAAAAGGGGCGGGCGTTTCAAACAATGCCATGTCATGATGTCAAATGCAATGAGTCCCAGCCATCACAAATACATATAACCGCTTGATGGGATTCTCATCATGAAGGTATCCCCACAGTTGCCTTACGGACGCCCTGACGGAGTGTGTTCTTCGGATTCTTCTTGATGGATTAAGCACATCAAGTCTTCCTACGAATGCCTTACAGATGCCCCGACGGAGCGTAGCCTCCGGTTGCAAACTTTCCTCCCATGCCATGCATGAGATGTACATGTCCACATGCTATGTAATAAAATAGTCATAGCATTAAAACCACATATTTTGAAAACATATTAACTTTACAACATAAACCATCAAAATAAGAGATTAAACCTTATTACATAACCATGGCTTCAAAGAGGTAGAATCCTACCAAAGACCACTAAAGTGTCCTTGCGCTTTTGTCCAGAAACCGTTTACGATCGTACACCTCTTGTGAAGTCCTGTTACCTTATAACATATCCATAAATCAAAATCCATGTTCCATTTGCTTTCCTATTATGTTTAAGTCCATAAACCATCCTTGTGGGGTTCGGTCATACACCATGGTCGAACCTCACCTACTTGAATTTGGTCCCTCTTTTTATTTAACCAATCCCATCCAAGTAAACCATTTTAAAGACCCTAAGTCCACCAAGTACACCTTAGTGGGGTTCGGCCATACAACATGGCCGAACCTCACCATCTTAGTTTTGGTCCCTATTTCAAGTCCTTTGATCTTTTCATTAAGTTCAAGATCATTCATCCTTTGATTCACTTATCTCATCACTTACTACAATTTTTTAGCATTGATAATAATCTAAGTCCATAAAAAATATTCCCCATGGGGTTTGGCCATACACCATGGCCGAACCCATGGTCCATCATTTCCACCCATATTTACATCTTTGCCATTGTTCTATCCATGGCTAATTACTTAACTTATTTACATATGCCCTCAATTCCAAAAATGATCCAAAACTGATTCCTTAATCCAAAACATGGTCCACAAAAGAATGACCCATAAAAATTGGTTCATGGGGTTTGGCCATACACCATGGCCGAACCTATGATGTTTCATTTCTCATCTTCTCCATTTAAATGATTTGTAATCTTAGGTCCATAAACATAGATTAGAGAGAGGGAGAAAGAGAGAAGATTAAGATAAACACTCCAAGTGTTTTCTCTTTGTCTATGAGAAGTGATTCGGCTTTGTGTGAGAGAGAGAGTGATGAAAAACACCCTAAGTATTCGTGTCTTGAGAGGTGTAACAGCCACGAGGGAGAGGGAGAGAATGAAATGAAAACTAAAGTCTTTCCTTGATCAATAAGGTCGGTCAAAGTTGGTGTCCCCTGGAGGCACCCCTTTGTAACTCCCATGTTCCTTTACCTCTCTCCTTAATGCTCCACTTGGGGGTTTCATCCATGAGATGAAACTCCCAAGGCTCCAACGGTGTAGCCTTGTTTGAATTGTGTAACTCCCATTTTCATTTATCTCCCTCCTTAGTGCTCCACTTGGAGGTTTCATCCTTGAGATGAAACACTCCCAACGGTTTGGCTCTTGGGTTTCCATCTTGAGATGGAAACCCCCATGCTTCCAACGTGCAAGCCTTGATGTAAGCTTGTGTAACCACTCCAAACCGTCCTCCTCCCATTTAATTCCCCATTTGGGGGTTTCATCCATGAGATGAAACTCCCATTCCAACGTGTATACCATTGTTTGATTTTTGAAACAACAAACCACCCTCATCTTCACACTCCACTCACTTGAGATGCATATCCCCATAACTTCCCATCCAACTCATTTAGCTCAACTCACCTCTTTAATTCAACTCATTTAATTAACTTGAATCAACTCAATTATTTGATTCCATTTCCAACTCAAATCATCCCCAACCTAATTAATCTTGGAGTCACTTGGTGGTCAACCAAGTCAAACACGACCCATTGGGTCCCAATTGGCCATTTTGACCCAATTAACAATCTTGACCTAATTGAATAAATCTTACACATTTATTTCAATTGCAACCATATCCACAGTCCGTTGGGTCTTAATTGGGCAATTGACCCAACACTTTACCCATCTAAGGTCCATATCCAATAATTCACAAATTAAATGGGTAATTTACATAAATATCGATAACTTGAAATTCCGGAGTGTTACAATACAACCCTCTTTTTAAAATTTTCGTCTGAAAATCGAGCGAAATAGGGTTTCAGACATTTACATAAATAGCTCAGGATGAGCTGTTCTCATTTCCGACTCAAGTTCCCAAGTGGCTTCGTCAATTCCATGTCGAACCCATACTAGCTTGACGAACTGAATCGCTCGGTTTTGTAATACCTTTTGCTTTGTCTCCACCACTCTGACAGGCTTCTCGAAGTATGTCACGTTGCTTTGCACCTCTATATCTTGTACATTTAATACATGAGAGGGATCAGGATTGTACTTCCTCAACATCGATATATGGAACACATCGTGCAAACACGCCAATTGTGAAGGAAGTGCCAATTGACAAGCCACCTCCCTCATCCTCCTTATGATTGAAAACGGTCCCACATATCTAGGCGACAGTTTCCCCTTCTTTCCAAATCTCATGTGTCCCTTTCGTGGTGAGACTTTCAAGAACACCATGTCCCCCACTTTAAATTCAAGGAACCTCCTCCTTTTGTCAGCATAGCTCTTCTAACGACTTTGCGCAGCCAATAGATGTTGCTGTATCAACTGTATCTGCGCTGTAGTCTCTGCGACTAACTCAGGTCCAATCAGAGCAGGCTCACCAGCCTCTGTCCAGCACATAGGTGATCTACATGGTCTACCATATAAAGCCTCAAATGGAACCATTTGGAGGCTTGCCTGGTAACTGTTGTTGTATGAGAATTCTACCAACGGCAAGTGATCCTCCCATCCACCCTTGAAATCTAGCATGCATGCTATCAGCATATCCTCCAATGTTTGTATTGTCCTCCCAGACTGCCCATTAGTATGTGGATGGAATGTTGTACTAGTCAGTAGATCTGTTCCCATGGCCGACTTCATACTCTGCCATACTCTGCCGGTGAATTGGCCATCTTTGTCGGACACTATAGTCCGGGGAATACCATGTAATCGGATGATATCCTTGATATACCGCCGACCCAAAGTCTCAAATGAGTCTGTCATCTTAATGGGAAGAAAATGTACAGACTTGGTCAGTCGGTCTACCACGACCCATATCGCATCATTGCCTTTTGAAGACCTTGGCAACCCCGTCACAAAATCCATGGAGATGTGCTCCCATTTCCATTCTGGCACTGGTAAGGGTTTAAGTAACCCTGGTGGCTTCTGATGTTCCTTCTTAACCTACTGACAAGTTAAGCAATGAGCCACAAAATCTGCCACATCCCTCTTGAGTCCATGCCACCAGTAATGTCTCTTCAGACTGTGATACATCTTGGTGCTGCCCGGATGAATAGAGAGTTTGGTCTGATGTGCCTCAATCAGTAACTCTCTTCTGCAGCTCTTAGGCACATATATCCTACCCCGGAATACAAGACCCTGCCCTAGTCGTAATTCCCATTCCGGTATGACCACGCCAGTAGACATCTTGGCCCATATCTCCTCCATTTCCAGATCTGCTCGCTGCTCCTGTTCAATCTTGGAGACCATGTTGGACCGTATGATCAAATTGTACATACTCCCATGGTTACTAATATATAGATTGAACTCTCGTATTGTATTCAGTATCTCCCATTCTGTTCTGATTAAACATGCCACTGATGCATGTGATACGCTGTTGAGGGTATCTGCCACCTTATTTGCCTTGCCAGGTGATATCGAAGTGCGAACTCATAATCCTGCAGATATTCCATCCATCTGCACCGCCTCAGGTTGAGTTATTTCTATCAAACAGGTACTTCAAGCTCTTATGATCTGAAAACACTTCAAACTTCTCGCCATAAAGATAATGTCTCCAGCTCTTGAGAGCGAAGACCATTGCAGCTAGTTCCAGATCATGCGTGAGATAGAGGCGTTCATGTATTTTCAATTGTCTTGAACCATAAGCTACCACACGATGAGTTTGACTGAGGACACACCCAAGTCCCTCTCCTGAAACATCGCATTGTACCTCAAAACCTTTGCCTCTTTCTGGCAAAATCAAAATATGGGCCGTTGTAAGTCTATCTTTCAGATCCTCAAATCTCCGGTTGCACACATCTGACCACTCAAATTTGACTCCTTTCTGAGTGAGTCAGGTAAGTGGAGATGCAATCTTGGAAAAGTCCATGATAAACTTCCTATAGTAACCCGCCAATCCCAAGAAGCTACGGATCTCGGTTACATTCCTCGGTGCTTTCCATTCTCTCACTGCCACCACTTTAGCCGAGTCCACGGCTATACCCTCTGCTGATATAACATGCCCCAAGAAGTTATCCTTGGGTAGCCAGAATTCACACTTGCTGGCTTTGGTATATAACTTGTTCTTCCTCAAAGTGTCCAGAACTAGCCTCAGGTGCTCAGTATGTTCTTCCTGAGTTTTGGAATAAATCAAAATGTCATCAATAAATACAATGACAAATTAGTCCAATTAAGGACGGAAAATCCTGTACATTAGATCCATGAACACAACCGGTGCATTTGTGAGTCCAAATGGCATAACCACAAACTCATATAGTCCATACCGTGTTCTAAAAGCTGTCTTCTCTATGTCGTCTTCCTTAACCCGGATTTGATGGTATCTGGAGATCAGATCAATCTTTGAAAAATGGCTGGAACCCCTCAGTTGATCGAATAGATCATCGATCCTGGGTAGAGGGTACTTGTTCCGGACCGTCAGCTGGTTCAGTTTTCGGTAATCCACACACATTCGGAGTGTACCGTCATTCTTCTTCACAAATAACACCGGAGCTCCCCAAGACGATGTACAGTTCCGAATGTATAATGACCCGACCCAATTTTTTGGAGTTTTAGGGTCTTGGTAGCAGTGGGGTGAGTGTGGGTCCCGTGGTGGGGTCTTGGTTTGCCCGATTCTGAGTTCGGAGACTCAGAAATTTGGTAATTTTGAATTATTGAATTTTCTGTCATAATTAAAAGTTTGAAAATCACACGGTTTCCCCCGACGTTTGTCATTTGACTTCTTCAAGCTTTTGAAAAATATTTTGGAAATTAAATATTTTTATTTAAAAAAAAAAAAAGAGAAAGAAAGGAAACCCTAAACCTAACCCCTCCCTTAAAACCCATTTCGGCAGCACTGTAGCGCGTAGCTACAGTTCCGCCGTAGCATCTCTACCCTCTCTTCTCATCTTCTCTTTCCCCCTCCTTTGATCAAACCCTAGCTCTCCTTTCCCTTTCCTTCAGCCGCCGCTGCCCCTTGTCTCTTCTCCCCTCTTTGCATCGACCCTCTTTCCGCCATCTCCTCTCATTTCTCTTTCAGCCGTCTGCAACCCATCCCCAAATTGGCTGTTTTGCTCTTTTTCTTCCGGTTGGATTTTCCGTCCTCCACCTTCGCTCCGTCGACTTCTGTCCAAATCGTCGGTCTTCAGCCCTTCCTTGTCGCCGCCCGAGCCCGGATCTCAGTTGGAATCAGGTGCCTCCTTCCTCCTTTCTCTCTGGTTTTCCTCTTTTTCTTCTCTTTCTCTTCCTTTCCCTATTTTCTGGCTGGTTACTGAGCCAACTCAGTCGAGTCACCGAGTTGACTCAATTGGGTTTAGTTCCAGGCCCAGTAGACCAGGCCCAGTTCCCAATGTTGGACCCAGTTTTCAGTTTCGGGCCCATTTCAGTCCGGTTTGGACCCGACTCGCTTTCGGGTCCATTTGTAGTCCAGACTTAGTTTGACCCGTTTTGCCCGGTTACTTATCCTTGTGTTCTCGTTTCAACAGACTGAGCCCCTTCAACCCCCGAACTCGTTTTCTCGCATTGGATTTCAAAGACACACAAACGTGAGGGAACTTATGACCGCTTTTAGCATGCATCTATGCATATTACTACTATATCAGATGTGCGGGTACAGAATGGGCGAATGGGGGTCCCCGGTATTACGAGCCAGTCGGCAAGGGCACTGTTGTTACTATTATGTGGCCGGTCCCCATCCGGATGTATTCGTATCCGATGCCCGCAGAGGCATATATGAATTGATTATTTAAGGTCATAATTGATTGATTGTGTGGTGACATGATTGGAGTTTATTTTGGTTGATAATGTGCTAAGATGCCAGCATGTGAATATGTAATATGTAGTGGTATATGTCTGATTATGGTGCTATGTATTCTGTTGATAATATACCATATGATCATGTGATAATTAGTTTGGACTGCTAGACGTTATAACATGCTTGGATGTTAACATGTCAACCAGTGATAAATAGTGATGCATATACTTGATTATTATGTGACGAACTATGTCAATAGCATGTGTAAGTGTAAAGTTAATTGTGCATACATATAACTGACGTATGTGGGATGTCGGTGGGGGCATGGGTACTAGGCAACATCAGGATCTAGAGACTCCCCCTAGCTTGCCGGGTAGTTAGGGTGGGGATGTTATGTGGGACCGCACAGTGGACACGTGGTTGGGATTCAGACTCCCTTATGATTGGAAATGGACAGTTGTAGCCCTTGCAGGGATCAGATGGTCGGTCCGTCTTGTATTTCCAGGACGTACCTATGAGAGAGGCGTGATCTGATCTAGAAAACAAGGTGCCTGGGAGTCCCAGATAAGGACTAATTGGGAAGTAATTATGTTAACCCTAGATAGGCCATCAGGCTGAATGTTGGTTCACCCAAGGTAACCTTAGAAGCCCCTTGCGGTTCCGATACCCGAATGTGTGATGGGTGAGGTGATCCCCGGATGATCGAGAAGGCTGAGGAGGTGCTCGCCCGCTCATTTGCCGGGGGATGGTGCGGTGAGGAACGGCTCCCGCCAGTATGCCTTGTGGTCCCTGGATGACCGAGTAGGCTAAGGAGGTGCTTGCCTAGGTCGAGGGATGGAGCGGTACGGGACAGCTCCCGCTGGCACAGTTTATGTTCCCTAGATGACCGAGTAGGCTGAGGAGCTGCTCGTCTAGGTCGAGGGACGGAGCGGTGAGGGACAGCTCCCACTGGCACAGTTTGTGTTCCCCAAATGACCGAGTAGGCTGAGGAGGTGCTCATCTAGGTCGAGGGACGATGCAGTGAGGGCAGCTCCCGCTGGCATAGTTTGTGATCCCTAGATGACCGAGTAGGTTGATGAGGTGCTCGTCTAGGTTGAGGGACGATGCAGTGAGGGACAACTCCCACTGGTATGATTTGTGATTGTCCGGATGAGCGAGTAGGCTGAGGATGTGCTCGCCCGCTCATTGGTCGAGGGATGGTGCGATGTGATGCGATGAGACATTCCAAGTTAGGACACTTGTAGGGTGGGGAGAACCTCCGATGTGATGAGATGTTTCAGGCTATGGCACCCGGAGGGTGGGTACAGTCTGAGGTATGGTATTCTAGTCTAGGATACCTGTATGGTGGGGGCAGCCTGCGGTGCGATGTGGTAGTGTGTTACCTGCGGTTATGGTAGTGGGGTTCATGGTTGAGACTTGTGTTGTGGGTGTTGACTCACCAGGAATTTATGGGTGCCTAACGAGTGAGTTCGGCCGGTTCACTTAGTAGGAGACCTATAGATTCTGTGAGAGGTGGACACACCAGTTGTGTGGAGCCCAGCATATGGGGTCCAATGTTGTAGGTTTGACTATCGAGACTCTGGTGCTTGGTTGATGAGACCATAGATGAGTCTAGTTGGTAGTTCGTTGAGGACTGGCGAGGTGGTTACTCCCGTGTGGTAATCAGTTTGGGACTCTAGTGAGTCCGACTCTTGGGTTGGTCGTGGTATGTGTGCGGGTTGTCATGAGAGGGTCATATGTCTAGTCGAGGACTAGAGACCCCTATCTGACTGAGGATCAGTGTGCGTACCCGTGGATGGGTGGACTGTTGCAGTTGGGCACATAAGGGAGTTGCATTGGGTTGGTTAGAGGATGTCCTAGAGGCCAGGCTTACGTGGGCCCATGTGATAGGGGTAGGCACACGTTTGTATGGTCATGCATGTAGACATCCTAGACAATGATGTGTCCATATGATTATGTGCAGTGTATGCTCGATGACTTATGATGCATGTGTTACCCTCACTGGGCATGTAGAGCTCACCCCCTTGCCTCACAGGTACTTCATAGAGGGAGGGTTGGTGGGACCCTCAGTTGGACGTTGGGCGTAGAGTTGTAGTTTTGTAATTTGCAAGGGTCCCATCTTGTAATTGAGGACTTTCTGTTGTATTTGAATTATGTGTACATTTCATTAAGTTGGATGAATGTAATAATGGGATGATGCTATAATTTATAATTATGATGGATGCTTACGATTTTTGGTTTATTGGTGGATTGTTATGATCAGTATGGGTTGCGAGAGCGGTGTCTCCCTTAATATATATATATATATACCCTAAATTGTATTTGATCGATTTTAGGAATCTGTGTCGGTTTTAATGTGCCCGTAACGGGATGGGTCGTTACAGTTGGTATTAGAGCATGGTTCAACTCTCGGACTGTGCATGGGTCAGAGATGTGTGGGATGATGACCAAAGATTAAGTTCATCCCCTGTGTGATAGGGTAGATGAAACTTGTTTCCATGGTGGTGTTTGGACTTCCCTAAGTTGTTGTGGTAAGTATGATGGGGTGGCCCTGGAGCTTGAGTTCTAGAAATGTATTTTTATTTTGGGTTCTTGTCTGGTATTGAGCCTAGTCAGACATTCGTTATGTGGATTGACTCGTGGTGAGATTGAGCACTTGATAAAGTAAGGGAAATCGTACCGAGGATAGTTGGGAGACCTTAAAGATTCCCCGACCCTTGATAGAGACTTTGAAGAACCAAGTGTTGGTGAGTAGATTGTTTATCTCCACTATCAATGTGTGTACGCTGAGGACCCGAAATAACTTGCTAGTGGGAAGTCAGAGTATTTGGCAAGAGTACGACTTCAGTGCAGTAATCTGAGTGTGGCAGCAACACCCCGCATGGGTTGATACATCATAATGATGCGAGTGATGTGATAGTACCCCTTGGTTTTTGGTCTGAGACTTGACTTGATTCAGATACGTGACTCCCTCAATGACTTTGAGCTTCGCTGTGGTTTGAGTTTGGGAGTATAGGTGATGGAGACGTCTTGTTTGTCACGTCTCCATTGGAGTGATTGATAGCTATTGTGCAGGGTTACATGTAGCGTATTATAGCAAAAGCCAGATCTCTTAACCGTTGGAGGTGTTCTATTTAGAGACAATGGTTTACCGTCAGCCAGGGTTTTGAGGAACCTGATTACTGTGTTGCTTGTCAGTCAGTTTGAGTTGAGAGGGCACCGGGATGCCAGGCGTTGGGATGACACTGACAGGGGTATTGGACTTAGAGACCAGACTTGTGGGCTGGAGTCGGTGAGACCAATTTGTCTAGGTATTTCACCAGGGAACATACCGACTTTGTTAGCCTAGAAAAAGGGTGACTCGGCGAGACTTTGTGCTAGTGGTGGACGATTGAACAAAGTTAAAGAGTAGGATGAAGTTCTTCTACTGGAGATTGACGACTTGTTGAGACAGCTGAGAGGATCTCTGCTGCTTCTTGAGGATGTATTTTATTCGGGATCTTGTCGGATGCGAGTTTTGATCTCATAAATGTAGCTACTTGGCAATGTGGTTTCGACAAGTAGTGCGATAGGTTTGTCAGGATAGGGCTAAAGTTGTGTTTGACAGTTTATTCTGATCACTTCAGGTGATCGTACTTACAATTAGATTGGTTAGAGAGAACAGTTAACTCTTGGTACAACATCAGTGAGACAATTTTTTTTTTCATGAGTGGAGTCAGACGACCATTATAACGATGGTTGTACTGGAGGTAGAGAAAAGGTCGTGGGCGTGCAACTTATTGTGATGTTTCTAGGGATGATAATGGTTATGTGCTAATACAGGATGGTTAATTGGTTGTTTTTGATTTGAGACGACTTGATATTGATGGGTATAACTTTCCACTAATAGCTCGGGATGGATGTTGATGGCATTGTGCTCGGGTTGGAGATGTCCATCGTTGAGAGAGATTCTAAGTATCCCCCATCACTGTGGTTTTGAGCACTTGGTTGTTCAGGAAGAATTGAGCATGAAGCGGACGTGATGGATGAAGTTCATGGAGTGATTGTTGATCAGGTGCGGAGACTATAGCGGCCAGTCTATGCAACGAGATGGTTCAACCAATGTTGAGTGTCAGAACTCCAGAGAATCAGCGTTCAAGCGTAGAGACAGTCAAACTTTGGGGTTTTATGATGTGTGGTGGTGGACCAAACATTCAGGCTGTGAGACCTGATGGTGACTTGACTCTCCAGAGCAGGTTGGTGGTAGCTCAGCTTGAGTGGTGCCATGCGGAGATGCTTCAACTCCTTCTTCATCAAGGATTAGTGGTACAGATGGTAGTGGACGGATTGACAGAACTCACCTATCTCCTTGGAGTAAGGAGGCCCGACTTCTTGGAACTTTTTGGACTTGTTTGGGTTGAGCAGAGAGTTAGTCTATGTGAAATGCCGAGCCAACAGTGTAAGATCGAAATTTAAGTTCTACCCATTAGATCAGGCAGTGTTACAGAGAGAGTTGTATGCTCAGTCGTGTTTTAGCTCGGCGGACTATCTGTGGATAGACATCCGTCCAAGACAGACCATGCAGATTTCAGAGGACATGTCTTATGTTTTGCGCCCTAAGTTATGAGGCGAGTTAGGAGGATTGCTGGTTCTTCATAGAGCTCGAGTACGACAGCATCGACAGATTGGCTTTTTGGTAGTTCTGTGCAAGGTACTTTGTGACTGACTGAATAGAACTCTCCCGTGTTGGGTGAAGACCTTGATGCAGTTCTGTGGGAACCAGGTATGGTTTGAAGGACTATTGAGCAGATGAGATTGGTTAGGTGGAAGTCGTTGGCTTCGATGGTGGTGGAGACTACTATCCGGGTTGTTCGACTGTTCATGGTGACTAGTGGCAGGGTTGTTTCAGTGGATCACGTGTTGTGGCATCCTCTTGTGACAGAAAGATTTGTTTGGCAGTGAGTTTCAACTGTGCAGAAATTGTTTTTACCTTGATTTTTCTTACGAGATAGGAACCTAAGGTGAATTTCGAGGGCGAAATTCTTAAAGGTGGTAGTGTTGTAATGACCCGACCCGATTTTTCGGAGTTTTAGGGTCTTGGTAGCAGTGAGGTGAGTGTGGGTCCCGTGGTGTGTCTTGGTTTGCCCGATTCTAAGTTCGGAGATTCAGAGGGCAATTTGGTTCTAACACCCTGGAATTTCAAAGTTATTATTTTATATGAAATTATTCATATTTACGGAATTGCCATTGTAATAAAATTGATTTGAATTTAAATGGGTCAATGGCTCAATGAAGACCCAAAGGAGGGTAGTTTGTTTACAAAACAAATAAATGGATAAGATGAATTTAAACGGGTCAAGAATCATATTTGGGTCAAATTTTGATAAATGGGTCAAAATGGCTAGATGGGACCCAATGGGTCGTGAATGGCATGATTAACCATGGATTGAGTTCAAGCTTAGTTAATTTAAGTTTATTAATTGCTTGAGTTTGGTTTGAGTTGAAATGAATGATGGGTTAAGTTGAGTTGAATTTATTAGTTAACTTAAATGAATGACTTAGGTTGGGTGAGTTGAATAAATGAGTTGGATGAATATGTATTTTTATTGTAAGTGAGTGAAGTGTGTGAATGAGAGGGGAAGTGTTTTAATTCCAAATTTTGAGCAAGGAAAAACGTTGGTGCATGGGAGACATTACCATGCATGTAACCCCCATTTAGGTGATGAATAAAATGGGAGTTACATTTTGAATGGGAGTTACATTTTGAAATTACATGGAATGCATAGGGACTTTGGATGCATGAGAATATTGCATGCATGTAACAGCTACAATGGAGTTATTGGGATGGCTGTCTGGAGAATTACAAATGCAAGAGTTTCATCTCAAAGATGAAATGGAATCACATGGGACGGTGATGAGCATTAAGAGGTGGCGGTTACACATGGGCTGCATCAAGGGTGAGGAGTTACTTATTTCAAATATTCAAATCAAGCATGAGAAATGAATGGACATGGAGTTTCATCTCAAGGATGGAAACTCCCAAACGGTTCACTAATGGAAGATGAAGGTGATACAAATTAAGCTAGGGCTAAAACCGTTGGAGCCTAGGAGAGTTTCATTTTCAAATGAAACTCTCACATGCAATGGTAATGAGAGAAGGAGTTAAGAAGGGGGGTTACACAAGTTCAACCAACAAGGGACGTTGGGAGCATGGGGAGGTTTCATCTCATGATGAAACCCCCAAGTAACATAAGGTTTAGGGTAAAGGCAATGGGAGTTACACAAGGTTAACCTTGGGCTGGTTTTGATTAAACAAAGGGTGCCCATTTCTCTCTCTCTCTCTCTCTCTCTCTCTCCCTTTCTCCTGGCCGTTCTCTGTCTTTCCAAACACTAAGAGCAGCAGTTGGTTGTTAATTAGTCCTTGGTTTGATCCCTTTTTATCAAGACAAGTTCAGCAAAAGGGAAGGAACAAGCGGGAGTGAAGATCAAGTGGAGGAGTCGTGGAAACGGTAGGTGTTCGATAAACTATTTTTAATTAAGAATTATGATCCGGCCATTGGATGGCTGAATCTAACAAGGGTTAGATATTTGATGGAAGTTTATGAATAAGATAAAAAAAAATATGGACCATAGGGTTCGGCCCTTTGGATGGCCGAACCCCATGAGAAAATTGGTGGATTCTATGGTATTTGAAAGTCAAAATCCATATTTTGGAGTGGGGTTTTTAAAAGATTTTTATATGGAATTAAGCTTACTGTTTTGGAGTAGATATGACATGACTTAATCATATTTATCTTATGTTAATTTGCTGATTAATTTCATAGATAAATATGGGTGGATTTCCATTAAGAGAACCATAGGGTTCGGCCATGTGTATGGCCGAACATCATGGACTGTTTTGAGGATGGATTTGGGTTTTGATTTAAGATGTAAATACATGTTTTAGAATGGTTAAAAACATGGATTTGGGTGCTGGTTTCAGACCCAAGATAAAGGGTTAAATGTTCAAAATCAATTTCATGGTGTTCGGCCAATGAGCATAGCCGAACCCTATGAAATTGGGCTAATTTTTGGATGGTTGTTTGAAAGGTAAAAACCTGATTTAAATATACTGTTATTACATGATTAATTGAGGTTTAAAAACAGTAACATAACCATTGGGTTCGGCCACCATAGAGGGCCGAACCCCATGTAAATGGATGTTGGTTTTCATGTTGTGAACCCCATGGAAACCATGAAAACCCATGGACTGTTTTGTGGAATAATTGGGTTGAGTTTATGATGGACATTAGGTATTATTTATATGCTTTGATTTAAGAATAATATATGTTTGTTTATGGAGTTAGTATGGGTAAGTAATCAGCCAACGTGAATGATGGAAATTAGGGATAAAAATCACATTGGTGAGGTTCGGCCATGTGTATGGCCGAACCCCACTAATGGTAATTGTGGGACATAGTGGTTAGTTTATATGGAGATATGGAAGGTTTAAGAAGGATCAAATTAAGTGGTGAGGTTCAGCCGTGTGTATGGCCGAACCCCACTAAGATGGTTTTATGTTAGGTGATGGAAGTTAGCTAATTTAAAGCAAAGGTTGGTCTCAATGGCACAATCGTAATTATGGCTGAAATGATCAAAAATAAAATGATCATATGATGGGATAAATGGGCTAAAACCAAAGTGGTAAGGTTCAGCCATAATGTATGGCCGAACCCTACCAAGGTTCATTTAGAAGTTTGGGTAATTAGATGGTTTTAATTAAATAAAAGAATGACCAAAGTTTTAATGGATGAGGTTCGGCTATGGCTTTGGCTGAACCCCACTAGGTGGTTCTTGGAACATTAAGCTTTGCTGGAAATTAGGTGGATAAATGATTAACTTGCTGCCATGTACATAGGGTATTCGGATTTTTAGAACGGTGAGCAAGCCGTGATCGGAAGACGGTCCAAAGGAAGGGTCGAACAAAGTAAACTATAGTAGGTTTCCTACCTTTATTGTAACCACTATTCCATATGCTGTTTTATGTTGATTTTGATATCTTATATGATTGTAAAGTTATGTTTCTAAATGACATGTTTGCATAGACATCTCATGCATGGCATGGGATGATGGTGTTGTAACCGGAGGCCACACTCCGTCGGGGCGTCCGAAAGACCACTGTGGGGTACCCTGATGATGAGAATCCCATCAGGAGGAATCCGGAGGCCACACTCCGTCGGGGCGTCCGAAAGACCACTGTGGGTTACCATGACGATGAGAATCCCGTCAAGTGATGGCTATGTTGAATGGTGATGGGTGGGACTCATTACATGTTCATTTCATACATAGCATGTTTTTATAGAATTTTGTCACACATGTATTAGTATTATACTATTTGCATGTTTTTGACTAACCATGTGGTAGCCCTATTCGGAGACACTACTGGGCGCGTTGATCTAACACCCTATCTATATCCTTAGTGGATGATGCAGGGAAAGGAAAGAACGTGGTTGGAGAAGAGGACCAAGCACGAAAACTTGGATTATTTATGAACTTGTTATTTGATTTATTTGGACAATGTAATTTGGTAATTAGATGTTGGCATGTAATAAGTAGTTAAGTAGATGCTATGGTTGGATTTATTTGAATGGTTTGGAATGAATAGTAGACTAAGGTTATATAATAATTTTGGAGAATAAATAAGGTACTTTGCTATCTAAGAATGGAAAGTTGGATTAGTCATAGGATCTATTATAACCTCAGTTAGATTTAGACTAAATTAATTCCGCTAGTTGTATATGTACCATGTGCGGATCCGTTTTATGGACTTAGTTCATACGCACATGGGCTTGGCCAGTTAAGGGTCGGATTTAGAGATCCGAACTTAACTCGCGTCGTGACATTCCACCCCGATCACTTGTTGATTATTATTATGTTTAAAAAAAAAAATAAACTCTGAAAATTAGAGTGAAAAGGGCGGGGTGTTACAGTTGGTATCAGAGCAAGACGGGAAGTTGAATCTTCCGAAGTAAGATTAAGACGGTTTCATGTCTCACTGACGGATAAGAATCCCAACTGACCGACTCTTCGGAGTCCGCTGACTGGAGGCCGGATTAATTTACTTCGTGGACTCAGACTGAACAAATCAATCTGAGAACAACAGTGAAAGATAGCAAAAGTACATTATTATAATTGATCTGTCAAACGTAGAAAAATAGGATATACATCCCCCAATACTCCCCAATTGAGAAAAACAAACATAGGGAATTTAGAGACTCTCCCCTCAAAAACAAATAGAAAACCAAGTTTGCTTATTTGGAAATCTCCCCAAAATTGTGAAAAATATAAACTGTACGAGGAAACTAAGTCAATAATGTTTTTATGACTTAGGGAAATGGCTCCAAAGAAAAAGATCCCTCAGAACCAGAAAGGGAAGGAAAAGGTGTTGCAAATCACGCAACATGAGAAAGTGTTATCACAACAGGAAAAATCTGTGCATGAGAAGGAGCCGTCTATACATGAGAAAGAGGTAACCCAACCTGATGAGGAGCAAGCTGTTCATGAAAAGTCTCACAATGGGGAAGAATCATAGCACTCTTGGAGGGAAGAAAAGGGGAGTGAGAATGCATCACGGAATGAGGGAGAAGGGAACAGTGGTGTACATATACCACATGTGCCGCCTGAACTTCAGGGCTTAGTCCAAGCAGTGGTAACCTTAGTACTCCAGCAACATATGAATGGGAGTGAAAGTTCCAGGGATGCCAATGACCGGAGTATGGCACGAGAATTTCAACAACAGCGTCCTCCCTACTTCAAAGGGAAGGAAGGGGCTGTCGGAGCCGAGCATTGGCTGAAGAAGATCACTCAGATCTTAAAATTACTTAAGATCTCGAGTCATGCTGACAGGATTTTACTGGCTACTTCACAATTGATAGAAGATGCCGGTAAATGGTGGGAGGTGGTGGAGAAGCAGAGGGAACTCATACCAGTTAGGGAGAGGGACGGCCATGACATGGAATGAGTTTTCAGCAACCTTTCTGGAACATTACTTTCCGGAGGAGGAGAAGGAGCGACAGACGGAACTTTTTCTGTCCTTGGTACAGGGCTCTATGACGGTGGCAGAGTATTACCGTGAATTTCTCAGTTTATCCATTTATGCATTCTATATGGTGGACACAGAACTTCGCAAGGCAAGAAAGTTTGAGAGGGGTCTACGGCCAAACATCAAGGCCAAAGTGACCATATTTAAGTGCACCACATTGGCTGAGGTGGTCAGCAAGGCCACAATAGCAGAACAGGAGTTGAATGCAATAGTCCGGTTTGACAATCGTCGAGCTCCAAGTGGGAGGGGTGGGTTTCAGCCCAACAAGAGGTTCCGTCCGAACCTCAGTAGACCCTCACCATCTACTGGGTCCGCGGGGAGCTTTCGTCCCAACCAGCCCTCCCCATCTGCATCAGTCACCCAGTCATTCAGAGGGGTGAACAACTGTTTCCACTGTAATCAGCCGGGTCACTTCAAGAGAGACTGTCCAAAGCTCAATAGGCTCTCATATTCCAGAGGATCTTTCCGTCCACCAGCTAGGCCAGCTAACTCCCGAGGAGGCAGGACATATAATCAGGCGGGACGGGCGCCTAATCCTACCGGATCTGGATGACTATTTGCTCTGGAACCTCCTGATGATGTGGATCATTCTGTGATTCAAGGTATGGCCGTTGTCAATAGTTCTTATGCTTATGCATTGTTTGATTCTGGAGCATCGCACTCTTTTATATCTGCATCCTTTATAACTGCTACTAGAACACTAGTACAAAAGCTGTCCACCACACTCACAGTAGTATCCCCTGTCGGAGACACGTCTTTGGGACTCATATGCACGGCCATAAATACAAAACTCGCTGGACTCAGATTTGAGTTCAATTATTTGGTACTCGACATGACTGAGTACGATATTATATTTGGCATGGACTGGTTGGCTGGTTATGAAGCCAATATTGATTGTTATCGCCGAAGAGTGACGTTTTGGTCACCCGAGGGAAAACAGTATATAGTTCGTGCCGACAAGCAAAGCAAACTGCAGGAAGGGTTGCATCATTTGGTGTTGAACAATATTGTCATCAACAAAGCACCAGTCACTGAACTTCCAGCAATTGTGAAAGAATTTGTTGATGTCTTTCCAAAAGAACTCCCTGGTATACCGCCTATGAGGGAGCTCAATTTTGAGATCAAGCTGTATCCTGGTACCTCACCAGTGTCTCTACCCCATTATCGGATGGCACCAGCAGAAATGTCTGAGTTGAAGAAGCAGCTTGATGAGTTACTCAGACTAGGTTGCATTCGGAACAGCACATCATCATGGGGAGCTCCAGTGTTGTTCGTGAAAAAGAAGGATGGTTCACTCAGAATGTGTGTGGACTATCGGAAGTTGAATCAGCTAACTGTCCGGAACAAGTATCCTCTACCCAGGATCGATGATTTATTCGATCAGTTGAGGGGATCCAGTCATTTTTCCAAGATTGACCTGATGTCCGGTTATCATCAAATCCGGGTCAGGGAGGAAGATATCGAGAAGACAGCTTTCAGAACACGGTATGGACTATTTGAATTTGTAGTCATGCCATTTGGGCCTACCAACGCACCGGATGTGTTCATGGACTTAATGAACAGAATATTCCGTCCATATCTGGATCGGTTTGTTATAGTGTTCATTGACGATATCCTGATCTATTCCAAAAGTTAGGAGGATCATGCTGAGCATCTACGAATAGTATTGAACACCTTGAGACAAAACCAGTTGTATGCTAAAGCAAGCAAATGCGAATTTTGGCTACCTGAGGTCAAATTCTTGGGGCATGTTATAACAGAAGATGGTATAGTCGTTGATCTGGCTAAGGTGGCAGCAGTAAGTGAGTGGAAAGCACCAAAGAATGTCACAGAAATCTGTAGTTTTCTGGGTTAGGCTGGATATTATAGGAAATTTATCATGGACTTCTCCAAAATTGCATCCCCATTGACTCGACTCACGCAGAAAGGAGTCAAATATGAATGGTCAGAGTTGTGCAATTAGAGATTTGAGGAGCTGAAAGAGAGACTTACAACTGCTCCTATTCTAGTTTTGCCGGAAAGAGGCAAAGGTTATGAAGTACAATGTGATGCATCAGGAGAGGGACTGGGATGTTCACTCATGCAACGTGATCGGGGTGGTGGCATATGGTTCAAGACAACTAAAGATACATCAACGCCTCTACCCCACACATGATCTGGAATTAGATGCAGTGGTCTTCGCTCTCAAAAGCTGGAGACACTATCTATATGGTGAGAAGTTTGAAGTATTTTCAGATCACAAGAGCTTGAAGTATTTATTTGATCAAAAAGAGCTCAACCTGAGGTAGCGCAGATGGATGGAATATCTGGCGGACTATGAATTTGCGCTCCGATATCATCCGGGAAAGGCCAACAAAGTGGCGGATGCTCTCAGCCGCATGTCTCATGCATCAGTGGCATGTTTGATCAGGACTGAATGGGAGATGTTGAATTCCATTCGTGAGTTTAATCTATACATCACAAACCATGGGAGTATGTACAATTTGATCATACGATCCAACATGGTTACAAAGATTGAACAGGAGCAGCGAACAGATCCGGAAATGGCAGAGACATGGGCCAAGATGTCTATTGGCAAGGTTGTACCGGATTGGGAATTACGACCAGGACAGGGTCTTATGTTCCGGGGTAGAATTTATGTGCCAAGAAGCTGCAGAAAAGAATTACTGATAGAGGCACATCAAAGCAAGCTGTCCATTCATCCGGGTAGCACAAAAATGTATCATGACTTAAAAAGACATTATTGGTAGGCATGGACTCAAGAAGGATGTTGCAGAGTACGTGGCTCATTGTTTAACTTGTCAGCAGGTTAAGACGGAACATCAGAAGCCACCAGGGTTACTCAAACCCTTAGCAGCGCCGGAATGGAAATGGGAGCACATTTCCATGGACTTTGTGACGGGGTTGCCAAGGTCCTCGAAGGGCAATGACGCTATATGGGTTGTGGTAGACCAACTGACCAAGTCCGCGCATTTTATTCCTATCAAGATGACGGATTCATCAGAGACATTGGGTAGGAGATATATCAAAGACATCATCAGATTACATGGTATCCCACAGACTATAGTGTCTGATAGAGATGGCCGATTCACCGGCAGGGTATGGGAGAGCAAGCAGTCGGCCATGGGAACCGATCTACTTATTGGCACAACATTCCATCCACAGACCGATGGACAATCGGAGAGAACAATACAAACGTTGGAGGACATGTTGAGGGCGTGCATGCTAGACTTCAAAGGTGGATGGGAGGATCATTTGCCATTGGTGGTGTAACACCCCAATTTCTCAATGAAATGGAAAATTACCAAAATGCCCCTGAGTTGTTAAATCAATTATTTTGTGATGTGAATAAAGGAAATAGTGGGACCCATTGCTCAAATTAAAATCATATGAGCATATTATGAATGTTAAGTTTGACTGGTTGGGTAATTTTCATCATTTGGGTCAAAAATGGCTAAATGGGTCAAAGGGCCCAAATGGGACCTATCGGGTCTTATTGGATTATCTGACTGCTTTGTAAATTTAAATTAAATGGGTTTGAGCCTATTTGATTGGAAATCAAGTGGAGAAGAAATGGGTAGGCTTGATCCATGTGTGAAAACCATTTACAAATGACCAAAATTCCATATTTGGGTCATGGAGTCAAAAACGGGTCAAGAAGCTAAAAGTGGACCCAACGGGTCGAGTTGACTATTGTTGACCGTGTGAACCCTCAAGGGAGCTCAAACACGAGTCAAATCAGTTGAGTGGGACTGAGGTGAGTTGGAATTAAATCAAAAGGTGAGTTAACTCATGTGCATTAAATGAAATGCATTAAATGTGATGAGTTGGGTTGGAATAAAAATACCTTGAGTTGGGTGAGTCAAAATGGAAATTCAAGGGACTGTAAATCAGTGAGTTTAAGGGTAAGTTGAAGAGGTTGGCTGGCCTCAACCCAACCAAAACAAGTCCCACATGTTGGGGACTTGTTTTGGTGAGTTCCATGGTAAATATTAAATATAAGTGCATGGGTTAGAGGTGGGTTGCTTGGGGATTTGAATGCCTGTATTGGTAGCTGCCAAGGGGTGCCTTGGATGGCACCCAATGCCCACCGTTTTGAGCAAGAAGTTATGAGGAATTGAGAGGTTTTTGGGGCTGAACTACAAAAGAACAACAAACACCCATGGTTGGCCGTTTTTGTCAAAGGAAACCCAATTGTTCCCATCTCGTTCTCCCTCTCTTCAATTGGTGTTCTTGGCTGGAACAGCAGAGGCTTTTGGTACCAAATATTCAAGCATACAATCAGCAAGGAGTTAAGGAAACAAAGATTAAAAGTCAAGAGCAAAAGGCAAAGGAAAGTGGTAAGTTTTTTCCCATTGATTAATGGTTAATAAAATGGGTAAAATAAGACATGATTTGGCCATGTGATGGTCAAATCTATAAAAGGGTTAAAATATGATTCCTTTATGCTCAATTAGATGGAAAGCATGGACATAGGGTTCGGCCACTTTGGATGGCCGAACCCCATGGAATTTTATGGTTAGTGTTGATGGTTTTGTAAGGATTAAACCATGCAAGAATAGGACCGATTTTAGAGGTCTAAGATACATGCTTTGGAAAGATTGAAAACATGGATTTGCATGTTATAATTTGGCCATACCATGGCCGAATTTGACAAGGGTCTAAACCATAGAAGAAGGTGTCAAAAAGAAATGAAATGAACCATTGGGTTCGGCCACTTTGGGTGGCCAAACCCCATGAAAAGAGTTGGTAATGGTTATGGTTTTTGAAATTTAAAACCATCCATTTGGGGACTGTTTTTACATATTTTATTAAGATTTAAAATACATGCTTAAAGAGGGTTAAAACATGGGTTTGAATATCAGAAAAGGCTGAAGATATGTGGTCTAATCAGTGGAGTAAAATTGGAAAAGATGGACCATGGGGATCGGCCATCTTGGATGGCCGAATCCCATGATATGGCGTTGGTTTTTGGATGATTTCTTTGAGAGTTAACACCTGATATTAATATACTGTGTATACATGTTTATATGAGGTTTAAAAACAGTAAACATAGCCATTGGGTTCGGCCACCATGGAGGGCCGAACCCCATGTAAAAGAATGTTGGTTTCATGTTGGAAAAACATGTAAACCATAGACTTTTTATGGACTGTTTTGGATGATTTCTTTGAGAGTTAAAACCTGATTTAATATACTGTTTATACATGTTTATATGAGGTTTAAAAACAGTAAACATAGCCATTGGGTTCGGCCACTATGGAGGGCCGAACCCCATGCAAATGATGGTTGGTTTTAAGGTGTTTGAAACATGGGACCATAGAACTTTGGTGGACTGTTTTGGGTTTTTATTTAAGAATCAAATACATGTTATTGTAACGCCCGCCCCTTTTCACCGTAAAATCAGAGTATCTTTTTTTTTTTTTTTATAAAAGTGACAAAGGGCGCGGACGTCACGACGCGAGTTAAGTTCCGAGCTTCTAAAGCCCGGCCCTTAACTGGCCAACCCTACGCGTGCGTGGAACATAAGTCCACGAGTACGGTTCACGCGTAGCAAGTAAGCTCACGGAACATAAAAATAAGTGCAGATGATCATAGAACTATCCTACCAGTTCTTCAGATAGCAGGGAAGAAATACCCAATTAATTACGAAAATGCCATTATACTGTATTATCCAAAATAATACCTAAACATAGCAAACTACCTAAATTATTACATTTCCGACAAGCTAACTATACAAATACATCTTTTCCAAAATGAAGTAAAACAAAATAATTAATCCGCCTCCCCAAGCTCCTAAGCTTGGCTTCCGTCTCGCCCTTCCGGTCCGCCATCTCCTGCATCGTCAGCTAGGGTAGAAGTAGGGCGTTAGACCACGCGCCCAGTAGGACTCCGAGTAGGGCTAACACATGGATTAGTGATAACAAAGCAGATAGATAATACATAACGAAAAGCCATAGAATGAATGTCATGCCATGGGTGTCTGTGTTATGAATCCCACCCATCATCCTTACTATCCCGCTGCCATATCCCCCTTGACGGTAAGGCCTCGTCAAGGCGTAACCACAAATACAATATTCCCCTTGATGGAAGAATCATCATCAAGGTATAACAATAAATACAACATCCCCCTTGACGGTAAGGCCTCGTCAAGGTACAATAATACATATGTGAAATGTCCCCATGCTTGTTTATCGGTCGCCCCGACGGAGCATGGACTCCGGTTTCATTTCATCCTTCCCCTGTCATATGCCTCCCATGCCATGCATGAGATGTAGATGCCATTTGCCATGTAATATATGAAATTCAATAGTAATAAAACCCATCTTAAAACAATTACAAGATTACCAAGTAAATCCAAGGGAAAACATCCCACAATATTTAATCCAAAACCCATCATAAGCATTCACATAATTTCCAAAATAATTTAGAGTAAAACATCACATGATACATAATCCATAACATATCTTAAAGACAACCACATGATTTCCAAAATAGATTAAAGAAAACATCACCCAAATCCATGGCTTACAAAAAGGTAGGAATCCTACCGAATACCGACTCGCGTCTTTATTTCATTTTCGTCCGACAATCCGGCTACCAACTCGCGTACCGCTCGCGTTATCCGGTACCTTATTAAATTACCAAATCAATCCAAGTTTTAATCATTTCCAAGCCCATAAATCACAACTTAGTGGGTTTCTTCATTTTAGCCCATATTTACCATTTTTGCCACTACCCTTCACATAAACAATTTTTCATTAATTCATGCCTACTTAAGCCCAAAATTTAATCCACAACTTAGGTCCTTAACTTAGGTCCATTATTGACTTACCAAAACATTAAAATTTGTCATGTAATTAATTTAATCATTACTCATTTAAACCCATTCAAACCCCATACTTAATCACATATATACCCATTGACCTTAAACCCAAATTGATTTACAATTTGGGGCATGGGTTCGGCCATACACCATGCCCGAACCCATGATGTTCTTTTCTCCATTTTTTTCCTTGGGTCCAAAAACATCAAATTCATCAAATCTTTTCATGGGATTTACCTCATGCATTTAACTACTATGAGTGCATTATTCATTCATTTCATTTGGAGACCACAAACACCATTCACCATGCAATTTAAATCATTCATTAGGTCATCCTAATGCACCCAAGCTCATGTCTAATATACATGGGGTTCGGCCATGTACCATGGCCGAACCCATGGTTCTTCAATGTGGCTGATGATTACCATTTTGCCACTCTCCCTTCCATGTTTAATCATTCACCCATTCATGTATATTTTAAGTCTAAAATTCATCCATAACTTAGATCCATTAAGGATTCACTAACCACGACCCAACATGAAACAAAATCAGCCATCTAAATTAATAAAATTTTCCATCATCTAAACACAAACATGGACCCAACCTTAGCTCATACAATGACTTACAAAATGGGTCATGGGTTCAAAATACCTAATTCATCAACTCTTCCCATGAGAGGTTTTAAATCATGCATTTAAACCATATTCTTAACCCCATTTGGATCATTACACTTGTTCATTTAAAAACCCTAAATTCATCAACACATTATCCTTTAAACCCACCATTTAATCATCATTTCATCACCATAGGGTTCGGCCATATACCATGGCCGAACCCATGGTTCAAGGCTCATTCCCTCCATGCATTTCAAAACCATAAGACTCCATTGTATTTTTATCATAAACTCATTTTAAAACCTTACTCCCATGCATTCATTAAAACCCTAAATTCATTAATCAAAAACTCTCATTGTCTTCCATCCATAAAACCCTAACCAATTAAACCAACCACCAAATCACCCACCATGGGGTTCGGCCATGCAACATGGCCGAACCCTATGGCCCATAATTTCCTTCCAATAACCTAATTCCATTATTAATTTCATAATTTACCCAATGCACATAATCCATTTATTTATTTTCTTACCCTAACCCTAATTTACCCATTTAGGGTTTTCTCCATCTTCCACCCTTCCATTTGATGGATCTAAATTCCATAGCATAAATTTATCTATCCACCATTTATTTCACAAAAATAAATTCCAATTCTTAAACCCTAAAATTCCAAAATTTCTTGTTTAAGAAACACTTACAATCCGCCGTCTCCTCCAATTTCCGTCACTCCCGTCGGTCTCCGTAGCGTCCTCTCTCCTTCCTCTTGATCTTTGATAGGTCAAGATTCTTGATTAATGGTGGCAATCCCCAACCCTAGAATCGGCCAAAGTAGAGCTTAAATTGAGAGAGGGAAAGGGAGAGATGATGAGAGGGGAGGGAATAACCTTGATCTTAGAGTGATTTTGCCTAAATTTCCACTTTTTTTCTTCTCTCCTTCTCTTCTCTTCTCCTTTGTTCTCTTTCTCTCCTTCACTTGGAGCATGGGACGGCAATGGAGGAGTGCAAGAGATGGAGTTAGTGCAAAACGAGAATGAGAGAACCAAATAAAGCTTATCTCCATTTGTTGACTTAATTACACTTTACATTTATTATCCCACCAAACCTAAGATATTTTTTAGATCTTTTATTTGCTTTATGGTGGTGGTTATCTAAACCACCACCAAGCCCAACGTGTGTGAATTTTTTTTTAAGTTTGAGATGAGGTGAATCTTCACCTCATGGCCCCACCTTGACCACTCTTAACTACCATATTTAAATAATTTAATTAGATAATTACCTTAGGCTAATCCATTGATACTTAGCCTAAGTTCATTACTCCACCCATGGTTGACCAAGTCAACCATGGTGGCCGGCCCCACCAATCATTGGCCCACTCGCCACCTCACTTGATGAGGTGGAGGTGGGTCCCGCTTGGCCACACCACCATTGTTTAATTCCAAATTACTTAGGGTGATTAAATTTCATTAAGCTCACTCTACATGGATCACCATTGGGCCCATGGCCCAATTACATTTCCCACTAGCCCATTTACTTTAGAGCTTAACCATCTTGACCCATTGGGTCCCAAATGGGTATTTGACCCAATTTGACCATTCTTGACCCATTTAAATGAATTTAAATCCAAACCATAGTCTATTGGGCCACACTTGGGCCTTTATCCAATTTTGGCCCATTTACCATTTACTCCACCAATTTTCTAATTTCCATCATTAAAATAATTAATATTCACATTGACATTAATTCCCAAATTCCGAGACCTTACAGTTATAGAAGGGATGATAAACATGGATCTGAATGACAAGAAACTGAAGTTAATATGGGTTTAAACAGTAGATTTAAATTGATATTATGGACCATTTGGATCGGCCATCTTGGATGGCCGAATCCCATAAAATGTTGTGGTCATTCGGACAAAGTGATTAACTTATTTCTATGGTTTTGAGAGGTAAAAATGCAGTAGTAATATACTGATTAATACTTGTCTAAATGAGGATTTAAAACATATACATAAGGACCAAGACATGGACATAGGGTTCGGCCACTTTGGATGGCCGAACCCCATGTTAGTTTTGATGAAGTTGGTGAGTTTTAAACCATATAAAATATGGTGTTTGATGTGATTTATGGAAGTTTAACTTGCTGATTATTGGTTGGCCAACATAGGGCTGAACCATGTCATTTTAAAAGGGTTAAGTGTTTAAGAGTTGATTAAATAAAGTAGGAAGTTAAATCCTAAGTTGGTGATGTTCGGCCAAAGGGCATGGTCGAACCCCACATGATGCGGATGGGTCGTAGATGTGATTGAATAAGTAAATGATGTTATGACTTGCTGATTGGTATATGGATAAGGTACCGGAAGTCGAACGACGTGCGAGTTGTGATCGGGTGACACGAAAGAAAGATCAGTTACTGAAGGGATTCTTCGGTAGGTTTCCTACCTTTATTGTAACCACTATTTAATATGCTGTTTTATGTTGATTTCGATAACTTATATGATTGTAAAGTTATGTTTCTAAATGATATATATGCAGAGACATCTCATGCATGGCATGGGATGATGGTGTTGTAACCGGAGGCCACACTCCGTCGGGGCGTCCGAAAGACCACTGTGGGGTACCCTGATGATGAGAATCCCATCAGGAGGAATCCGGAGGCCACACTCCGTCGGGGCGTCCGAAAGACCACTGTGGGTTACCTTGACGATGAGAATCCCGTCAAGTGATGGCTGTGTTGAATGGTGATGGGTGGGACTCATTACATGTTCATTTCATACATAGCATGATTTTATGGAATTTTGTCTCACATGTATTATTATGATATTATTTGCATGTTTTAACTAAACATGTGGTAGCCCTATTCGGAAACACTACTGGGCGCGTTGATCTAACGCCCTATCTATATCCTTAGTGGATGATGCAGGGAAAGGAAAGAACGTGGTTGGAGAAGAGGACCAAGCACGGAAACTTGGCCGGTTTGAATGATTTTGAATGGACTATTCATGGATGTGTTATTTGAATGATGTGGACAATGTAATTTGGTAACTAGATTTGTTGGCATGTAATAAGTAGATAAGTAGATGCTGTGGATTAGTTTATTTTGGATGGTTGGATTGAATAGTAGATTATTATTAGTTAGTAATTTTGGAGAATAAGATTATGTAATTTGCTATCTAATATTGAAAAAAAATGGAATAGTCATAGGTTCTATTATAACCTCAGTTAGAATAAGACTAAGTTAATTCCGCAAGTTATATATATACCATGTACGGATCAGTTTTATGGACTTAGTTCATACGCACATGGGCTTGGCCAGTTAAGGGTCGGATTTAGAGATCCGAACTTAACTCGCGTCGTGACACTCCGCCCCGATCACATGATTATTATATTTAAAAAATAAATAAATAAATAAACTCTGAAAATTAGAATGAAAAGGGCGGGGTGTTACAGGTGGAATTTTCTTATAACAATAGCTACCAGGCAAGCCTCCAGATGGCACCATTCGAAGCTTTGTATGGTAGACCATGCAGGTCACCAGTGTGCTGGACCGAGGTTGGCGAACATGCACTGATAGGACCCGAGATGGTTGCAGAAACTACTACACAGATCCAGTTGATACGTCAACATTTGTTGACTGCACAGAGTCGGCAAAAGAGCTATGCTGATAAGAGGAGGAGGTTTCTCAAATTTGAAGTGGGAGACATGGTATTCTTGAAGGTCTCGCCACGAAAAGGGCACATGAGATTTGGGAAGAAAGGAAAATTGTCGCCAAGATATGTGGGACCGTTTTCAATTATCAGAAGGATGGGAGATGTAGCCTATCAGTTGGCACTTCCTTCGCAATTGGCGTCTCTACATGATGTATTCCATGTGTCGATGCTGAGGAAGTACAACCCTGATCCGTCTCATGTTTTGAATGTGCAAGATATAGATGTGCAAAGCGACGTCACTTATGTCGAGAAACCGGTCAGAATATTGGAGAGTGAGCAAAGGGTGTTGCGTAACCGAGCGATTCAGTTCGTCAAGGTGGTATGGGATCGACATGGTGTTGAGGAAGCGACTTGGGAATTGGAATCGGAGATGAGGACATCTCACCCTGAATTGTTTGTAAGATTTACTTTGAAATCGTACTTCGTTCGATTTTCAGGACGAAAATTTTAAAAAGAGTATTGTATTGTAACACCCTGGAATTTCAAAGTTATTATTTTATATGAAATTATTCATATTTACGGAATTGCCATTGTAATAAAATTGATTTGAATTTAAATGGGTCAATGGCTCAATGAAGATCCAAAGGAGGGTAGTTTGTTTACAAAACAAATAAATGGATAAGATGAATTTAAACGGGTCAAGAATCATATTTGGGTCAAATTTTGATAAATGGGTCAAAATGGCTAGATGGGACCCAATGGGTCGTGAATGGCATGATTAACCATGGATTGAGTTCAAGCTTAGTTAATTTAAGTTTATTAATTGCTTGAGTTTGGTTTGAGTTGAAATGAATGATGGGTTAAGTTGAGTTGAATTTATTAGTTAACTTAAATGAATGACTTAGGTTGGGTGAGTTGAATAAATGAGTTGGATGAATATGTATTTTTATTGTAAGTGAGTGAAGTGTGTGAATGAGAGGGGAAGTGTTTTAATTCCAAATTTTGAGCAAGGAAAAACGTTGGTGCATGGGAGACATTACCATGCATGTAACCCCCATTTAGGTGATGAATAAAATGGGAGTTACATTTTGAATGGGAGTTACATTTTGAAATTACATGGAATGCATAGGGACTTTGGATGCATGAGAATATTGCATGCATGTAACAGCTACAATGGAGTTATTGGGATGGCTGTCTGGAGAATTACAAATGCAAGAGTTTCATCTCAAAGATGAAATGGAATCACATGGGACGGTGATGAGCATTAAGAGGTGGCGGTTACACATGGGCTGCATCAAGGGTGAGGAGTTACTTATTTCAAATATTCAAATCAAGCATGAGAAATGAATGGACATGGAGTTTCATCTCAAGGATGGAAACTCCCAAACGGTTCACTAATGGAAGATGAAGGTGATACAAATTAAGCTAGGGCTAAAACCGTTGGAGCCTAGGAGAGTTTCATTTTCAAATGAAACTCTCACATGCAATGGTAATGAGAGAAGGAGTTAAGAAGGGCGGTTACACAAGTCCAACCAACAAGGGACGTTGGGAGCATGGGGAGGTTTCATCTCATGATGAAACCCCCAAGTAACATAAGGTTTAGGGTAAAGGCAATGGGAGTTCCACAAGGTTAACCTTGGGCTGGTTTTGATTAAACAAAGGGTGCCCATTTCTCTCTCTCTCTCTCTCTCTCTCTCTCTCTCTCTCCCTTTCTCCTGGCCGTTCTCTGTCTTTCCAAACACTAAGAGCAGCAGTTGGTTGTTAATCAGTCCTTGGTTTGATCCCTTTTTATCAAGACAAGTTCAGCAAAAGGGAAGGAACAAGCGGGAGTGAAGATCAAGTGGAGGAGTCGTGGAAACGGTAGGTGTTCGATAAACTATTTTTAATTAAGAATTATGATCCGGCCATTGGATGGCTGAATCTAACAAGGGTTAGATATTTGATGGAAGTTTATGAATAAGATAAAAAAAAATATGGACCATAGGGTTCGGCCCTTTGGATGGCCGAACCCCATGAGAAAATTGGTGGATTCTATGGTATTTGAAAGTCAAAATCCATATTTTGGAGTGGGGTTTTTAAAAGATTTTTATATGGAATTAAGCTTACTGTTTTGGAGTAGATATGACGTGACTGAATCATATTTATCTTATGTTAATTTACTGATTAATTTCATAGATAAATATGGGTGGATTTCCATTAAGAGAACCATAGGGTTCGGCCATGTGTATGGCCGAACATCATGGACTGTTTTGAGGATGGATTTGGGTTTTGATTTAAGATGTAAATACATGTTTTAGAATGGTTAAAAACATGGATTTGGGTGCTGGTTTCAGACCCAAGATAAAGGGTTAAATGTTCAAAATCTATTTCATGGTGTTCGGCCAATGAGCATAGCCGAACCCTATGAAATTGGGCTAATTTTTGGATGGTTGTTTGAAAGGTAAAAACCTGATTTAAATATACTGTTATTACATGATTAATTGAGGTTTAAAAATAGTAACATAACCATTGGGTTCGGCCACCATAGAGGGCCGAACCCCATGTAAATGGATGTTGGTTTTCATGTTGTGAACCCCATGGAAACCATGAAAACCCATGGACTGTTTTGTGGAATAATTGGGTTGAGTTTATGATGGACATTAGGTATTATTTATATGCTTTGATTTAAGAATAATATATGTTTGTTTATGGAGTTAGTATGGGTAAGTAATCAGCCAACGTGAATGATGGAAATTAGGGATAAAAATCACATTGGTGAGGTTCGGCCATGTGTATGGCCGAACCCCACTAATGGTAATTGTGGGACATAGTGGTTAGTTTATATGGAGATATGGAAGGTTTAAGAAGGATCAAATTAAGTGGTGAGGTTCAGCCGTGTGTATGGCCGAACCCCACTAAGATGGTTTTATGTTAGGTGATGGAAGTTAGCTAATTTAAAGCAAAGGTTGGTCTCAATGGCACAATCGTAATTATGGCTGAAATGATCAAAAATAAAATGATCATATGATGGGATAAATGGGCTAAAACCAAAGTGGTAAGGTTCAGCCATAATGTATGGCCGAACCCTACCAAGGTTCATTTAGAAGTTTGGGTAATTAGATGGTTTTAATTAAATAAAAGAATGACCAAAGTTGTAATGGATGAGGTTCGGCTATGGCTTTGGCCGAACCCCACTAGGTGGTTCTTGGAACATTAAGCTTTGCTGGAAATTAGGTGGATAAATGATTAACTTACTGCCATGTACATAGGGTATTCGGATTTTTAGAACGGTGAGCAAGCCGTGATCGGAAGACGGTCCAAAGGAAGGGTCGAACAAAGTAAACTATAGTAGGTTTCCTACCTTTATTGTAACCACTATTCCATATGCTGTTTTATGTTGATTTTGATATCTTATATGATTGTAAAGTTATGTTTCTAAATGACATGTTTGCATAGACATCTCATGCATGGCATGGGATGATGGTGTTGTAACCGGAGGCCACACTCCGTCGGGGCGTCCGAAAGACCACTGTGGGGTACCCTGATGATGAGAATCCCATCAGGAGGAATCCGGAGGCCACACTCCGTCGGGGCGTCCGAAAGACCACTGTGGGTTACCATGACGATGAGAATCCCGTCAAGTGATGGCTATGTTGAATGGTGATGGGTGGGACTCATTACATGTTCATTTCATACATAGCATGTTTCTATAGAATTTTGTCACACATGTATTGGTATTATACTATTTGCATGTTTTTGACTAACCATGTGGTAGCCCTATTCGGAGACACTACTGAGCGCGTTGATCTAACACCCTATCTATATCCTTAGTGGATGATGCAGGGAAAGGAAAGAACGTGGTTGGAGAAGAGGACCAAGCATGAAAACTTGGGCGGTTTGAATGATTGGAATGGACTATGAATGGATTATTTATGGACTTGTTATTTGATTTATTTGGACAATGTAATTTGGTAATTAGATGTTGGCATGTAATAAGTAGTTAAGTAGATGCTATGGTTGGATTTATTTGAATGGTTTGGAATGAATAGTAGACTAAGGTTATATGATAATTTTGGAGAATAAATAAGGTACTTTGCTATCTAAGAATGGAAAGTTGGATTAGTCATAGGATCTATTATAACCTCAGTTAGATTTAGACTAAATTAATTCCGCTAGTTGTATATGTACCATGTGTGGATCCGTTTTATGGACTTAGTTCATACGCACATGGGCTTGGCCAGTTAAGGGTCGGATTTAGAGATCCGAACTTAACTCGCGTCGTGACATTCCGCCCCGATCACTTGTTGATTATTATTATGTTTAAAAAAAAATAAAATAAACTCTGAAAATTAGAGTGAAAAGGGCGGGGTGTTACATTGGTAATTTTGAATTATTGAATTTTCTGTCATAATTAAAAGTTTGAAAATCACACGGTTTCCCCCGACGTTTATCATTTGACTTCTTTGAGCTTTTTAAAAATATTTTGGAAATTAAATATTTTTATTTAAAAAAGAAAAGAAAAAGAAAATGAAAGGAAACCTTAAACCTAACCCCTCCCTTAAAACCCATTTCGGCAGCATTGTAGCGCGTAGCTACAGTGCCGCCGCAGCATCTCTACCATCTCTTCTCATCTTCTGTTTCCCTCTCCTTTCATCAAACCCTAGCTCTCCTTTCCCTCTCCTTCAGCCGCCGCCGCCCCTTGTCTCTTCTCCCCTCTTTGCATCGACCCTCTTTCCGCCATCTCCTCTCATTTCTCTTTCAGCCGTCTGCAACCCATCCCCAAATTGGTTGTTCTGCTCTTTTTCTTCCGGCTGGGTTTTCTGTCCTCCACCTTCGCTCCATCGACTTCTGTCCAAATCGTCGGTCTTCAGCCCTTCCTTGTCGCCTCCCGAGCCCGGATCTCAGTTGGAATCAGGTGCCTCCTTCCTCCTTTCTCTCTGGTTTTCCTCTTTTTCTTCTCTTTCTCTTCCTTTCCCTGTTTTCTGGCTGGTTACTAAGCCAACTCGGTCGAGTCACCAAGTTGACTCAATTGGGTTTAGTTCTAGGCCCAGTAGACCAGGCCCAGTTCCCAATGTTGGGCCCGAGTTCTAGGCCCAGTTTCAAACTAGACCCAATTCAGCCCAAGCCCAGCAGCTCGTGGCCCAGTTCGTTTCGGGCCCGGCGCATTTTCAGGCCCGACCCATTTCGGCCCAGTTTCGGGCCCAACCCAATTTCAAACCGAGTTTCCAGTTTTGGGCTCAGTTTTGAGCCTGGCCCAAGTTTGGACCCAGTTTTCAGTTTCGGGCCCATTTCAGTCCGGTTTGGACCCTGACTCGCTCTCGGGCTCGTTTGTAGTCCAGACTTAGTTTGACCCGTTTTGCTCAGTTACTTATCCTTGTGTTCTCGTTTCAACAGACTGAGCCCCTTCAACCCCCGGACTCGTTTTCTCGCATTGGATTTGAAAGACACGCACAGGTGAGGGAACTTATCACCGCTTTTAGCATGCATCTATGCATATTACTACTATATCAGATGTGCGGGTACAGAATACGGTGAATGGGGGTCCCCGGTATTACGAGCCAGTCGGCAAGGGAACTGTTGATACTATTATGTGGCGGGTCCCCATCCAGATGTATTCGTATCCGATGCCCGCAGAGGCATATATGAATTGATTATTTAAGGTCATAATTGATTGATTGTGTGGTGACATGATTGGAATTTATTTTGGTTGATAATGTGCTAAGATGCCAGCATGTGAATATGTAATATGTAGTGGTATATGTCTGATTATGGTGCTATGTATTCTGTTGATAATATACCATATGATCATGTGATAATTAGTTTGGACTGCTAGACGTTATAACATGCTTGGATGTTAACATGTCAACCAGTGATAAATAGTGATGCATATACTTGATTATTATGTGACGAAATATGTCAATAACATGTGTAAGTGTAAAGTTAATTGTGCATACATATAACTGACGTATGTGGGATGTCGGTGGGGGCATGGGTACTAGGCAACATCAGGATCTAGAGACTCCCCCTAGCTTACCGGGTAGTTAGGATAGGGATGTTATGTGGGACCGCACAGTGGACACGTTGTTGGGATTTGGACTCCCTCGTGATTGGAAATGGGTAGTTGTAGCCCTTGCAAGGATCAGATGGTCGGTCCGTCTTATATTTCCCGGACATACCTATGAGAGAGGCATGATCTGATTTAGAAAACAAGGTGCCTGGGAGTCCCATATAAGTACTAATTGGGAAGTAATTATGTTAACCCTAGATAGGCCATTAGGCTGAATATTGGTTCACCCAAGGTAACCTTCGAAGCCCCTACGGTTCCGATACCCAGAATGTGTGATTGGTGAGGTGATCCCCGGATGATCGAGTAGGCTAGGGAGGTGGTCGTCCGCTCATTGGCCGGGGGATGGTGCGGTGAGGAACGGCTCCCGCCAGCATGTCTTGTGGTCCCTTGGATGACCGAGTAGGCTGAGGAGGTGCTCGCCTAAGTCGAGGGACGGAGCGGTGAGGGACAGCTCCCGCTGGCACAGTTTGTGTTCCCTAGATGACCGAGTAGGCTGAGGAGGTCCTCGCCTAGGTCAAGGGACGGAGCCGTGAGGGACAGCTCCCGCTGGCACAGTTTGTGTTCCTTAGATGACCGAGTAGGTTGGGGAGGTACTCGCCTAGGTCGAGGGATGGAGCGGTGAGGGACAGCTCCCGCTAGCATAGTTTGTGATCCCTAGATGGCCGAGTAGGCTGAGGAGGTGCTCGCCTAGGTCGAGGGACGATGCGGTGAGGGACAACTCCCACTGGTATGGTTTGTGATTTCCCGGATGACCGAGTAGGCTGAAGATGTGCTCGCCGGCTCATTGGTCGAGGGATGGTGAGAACCTGTGATGTGATGAGATGTTCTAGGCTGTGGTACCTGCAGGGTGGGTACAGTCTGAGGTATGGTATTCCAGGCTAGGATACCTGTATGGCGGGGACAGCCTGTGGTACGATGTGGTAGTGTGTTACCCATGGTTATGGTAGTGGGGTTCATGGTTGACACTTGTGTTGTGGGTGTTGACTCACCAGGAATTTATGGGTGCCTAACGAGTGAGTTCGGCCGGTTCACTCAGTAGGAAACCTATAGATTCTGTGAGAGGTGGACACACCAGTCGTGTGGAGCCCAGCATATGGGGTCCAATGTTGTAGGTTTGACTATCGAGACTCTGGTGCTTGGTTGATGAGACCATAGATGAGTCTAGTTGGTAGTTCGTTGAGGACTGGTGAGGTGGTTACTCCCGTGTGGTAATCAGTTTGGGACTCTAGTGAGTCCGACTCTTGGGTTGGTCGTGGTATGTGTGCGGGTTGTCATGAGAGGGTCATAGGTCTAGTCGAGGACTAGAGACCCCTATCTGACTGAGGATCAGTCTGCATACCTGTGGATGGGTGGACTGTTGCAGTTGGGCACATAAGGGAGTTGCATTGTGTAACGCCCGCCCCTTTTCACCGAAAACAGAGTCTATTTTTTTTTTTAAATGTAGAGTGACAAAGGGCGCGGACGTCACGACGCGAGTTAAGTCTAGGATTCCAAAGCCCGGCCCTTAACTGGCCAACCCTACGTGTACGTGAAACGAAGTCCACAGAGAATGATTCACACGTAGAAAGTAAGCTTGCGGAATACTAAATTAAGTGCAGAAATATAATAGAGCCTATCCTACCAATTTTTACACCCTTCAAATTTACAACCACATAACCCTAAAAGTCATAAATTATCCTCCATAGTTCCCATTCTGTAAAACCCTCATAAATCACCTAATCACCTACCATTTCATCACCATAGGGTTCGGCCATTCACCATAGCCGAACCCATGGTTCATGATTCATCATTTTGGTACATTTTCTTGAGTCCATTAATGACTCATTTAGTCATGCCATACTTCCCATTTTTTTAATGGTTTCCAAAACACTTAATTCATCAAAGTTTCCCCATGCCTTTTAAGGCTACCAGCACCATTCACACCTCCCATGCATTTCCTCATTTAAGCCACTTTAAAAATGTCCTACATTTAATCACTAGAAACCCTAATAATCCTAATCATTCCTTCCATGAATTTCTTCATTTAACAACCCTTTACAAATCACCATATTTAATCATTAGCACCTTAAAAAAAACATAAACCATCTTTCCATGATTTTCATTCAATATCCCTTTAAAAAGAATTACCACATTTAATCAATAAACACATACAAACCTTAAATCATCCTCCATTCCTTAAAACCCTAAAAAAAATCATACATACCTATCACCCACCATGGGGTTCAGCCATACTACATGGCCGAACCCTATGGCCCATAATTTCTTCCAAATTTACATAATTCCATGCTTAAATAATTATAAATACATTACATCCTTAATCCATTTATTTTTCCTTAACCCTAATTTACCCATTTAGGGTTTGCCCATCTTTCCATCCTTCCATTTGATGGATTTGAGATCCAAGGCCTATGATCATTTGGCCACCATCAAATTTAACAAGAATGGATCCCAAATCTTAAACCCTAAAAAAAAAATCCAAATCTCTTGTTTAAAAAAAAATACTTACAATCCATCGTCTCCTCCGACTTTCTTTGCTCCCGTCAGACTCCTTGGCCATTTCTTCTTCTTCTCCTTGTTTGATCGGCTAAGATACTTGATCCATGGTGAAAACCTCAAGGCTTGCATTCGGCCAAGATGGGGTGTGCTTGAGAGAGGGAGAGGAGGAGATGGTGAGAAAAAAGATCCCACCCTTTGATCTTGGAGTGGTGGGCCTTTGCTTTGAATTTTTCTCTTCTCTTTTTAGCTTTCTTTTCTTCTTTCCTCCATGGTTTCTCTTCTTCTTTCTTCTCCTTAGGTGTAGGACGGCAATGAGGGAGAGTGAAAGTTGGAAAGAGTAAAAATGAGAATGGAATAAGAAATGGGGAAAAAATAAGGCTTATCACATTAGTTAAGTAATTAATTCCTCCACCTACCATACCTAAGACATTTTCCATGCTTTACGGTGGTGGTTGGGATAACCACCACCAAGCCAACGTTTTGGTGTCTTTAAAGATAAGATGGCTTTTGGTCCTTTGACCATTTGACCACCTTTGACCCTCATTTGAATAATTTATTTAATTAATTAACTAGATAATTAACTTAGGTTAATTAATTCCTACTTAACCTAATCCCATTATTCCACCCATGGTTGACCAATTCAACCATGGTGGCCGGCCCAACAAATCTCTAGGTCCACATGCCACCTCACTTGGTGAGGTGGAGGTGGGCCCCATTCGGCCACGTCACTTAGGTCCAATTAACACTTACTTAGATGATTTAATTTCCAATTCAATCCATTCCTCTTATTGGATCACCATTGGGCCCATGGCCCAATTACATTTACCTCTTACCCATTTACCTTAGAGCTTACATCATCTTGATCCATTGGGTCCCACATGGGTATTGGGCCCAATTTGACTACCCAATTGACCATCATTGACCCTTTAAATGAATTTAAATCCAATCCATGGTCCATTGGGCCATACTTGGTCCTTTGTCCATATTTTGATCCATTTACCATCTACTCCATCAAATTCCCCAATTTCCACCATTAAAATAAATAATATCCACAAATATATTGATTTAAAAATTGCGGGCTATCACACATTGGGTTGGTTAGAGGATGTCCTAGAGGCCAGGCTGAAGTGGGCCCATGTGCTAGGGGTCGGGCACACGTTTGTATGGTCATGCATGTAGACATCTGAGACATTGATGTGTCCATATGATTATGTGCAGTGTATGCTTGATGACTTATGATGCATGTGTTACCCTCACTGGGCATGTAGAGCTCACCCCCTTGCCTCACAGGTACTTCATAAAGGGAGGGTTGGCGAGACCCTTAGTTGGACGTTAGGCGTAGAGTTGCAGTTTTGTAATTTGCAAGGGTCCCATCTTGTAATTGAGAACTTTCTGATGTATTTGAATTATGTGTACATTTCATTCAGTTGGATGAATGTAATAATGGGATGATGCTATAATTTATAATTATGATGGTTGCTTACGATTTTTGGTTTATTGGTGAATTTTTATGATCAGTGTGGGTTGCGGGAGAGGTGTCTCCCTTAAATATATATATATATATATATATATATATATATACCCTAAATTGTATTTGATCGATTTTAGGAATCTGTGTCGGTTTTAATGTGCCCGTAACGGGACGGCTCATTACAGAATGCACCCCAGTCTGAGCAGTTCATCAATTTGCTTCTTTAACTCAGACATCTCTGCTGGTGTCATCCGGTAATGTGGTAATGACACGGGAGGAGTGCCAGGGTACAACTTGATCTCAAAATTAATCTTTCTCATGGGTGGCAAGCTAGGGAGTTCTTTTGGGAACACATCCGCGTAGTCTTTTACTATCGCCGGAAGTTCAGCCACTGGTGCCTTGTTTATTCTGATACAGTTCAATACCAGATGATTCAACCCTTCATACAGTCTGCTTTGTTTGTCTGTACGCACCACAGATTGCTTTCCCTTGGGTGACCAAAATGTCACCCTGCGGCGATAGCAATCAATGTTGGCCTGAAAGCTAGCCAACTAGTCCATACCAAAGATGATGTCATACTCAGTCATATCAAGTACCAAATAGTTGAACTAAAATCTGAGTCCAGCGTGTTTAGTATTCACTGCTGTGCATAGAAGCCCCAATGACGTGTCTCCGACGGGGGATACAATAGTGAGTGATGTGGACAGTTTTTGTACCAATGTGCGAGTAGCAGTTACGAATGCAGTAGATATAAAGGAGTGGGATGCTCCAGAATCAAACAATGCAAAGGCGTAAGAACTACTGACTACAGCCATACCTTGAATCACGGAGTGATCCATTGCTTGCTGGAGGAGCTAGAGTAAACAACCGTCCAGATCCAGTAGGATTAGGCGCCCATCCCACCTAATTATATGTCCTGCCTCGTCGTGAATTAGCTGACCTAGCTGGTGGGCGAAATGAACCTCTGGAATAAGAGGGTTTGCTGAGTTGTGGGCATTCCCTCTTAAAATGGCCCAGCTGATCACAATGAAAGTAGTTGTTCACCCCTTTGGGAGCCTGAGTGACTGATGCAGATGGGGAGGGCTGGTTGGGACGAAAGCCCCCTGTTGACCCAGTGGATGGTGAGGGTCTACTAAAGTTCGGTCAGAACTCCTTGTTGGGCTGAAATGTAACCCTCCGGCTTTGAGCTCGGCGCTTGTCAAAACGCACTAACTCAGCCATCTCTTGCTCTGCTATAGTGGCCCTGTTGACCACCTCTACCAATGTAGCTGCCTTGAATATGGTTACCTTGGCCCTAATGCTTGGCCGAAGGCCCCACTCAAACTTGCGTGCGCTTCGATACTCTGTATCCACCATATAGAATGCATAGCAAGACAAACTGAGAAACTCCTGGTTGTACTCTGCCACCGTCATGGTACCTTGTACCAAAGATAGAAAAGCTTGAGTATGGCGCTCCTTCTCCTCCTCAAGGAAATAATGGTCCAGGAAGGTAGCTGAGAACTGATCCCAAGTCATTGTAGTCCTCTCTCCTTCCGGAAGGAGTGCTCGCTGCTTCTCTACCACCTCCCACCATTTACCGGCATCATCGATCAGTTGTGATGTAGCCAGCAAAATCTTGTCATCATGACTCGAAATCTTGAGTAGGGTCAAGATCTGAGTGATCTTCTTCAACCAGCTTTCAGCTCCAACAGCCCATTTTTTCCCTTTGAAGTAAGGAGGGCGCTGTTGCTGGAAATCCTGGACCATGCTCCGGTCATTGGCGTCACTGGTGTTTCCATTTCCGTTCAGATGTTGTTGATGTAACGCCCGCCCCATTTTCACCGAAATCAGAGTCTATTTTTTTTTTTTTTTGGAATTAAGAAGTGACAACGGGGGCGGACGTCACGACGCGAGTTAAGTCCGAGCTTCTAAAGCCCAACCCTTAACTGGCCAACCCCACGCGTACACCGAACAAAGTCCACGAGAACGGTTCACATGTAGGAAGTAAGCTCGGGAATATAATTAGATGCGGAACATTATAATAGAGACTATCCTACCAGTTTTTAGATAGAAGGGAAGATACATCGTTAAATTACTAAAATACCCCTATGTTCATAATTATTTCTCAAAATGATAACGTCCAGCGTATAGTCCAACCCATAGCAAGAAACAGAAATTATTACATGCCGACATGCTATGCTACTTAAATTACAACTTTTCCAAAATAAAACTTAAACAAAACAAAGTAAGCCGCTTTCCCAAGCTCCTACGCTTGGCTCCTGTCGTGTCCACCGTTTCCGCCGTCTCCTACGTCATTAGCTAGGGTAGAAGTAGGGCGTTAGACAACGCGCCCAGTAGGACTCCGAGTAGGGCTAGCACATGGATTAGTGATACAAGCATACCAATAATAATATGATAAATCCCATAAAATGGATGCCATGCCATGGGTGCCTATGTCATGTGTCCCACCCATCATCTATATCATCATAAAATGTCATATCCCCCTTGACGGCAAAGCCTCGTCAAGGTGTCCCCATGTTTACTTCTCGGTCGCCCCGACGGAACATGGACTCCGGTTATAGCGTATCAAGCTATCCCCATGTTTGTTCTCGGTCACCCCGACGGAGCATGGACTCCGGTTATAGAGTATCAAGCTATCCCCATGTTTGTTCTCGGTCATCCCGACGGAGCATGGACTCCGGTTCCTTTATTTTCCCGCCCATGCCATGCATGAGATATAAGTGCATTATGCTATGTAGTATATATATGATTCATATCACTAATATAAAATCCATAGCATTGGAATATAATCCATAGTCTTAAAAATATCATCCATAGCATTAAAATATAATCCATAGCATTTAAGATATCATCCATAAAATAAACCATGTAATAACGAAATAAAATACGGAAACCATTACATACACATAATCCACGGCTTACAAAAAGGTAGGAATCCTACCGAATACCGACTAGCGTCCCTTTGCGTTTTCGTCCTATAAATCCGGTCGCCGATCGCGTACCGTTTGCGATGTCCTGATACCTTATTATACATTACCAAATCAATCCATATTTTATCCATGATTAAGTCCCTAATTGATCACAAACTTAGATCCATTAATGTCCCATTAACCATGTCATATGATCATTAAAATTAGCCATTTAATTAAGCTAATCCTTATTTATTTAAACACATGCAAAACCCCATACTTAGCCCATAATTGATCCATAATCTTGGATCCCTTAACGTTCTATTGACCATGATATATTCATTTAACAAGTCAGTCCTTAACTCATTTAATTTTCCATTTATCTAATTACCTACATAATTCTAATTTTAGCCCATAACATGACCTACAAGTGGTTCAATATTAACTATACTTAAGGTCCATTAATTCCATTTAATTACCACCAACCTTCTTTAATCACATAAGATCATTTTTGAACATACTCAAGTCCATGGTCATCCTCCCATGGCGTTCTTGAATTTGGCCAATATTTACCATTTTGCCACTCTTCCTTTCCATGATTAATCATTCATTTAATCCATGCATAATTAAGTCCGTAATTGATCCATCTACTTAGATCCATTAATGACCATTAACTATGTTACAAGATTATCAAAAATCAGCCCTCAACTTAGCCGCATTTCCATTAATTTAATCACATACAAATTCTAATTTTAGCACGTAGAATGACCTACAAGTGGGTCATGGGTTCGGCCATACACCATGGCCGAACCCATGATGTCTTGTTCCCCATTTTCCTTGAATCCTTTGGTACATTTTGAATCTACTACAAACCCTCCCATGAGGGGATTTACATTACACATTTTAACCACATTAATTTCATTAACTTAACCATGTTCTCGATTCATTTCATGGTTCCAAAATACCCAATTCATCAAATCTTCCCATGGGGTTTACATCATGCATTTAAACCACATTGAGTCCATTATCCATTCATGCCTTTTGAGGCCATAAACATCATTCACATCTTAGATCCCTTAATGGCTTACCACTCATGTCTTAGCATCATTAAAATCAACCCCTTTAAAACATTACATACCATACTTAAAAATCCATTTAAATTTACAACACAACACCCTAGGGTTCATGTTTCATTCCCATCTATGCCTTTCAAGGCCATACAAACCATTTACCTCTTCCATGAATTTCATCATAAAAACCCCTTTAAAATTACTTACATTTAATCATTTAAAATCTTAAAAATCATGAATCATATTCCATGGTTTCCATTCACTAAAACCCCATTAAAAATCATTTAATAACCTACCATGCTTTTCTTCACTAAGATCCCTTTAAAATTACAACCATTTGATCCTTTTTAAGCCTCCAATTTAATAATACCTACTCCATATTTTTCATCCTTTTAAACCCATTTACAACCATCATTACACCACCATAAGGTTCATCCCCATCTACCATTCTTTTTGAGGCCATTAAAATCATTTTCATCTCCCATGATTCTCTCATTTAAAACCCCTTTACAAAATCACTAACATTTAAATATTCAAAATCTATAAAACCATTAATCATATTCCATGGTTTCCAATCTTCAAAATCATACTTCCATTTAATTAAATCTAAATACATAATGTCCTTAATATCCATTTATTTTTTTTTTCTTAATTTATCTCTCCCATTTTATCCATTTCTTTCTTCATCTTTGGATGGATCTTAGATCCAAGGCCCATGATATTTTTGGCCACCATCCAATCCAAGAAAAGATGGATTTCATGATCTCTTTTTAAATCTTTAAAAATGTAACCTCTTGTTTAAGAAATACTCACAATCCGATGACTCCTCCGGCTTTTCTTTCTCCTCTTGATCTCCTTAGCCTTCTCTTCTCTTCTTCTCCTTGATCTTTGGGTTAAGATGCTTGATCAAGATGGAGTCTCCAAGGTTTGGGTTTGGCTAAGGTAGGGTTAGATTTGAGAGAGGGAGAGGGGAGGAAGGGATAGAAAATTATCTCAAGCTTGGGTCTTGGGGTGGTGGTTGGCCAAGCCTAGTTTTTTCCTTCTTTCTTGGTGTTTTCCTTGGGAGAGAGAGAGAGGACGTTTTTTGAGAGTGCAAGGGAGGGAGAGAGTGAAATGAGAGTGGAAAGGAGAGAATGAGATGAAAACTCATCTCATTCTTTGGTTGCATTAACTCCTCCCACCTACCAACATGGGTTAGTGTGCTTAGTGGTGGTGGTTGGGATAAAACCACCACCCTAAGTACATGGTTTATTTTGTGTTTGTTGTAAGTGGTTTGTGTTTCTTTGGGTGGTTTCAAGGAGATGAAACCACCCCTTGACTTGTCTCTTTGACTCCCCCTTTGACTTATTCATTTGACCATAATTTGACCAACCTAATTTATTAAATTAAATCCTTACTTAGGTTAATTAATTCCTATTTAATTTAATTCCATTTAATTCTCTTCCTAAGAAATCCACCCATGGTTGACCAAGTCAACCATGGTGGACTGTAACACCCCGCCCTTTGCACTCTAGTATTCAGAGTTTATTTTTTTTTAAATATAATAATCATGTGATCGGGGCGGAGTGTCATGACGCGAGTTAAGTTCGGATCTCTAAATCCGACCCTTAACTGGCCAAGCCCATGTGCGTATGAACTAAGTCCATAAGACTGATCCGCACATGGTACATATATAACTTGCGGAATTAACCTAGTCTTTAATCTAACTGAGGTTATAATAGAACCTATGACTATTCTAATTTTCCATTCTTAGATAGCAAAGTACATTATCTTATTCTCCAAAATTACTAAATAATATTAATCTACCATTCAATCCTACCATCCAACACAAACCAATCCACAACATCTACTTATCTACTTATTACATGCCAACAAATCTAGTTACCAAATTACATTGTCCAAATAATTCAAATAACAAGTCCATGAATAGTCCATTCAATTCCATTCAAAATCATTCAAACCGCCCAAGTTTCCGTGCTTGGTCCTCTTCTCGATCCACATTTTTCCCTTTCCCTGCATCATCCACTAAGGATATAGATAGGGCGTTAGATCAACGCGCCCATTAGTGTTTCCGAATAGGGCTACCACATGGTTAGTCAAAAACAATGCAAATAATATAATAGTAATACATGTGAGACAAAATTCCATAAAAACATGCTATGTATGAAATGGACATGTAATGAGTCCCACCCATCACCACCCAACATAGCCATCACTTGACGGGATTCTCATCGTCAAGGTAACCCACAGTGGTCTTTCGGACGCCCCGACGGAGTGTGGCCCCCTGGATTCCTCCTGATGGGATTCTCATCATCAGGGTACCCCGCAGTGGTCTTTCGGACGCCCCGACGGAGTGTGGCCTCCGGTTACAACACCATCATCCCATACCATGCATGAGATGTCTATGCAAACATGTCATTTAGAAACATAACTTTACAATCATATAAGTTATCAAAATCAACATAAAACAACATATGAAATTGTGGTTACAATAAAGGTAGGAAACCTACTCTAAGTCACTTAGATTGCCCGCTCTTGTGAACCGTCCTCCGTTACGGCTTGTTCACCGTTCTAGCAATCCCAATACCTTATTTACATAACAGCAAGTTAAACATTCATTCATGTGATTCCATCTTAATCTAAGTCCCAAAAATCCACTTTGTGGGGTTCGGCCGTACCCCATGGCCGAACCTCATCCATTTAAACCTTGGTAACTCTTTTATTTAATTAATACCATCCAAGTATCCCAAACTTTCAAATGAACTTTGGTAGGGTTCGGCCATACTACATGGCCGAACCTTACCACCTTAGGTTTTGGCTCATAAGTCCATTCTTTTGATCATTTCATCTTTTCATCCATATTTACGATAACGCCACTATACTAATCCTTTGTTTAATTTTGTTTAACCAAAGTTCATACCCAAACCACCTTGGTACTAAGTCCATAATTGATGTGATTTCCATCTTCTTGAAAGCAAAACCAAACAATCAAATACCTACAAAACAGCCCATGGGGTTCGGCCATATGCTCTTGGTGCAATTATTCCAACCTTTGTCCATGGTTTTAATCCACAATTTAACCATAGTATTAATATGGTTCAGCCAAGCCATAGTTACCCAAAAAACAGTAAGCTTATCTTCATTTTAAATCCTTTAAAAATCTATATTCATTTTTAAAATAGGAGTTACATACATGGAAAGCCTCCCATGAGCCAACGTTTTCTTGCTTAGAATTTGGAATTAAAACACTTCCACTCTCATTCACACACTTCACTCACTTACAATAAATTTAACTCTCTCAACTCAACTCATTCATTTAATGTAACTCAACTAATAAATTCAACTCAACTAAACCCATCATTCATTTCAACTCAAACCAAACTCAAGCAATTAATACACTTAAATTAACTAAGCTTGAACTCAATCCATGATTAATCATGCCATTCACAACCCATTGGGTCCCATTTAGCCATTTTGACCCATTTGACCCAATTACAATTCTTGACCCATTTGAGTACATCTTATCCATTTATTTGTTTTGTAAACAAAACTACCATCCTTTGGGTCTTGATTGAACCATTGACCCATTTAAATTCAACTCAAATATATCACAATGGCAATTCCGTAAATATGAATAAATTCATATAATTTGATAACTTTGAAATTCCAGGGTGTTACAATACAATACTCTTTTTATAATTTTTGTCCCAAAAATCGAATGAAGTAGGATTTCAAAATAATTCATACAAACAATTCAGGGTGATATGTTTTCATCTCCGATTCCAGTTCCCAAGTGGCTTCCTCAACACCATGTCAATCCCATACCACCTTGACGAACTGAATCGCTTGGTTACGCAACACCCTTTGCTCACTCTCTAATATTCTGACCGACTTCTCGACATAAGTGACGTCTCTTTGCACATCTATATCTTGCACATTCAAAACATGAGACGATCAGGGTTGTACTTCCTCAGCATCGACACATGGAATACATCAAGTAGAGACGCCAATTGCGAAGGAAGTGCCAACAGATAGGCTACATCTCCCATCCTTCTGATAATTGAAAACGGTCCCACATATCTTGGCGACAATTTTCCTTTCTTCCCAAATCTCATGTGCCCTTTTCGTGGCGAGACCTTCATGAA